>CAMXCT020000106.1:48567-128567 GCA_947184155.2 Cladocopium goreaui
AAAATCCCTAAAACTGATGAGGGGGAGCCGGCAGAAATGCTTAAGTTAAGAAGTTAAGGCAACATCAACAAAAATCACGAAAAAACCCTAAAACTGATGAGGGGGAGCCGGCAGAAATGCTTAAGTTAAGAAGTTAAGACAACATCACCCTGGGTCTCCGAAACTAGTAAATTTACTTTTTGCCTAAATTTAATGTAAACGAACAATTTACTTGGAACCAAGTAAATTTTTGAGAAAGTAATTTTTTAAGTAATTTTTTGGCCAACATAGAAACAGCATAGAAACCGCATAGAAACAACATACAAACTGCATGTGGTGGTTTTTTTTGTGGAAGAAATTTCTGGAAAAAACATCACACTTCACTACAAAGAAGCATTTTTTTATGATAGAGTTCATTTCTGTTGTTTAAAGCTGGTGTTAGGAATAAGGTAAAATATGAAAAAAATGAAAGTTTTGTATTGCAGAAGCTGTTTTTCCAACACATGGAATTGTTTTTAACCTGATCTCATGCAAATGTCAATTGTGGGATTGCAATGTTTCTTGTAACCTGCAAAGCTTCAACTTCTCAAGTCAATGATAATATAATGATCATGAAAGTTAAAAGTAGGTTACTTTCTTTGTTTCTCACAAGTAATGAACCCAACTTGGAAAGCCGTGATTTCTGCTTTGCCTGTGGTGAAACTATTCAAGTTTATCCTTTGCACTGCATCCACATTAAATGGCGCTCCTTCCAAGCAGCTTTCTTTGAAGCCTGCCAGTGTTTGCTGCCATGCAAGCAAGACCTCCAAAGGATCTGTGCACGACGCATAGTGGACTCTCCTTTGTAACACCATATCAGGAAAGGGTGTATACAGTTGGAAAATTGCAAACTGTGCAATGCGAAATGAATTTTGCTTGTCACATTTAAAAAACATCACATCAGTTGCCTCAAAGTGTTCATGGAGTTGCTTGTGGAGCTGGGCCATTGAAAGCCCTCCTTGGAATGCTTTGGTGTATTGTGGTTCTGGAAGTGCTGTGTGGCCATAGGCGAGAATGTTTCCAAAATGTCTTTGAGCTCTACATTCAATTTCAAAAATAGACGAATGTGTAGGTGGTGCTGATCACCTTGATCCATGTAGTGCGACCAAAGATCAAACATGCAATGGGCTAGTCCAGCAATGTCACTGGCTCTGCCACGAAGTTTGGGGTAGCCTTTCTTGGGCTGGAACATTGTCAACTTGTCCAGTTTCATGCGATAGGGGTGCTTTGCTTGGTTTCTCTTCTGGTGTTGTCAAATAAAGACAAAACTCTCTTGGAGGTTGTCCATTTCGTCTCCAGGGAGGATGATGAACACCAAGAGATGCAGCAAGGAACCATAAGTAGGTCTCAAGTAACTCCTCATGTATTGCAGCAACAGCTCAAAAGGTGAAATCAGTGTGTCATATGAATTTGGATTCCCAAGTAAGTCTCAGGTAACACATCAGACCTTGCTGTTCGTTTTTTCCAGCTGCAGGTGAAGGCAAGTCAAACTGCACAGCACTATTGTGCAATCAGAGATTTTATTTTGATCTGAATACAAAGGATGTCCAAGTAGATTGGTGTCATCCTCATGTATGGGTTATCTTTGGATCATTTTCTGATGAAATGTTGATGTTTCCTGGATGAAAAATGCAATTTTTTATGAAAAATGATATGCAGTTTGTACGCAGTTTGTACGCAGTTTGTATGCAGTTTATATGCAGTTTTGAAACTACATACAGTTTTGGTAAAACTACATACACTTTTGTCAAAACCGTATGTAGTTTTAAAACTGCATATAAACTGCATACAAACTGCATATAGTTTTTTGCAGATTTTTGGATAAAATTATAAGTTTTCTGATGAGAACTGGTTCATCTTTGACCTTACATGTGAAGATGCTTCATGGGAATGTGGTTCAATGGACTCCCCAAGTAAGCCAGCAGTGCCATCCCTCTAAACCTTCTCAAGTGTTGCAACTCCCAAGGCTGAGTTAACTGCAATCCTCAAAATCTTCACATGTAAGTTCTCAAGTAATGCAGCTTCTAAAGTGCAACTTCACTGAAACATTCAAATGATCCACAAGTAAGTTCACAAGTAATGCAACTTCAAAGAATGAGTTCGCTGGAATGTCAAAACCATGACAAGTGAGTTCTAAAGTAATGCTGCATCTCCACATGATGACTCCAATGGGATCTTCAAAACCTTCGCAAGTAAGTTTCAAACAGTGCAACAAAACATGATAGAGAAAATCATGTTTTGGAATCATTGTATCACAAGTAAATTCTGAAGTAATGCAACTCCACATGAAACATGTCACAGGTAAAATCTCAAGTAAAGCAGCCTTTTTTCACAGTGCGCACTCTGCCAATATAGCTCTGAAAAGTTTTTTGAATTAAAGGCATCCATTGCTTACCAGTAAAACAAATTCACAAGTAAAGCTGCCAAGCCCAAAACATGCTATAAAGCGCTATGTGTAATGACTTTCATGTCAATCAGCAGGATCTCAACTAAATGCATAAAGACAATAGCTATGTTGCTGCCAGCTTTCTATGCCCAGAGCTTGTTCAACAAAGACAAGTCAAAATTCATCTAGTCACATCTAGTCAGTGTGGCAATGCAAAATCATGTTGCCACCTCCACAGTGAATTGCCTCTGAATGAAATGTTTGTCAGGGATTCCCTTGGCAGTGCTCAAACAGGAGAAGAAAAACATCCAGACATTGATGATCAGCATCCAAACTTTGTGCACCTAATACATTCCAAGAAGGTTGCTGTTTTTTTTTTTACCTGTGGTAATTTTGAATGCATGCCATATGCATTCTTCTTTCAATAAAATGAAACAAAGCATATTACAACCCTTCCAAAAGAAAACAAACCGGGTAATAACAAGTCCAACACTTGAAGATAAGAGGTCCAAAAATGAAATGCAACAATTCCAACAATATTCCAGAACCAAAATCATATGTTTTTTAAGTAAAGCCAACCAAAAAAGAAAAGACAAAATACAAAAACATGTACATTTCAAGGCAATTTGTCTTGCAATACTTCTCAGAAATTAAACAAAAAACATCAAACACTATATATTTTTTCAACCCAAAAAATGTCCAAAAAAATTACTTACCAAGTAAATTTAGTTTACTTACCAAGTAAATTAATTTACTTACGAAGTAAATTTACATTTACTATAGGGAAATTTAAGTAAATTTTCTTGTAAATAGCTAAATTTAAGTAAATTTTGTGGTTAGTAAATTTACTAGTTTCGGAGACTCAGGGTAGTGATTTTCCTTCTAAAAATCCTTTTAAAAAGTGCTTCAAAATCGTCTTTTTTTCGCTCTGGCGTCGAGATCCGGTTTTGGAGCTGCAGTTTCCGACGCCGTTGCGCGTAGTTCTTTTATGTTCTATTGTGTTTTGCAACTCAGTCACTGCAGATCGCATTGTAATGGCTGCGTCAAGGAGTTTTGAAGGAAGTCTCGCACGAAATGCGTTTTTGGCGCTAGTGATTTTCCTTCTTTCCTTTTAAAAAGTGCTTCAAAATCGTCTTTTTTCCGCTCTGGCGTCGAGATCCGGTTTTGGAGCTACAATTTCTGACGCCGTTGCGCGTAGTTCTTTTGTGTTTTGGAACTCAGTCTCCGCAGATCGCATTGTAATGGCTGCGTCAAGGTTGCTTCATGCTGTGGCTGCATTCGTAATACTATTGTCTTTTGCAGCTGGACTTCGTAAATCGTATTGGAGTGGCTGCATGAAGGCTGCGACATGGATTTGTTAGCAGATTTTCTCCATTTTGGCGCTAGTGATTTTCCTTCTAAAAATCCTTTTAAAAAGTGCTTCAAAATCGTCTTTTTTCCGCTCTGGCGTCGAGATCCGGTTTTGGAGCTACAATTTCCGACGCCGTTGCGCGTAGTTCTATTGTGTTTTGGAACTCAGTCTCCGCAGATCGCATTGTAATGGCTGCGTCAAGGTTGCTTCATGCTGTGGCTGCATTCGTAATACTATTGTCTTTTGCAGCTGGACTTCGTAAATCGTATTGGAGTGGCTGCATGAAGGCTGCGACATGGATTTGTTAGCAGATTTTCTCCATTTTGGCACTAGTGTTTTTTTGTTGCACGTAGGTTTAGAGCAGTGTGAAGTGTGGGGCGTGGAGAGTGCAGTGTGAAGTGTGCAGTGTGAAGGAAGCAGTGGGAAGTGAGAAGTGCGAAGTGTGGAGTGTGAAGTTTAAGTTTGGAGTGCGAAGAGCGTAGTGTGAAGTGTGAAGTGTGAAGTTTGGAGTGTGAAGGGGCAGTGTGAGAAGTGTGAAGTGTGAAGTTTGGAGTGTGAAGGAAGCAGTGAGAAGTGTGGACTGTGAAGTGTGAAGTGTGAAGTGTGGTGTGAAGTGTGAAGTGTGGAGTGTGAAGTGTGAAGTGTGGACTGTGAGTGTGAAGTGCGCAGTGTGAAGTGTGAAGTGTGAGGTTTGGAGTGTGAAGGAAGCAGTGAGAAGTGAGAAGTGTGAAGTGTGAAGTGTGAGTGAAGTGTGGAGTGTGAAGTGCGAAGTGAGAAGTGTGAAGTGTGAAGTTTGGAGTGTGAAGTTTGGAGTGGGAAGGAAGCAGTGAGAAGTGAGAAGTGTGAAGTGTGGACTGTGAAGTGTGGAGTGTGAAGTGCGAAGTGAGAAGTGTGAAGTTTGGAGTGTGAAGGAAGCAGTGAGAAGTGAGAAGTGTGAAGTGAGAAGTGTGAAGTGTGGACTGTGAAGCGTGGAGTGTGAAGTGCGAAGTGCGAAGTGAGAAGTGTGAAGTGTGAAGTGTGAAGTTTGGAGTGTGAAGGAAGCAGTGAGAAGTGAGAAGTGTGAAATGTGGAGTGTGAAGTGTGAAGTGTGAAGCGAGAAGTGTGGACTGTGAAGTGTGAAGTGTGAAGTGTGGACTGTGAAGTGTGAAGTGTGAAGTGTGGACTGTGAAGTGTGAAGTGTGCAGTGTGAAGTGTGAAGTGTGAGGTTTGGAGTGTGAAGAAGCAGTGAGAAGTGTGGAGTGTGAAGTTTGAAGTTTGGAGTGCGAAGAGTGCAGTGTGCAGTGTGAGGTGTGGAGTGTCGAGGGAAGGACACGGTCGGGACAGGTTGTCTTGGAACTATAGGTCATTTATGTTTGGGAAACTTCCGCCCCCGGCTTGCCCGGGTCTATGTTATAAACTTATAAACCATTATATAATACCATTAGTATACCATTAGTATACCATTAGTAAACGCCCGTGTACATCCTTAAACCATCTTAAACCAATCCATTGGTCCTTGAGATACAGAATCCGCTTGGATTTCGCGGACGGTGAATCTGGGGCGTTCCTAATAAAATTTTGGGGTATACGGTATACCGGTATACCCCAAAAACGCTGGATGGTTTATTTGGAGATACCCCCATGTTAGGAAAGCTCCATATACAAATATACACGATAAATGTCACAATTTATCGTGAAAAAACCATAGCAGTCTATCCAACCATGCATGTATCTAGACATTTCCTAAACAAGATATGGGGATGATCAAAACCCTTTTGCTCTGTCAGACGGCTTCTATTGATCCAGAGTCATCTCAGAGCTGGGGAAGAACCCCATAGCTAGTCGAACAAGAGAACATGTTGTGAATGGCCATTGGATGTTGAGGAAAACGTGGAAGAACTTCTAAATTTATATGGAAACTCCAGAAAGATAGCTAGTTGAATAACATTAATTTATCAAAAGGGAAAATGATGATCTATGAGTAGATGTTCATCTCAGTTGGTATTGTTAAGTTCTCCATCCCGCTGCTTAGGATCAAAAATCACCATGTTGCCGAGAAGGGACAGGTGTTTGAGGAGGTGTGGGAAAGCTTCAAGAGCTTTGATTTGTCTTGGGAAATGCTCAACCGTTTTTCATGGGTAAACCATTGTAAACCATAAACAGTGCGAATTAACGCCATGAAAATAATCTTTAAATGTGGATTTTACATGATTTTACCATCATTCATCTATTTGTTTATTCAAATAGATGATAGTGGTGGGTTTAAATCCTTCAAACATGGAACCCACAAACTGTAGTTTGAAACAGTCAAGAAAGACAGATTTGCGGCTTGACAGTGTGACAGTACCATCAATTTTTGGGTTTTAACAGCCACACTATAGTGGTTTTAGTCGCAAAGATAGTAGTTCTAGCAGCCAAAATCAGGGTTGCTCCAAGCCACGATAGGTGAATCATAGCGTCTGGGGCTGTAAGTTGCTTGCTATCGGGCCAATGTGAAACAATCTTACTTAGATGCGTATCCCACTTGGGAAGTGTTTCATAATGATAGTAAGGTCATTAATTTTGATGAGTTTGATTGAACATAACCCCTGAAATCCATTGGTTACTCCTCATGTTCCCTATTGTTTAAGTGTCAACACTCATTTTCGGACACACACACACACATATATCAGATTGTTGGCTACATACATACTCATTACACCAGCATTATGGTTGATTCTATACCCCTATCTTTCTTGGCAGAAATCCTAATTCCGAAATTCCAAACCCATAGGATCCATGTATGGTATATATAGTAACATTGGGGGTATATTGATGGTAAATGTTACCATATATACCATACATGGATCCTATGGGAAAATGCCATTCCATACATTTCATATCCGAGTGGTTCACACCCTCCCAGCTGCAGATGGTGTGTACCGTGATCTTTTGTCTTGAGTTCGCTCTCATGTTGGTCGCCGGCAAGGGCCGTTGCTTGACGATCCAGGGATTTATGGATGGTGCTGTGTGGAACTGGGTTATGGCCTAGTACACATCATCATATCATGTATGTATTTCATGCTGGTGGAGATGTGTATTTCTCTCTCTCTCTACATATGATATATATATATATATACAAACATAAGAATATCTACATATGATTAGATTACAGTGTGGATATATAGAAAGGAATTTATATATATATACAAACATACACAATATAGTTATATATATTATATTATATACAGTACATATTATATTATATACAGTATATTATATTGAAATTACATATATAATATACCATCCCTCCAACCAGCGTATTGTGACATCAACGCAACGCCAAGTGCAGCAACCCAACCAGGGCGGGCCTAGGGTATCCAAGATATCCAAGGTCCGAGTGAGTTGGATGGCATGGAAATTTCCATGGGAAAAGGATGGAATCCCATGCCCCGTTCATGTGATAATGCTGGTTAATGATGGTTAATAATAATTAATGGATAATCAATGGTATCTAAATAATGAGAATGATAATTAATGCTGGTTAATGATGGTTAATGATTGCGAAAAGGATTGGAATAGCATCCGTTCATGGTGGTTTATGATGGTTAATGATAATTAATGGTTTTCATGAATGGTATCTGAATAATGATAATTAATGATATCTAATGATCATGATGGATAATTAATGGAATCTAATGGAGGTTACCGTAATGATAATGATAATTACTATGATAACCAATGGAGGTTCATTAT
The DNA here is from genome assembly GCA_947184155.2 of Cladocopium goreaui. Taxonomy (NCBI): domain Eukaryota; class Dinophyceae; order Suessiales; family Symbiodiniaceae; genus Cladocopium; species Cladocopium goreaui. The sequence continues at coordinate 56,037 of CAMXCT020000106.1, forward strand.
CATAATGAGAATTATCTAATGGAGGTTACTGTAGTGATAATGATAATTAATGCTGGTTAATGCTGGTTAATGATGGTTAATGATGGTTAAAACACCGCCTAATGGTGGTTAATGATGGTTACCATCGGGTTATTTAACATAGCCATGGAAATTACCATTTTTGATAGGTAAACCATCTATAAATGGGCCATGTTCCATGGCTATGTTAAATAACCAGATGGTAATAATAATTATACTTAATGGATAATCAATGGTATCTAAGTTGAAAATTGCATTAATCAAAACACCCCGTTCATATTAAACACCCCCTGGCCACGAAACCATGGTAAAAAGGTAGGGAATGTCCACATTTTTTGGGGACGCATTTGGGGTGTTTAATATGAACGGGGGATGGGATTATTTGAAACCATGGGATGCACATTGAACATGAATTTGGAGATGCCGATTTGTAGAAACGCCATGTACGGTGCAGGATCGATGAAACCTCGTATTTCTCCGATCCATGCAATGTTTGTAGAAGTCATATGTCCATAGCGTTGGCAGTTTTTTTTTAATGTTTATTTGATCAATGGCCATTTCAGGAACCTATATAAATTGGAGGTACCTACCATATATAAGGTCTATATAAGGCCTATGTAAGGGAATATCCCCAGAAAATATGGCCTTATATTGTACAGTACCTCCATTTTAGGATCCTGAAATTCCCATTGATTTGATTTGCCTGGCACTGATTGGATTTCTTGCGGATGCTCGAAGCCGAAACGAAGACCGGTTTCGATCTCATTTATCAAAAGGATGCCCAATGACTCAGGGGTTTCCAGTTTCACAGTGGGATGGCCTTGATCCATGAAACTTGACATCGGTGATGTGTTGGTTTACCCTCCAGTTTGCTCAAACATGGCAACTGGAAATCCGCTGTAAATGGAGTTTTATAGCTGGGAAAATCCACTACAAATTAGTGATTTTCCATTGCCACGTTTGATTACCGGAGAGTTTGTTGATTTCAAATGCTGGTTGGTGGTTTGGAACATTTTTTATTTTCCCATAGATTGGGAATCATAACCCCAACTGACTTTCATATTTTTTCAGAGGGGTTGAAACCACCAACCAGAATATTATTAACCATCATTAACCATATATTAACCATATATATATATAACCATACATATATATAACCATATATATATATAACCATATATATAACCATATATATAACCATATATATAACCATATATATAACCATATATATAACCATATATATAACCATATATATAACCATATATATAACCATAAATATAGCCATATATATTTATATATAGCCATATATATAACCATATATATAACCATATATATATATATAACCATATATATAAACATATATATAACCATATATATATATATAACCATATATATAACCATATATATAACCATGTATATATATAACCATATATAATAACCATATATATAAAACCATATATATAACCATATATATAACCATATATATATATAACCATATATATAACCATATATATATATACGACCATATATATATATAACCATATATATATATATAACCATATATATATATATATATAACCATATATATAACCATATATATAACCATATATATAACCGTATATATAACCATAAATATAGCCATATATATTTATATATAGCCATATATATAACCATATATATAACCATATATATATAACCATATATATATAACCATATATAACCATATATATAACCATATATATAACCATATATATATATATATAACCATATATATAACCATATATATAACCATACATGTCCATTCATCCAATCCCATTTGACCAGGGTCATGGCCTAGGTCAAGGAAGTCACTGGTATCTCTTTCGTTTCGTGGACCGGTGGGATGCTTCTACGTCTGTAAATACCCTCTGGTTATGTCAAAATAGCTATTGAACATGGCCCATTTATAGTTGATTTACCTATTAAAGATGGTGATTTTCCAGTTCGCTATGTTAGGCTATGTTAGTTTACCAGAGGGTATATGAACAGGACATCTTTCTTTTGTTAGTTGAGTTGTGTTCCTCCCTGAAGATCTAGTCAAATTTAGTGGAATTGGGCCTTCATGGTGTTTTTTCGTCATGATTTATACAATCTTAAAGTGAGAGATATTTGATCCCCACAATGTGATGCCCCCCAGTTAGAAGTTGCTTTAGATTCGCCCTAGTAACTATAGTTATAATGCCCATAAACCATAGTGAAATTGGACTTATTTGTACCAAGTTAGCTATCGAACGGGGGCCTCACATTGCACAATGTGGTGCCCAGCAGTCAAAGTTGGTTTATCAAAGGATGTTTAGTTGGCAAACTTCGGAGTCTAGGACAAATGTCAAGGGAAAGTTTTCACATCACCATGCCAACCATATTGCTGGGTAAATTATAACGACCTCACTGTTCTCCCTCACTGGAATCATAGTTAATAAGGGAAATCATCCCCAAATGGCCGAACAATTCAGGTTAGTGAAATATTATAATTTACCCAGAATATTGGTGACGCAACACTCAGGTTGGAAAGTTGATGGTAGCAATCAGTGGAACATTTGAAAAGTGGGTGACTTTGAGTCAGGGAGCCTGTGAATTTGCGGGTGGAAGGATTGGAAGTGAGCGAAACGCGGGCGGAAGAACCTGGGCAAAAAAAATCACCAGACTGTAGCGAGCGCTCGATTTTGTCCCAACACGCCATCCCACTGCATGGTCGGACCACTTTTGAAAGATTGTGTCGCAAAAATGTTGCTAAACTCACCGTCATGGCTGCAAGAAGTGAAGACGTGGATCACAGAAGTGGTCAGAGAACATTTGGCGAGAAGAGTTGAGACAAAAATTGCTGCTAGATGGCGTGACCCAGAGAAGTAGCTTGAGTAGTTGAGAAAGAGAAGAGGTAGCTTAGCGATGCAGCAGCTGAGAGAAGAAGTCGCTCCGAGAAGAGAGAACTTACAGTAGCACGGAGAAGAGTGAATTTGCTCTCACTCACCCACTCATTCATTCATTCATTTATTCATTGATTGGTTCTTTCTTTCGACATTTGTTGCGTTCACGAATTTGTTTGTTTGTTCGTTCATTCATTCCAATTCTCTTCGCTTCATTTATTCATCCATCCATCCATCCATGCATGCATGCATGCATGCATTCATTCATTCATCTATTCATTCATCCATCCATCCATTAATTAACCATGGATTTTATCATGCTAGCAGGGTGCGACGGGATATAATATATATATAGTGATATAATGTATGTATATATATATATGTTTTGATATAGTCATATTCCTCTATATTTTGAAACCCATATAGTCATATATATATATCACCTATATCATGTATACATATTTATGACATATGGTTTCCGAATCTAGGGTAACTCAAAATCCCTTGGCCATCAGTTTCCTCATGAAATTTGCCATGGGGGGAATCTCTCCACTCGACAGACCCACTGGGTAGATGCCTTGCGTCTAATCATGTAGGGCTTTCCATGGGGGTACCCGAATAGCTGGATGGTTAGCGGAAATCCCTACACTATTTTAGTCACTAAAACCCATAGGATCCATGTATGGTATATATGGTCACATTTACCATCAATATACCCCCAATGCTACTATATATACCATACATGGATCCTATGGGAAATGGATGATAACTGGGGGTACCCCTATCGGAAACCACCAGACGTGGTGGTTTTTTTTTGTCCGCAGGACTTCATTTGCATTTTCCCCGGGATCATGGAGATCTACCAGATGCGAACCGAATGGCATCTCGACATTGACCAATTGCCCCCCAAACGTTGATGGGTGAAAACATTGACTTATCCAGTGAATATGGAAATTTATCTGTTTTTTTTCAGTGATGAATATGTTGAAACATGTTTTTTACTGGTACTGTAAGTTGATTTATAACTGGGCAAATTATTAGAGTTAGCCATGAGGACAGGGCTTGCGTTTCACCATCCAGCACGGGGTCCACCCAATGGATGGTTTTCTGGAAAATGAGGTTTGACTGCTGCCAGTCCATCCTGCGGGGATTGAGCATCAAACATTGGGAGGTACCCTCTGGTAAACTAACAGTTTGCTATTGAAAATGTCCGAAAATGAAAATGGCCATGAAAAATGATGATTTTCCATAGTTATGTAAACGTTTACCATAAAATGATGGTTGGTTGATGAATGCAGGGGGTCTTACCATCGCTCCGATCCTGGTAAGCTGATATGAAACCTGGGGTAGTTGGGAACAGCTTGTAACCACTATTAACCATTTGTTAACCACTATTAACAATTTATTAACCACTATTAACATCTATTAACCATTTATTAACCACTATTAACCATTTATTAACCACTATTAACCACCCTAACGATTCCTCGGACAAATCCTCACCAATATGTAATCTGTGGTGGTTTTATTTCAAAGTGGTCAAGAGAGTCAAGTGGGAAGTTTCCTTTTAGGATTATCCTGGATTTGCTGGAGATGGGTTTGGTTTCAGTTTTTCCATTAGCTAATCTATCAAGTGGTTGTTGGTTGTGATTCTCCTAAAAGACTTTGGTGATATTTGTATACGGCATTTCATCACGCTGTGAAGAAATTCAACTTGACCAAATGGCTGGTAGGTTCGACTTAAGCAATGCCCAGTTTATACCTGGTTGATTGTGAAAATTGTGGGTACCAACTGAAGCTAACAAGCGGGGCCACGAAACATGGGATTGGTTTCCTGAAACATGGGATGATGATGATGATGATGATGATGATGATGATGATGATGGTGATGGTGATGGTGATGGTGATGGTGATGGTGATGCTGCTGCTGATGATGATGATGATGATGATGATGCTGATGGTGATGGTGATGATGATGATGGTGATGGTGATGGTGATGGTGGTGATTGCTGTTATTCCTGCGGGTTTGTTTCTTGTTGATTTTTTCATTGTTATTGTAATTGTTATTGGCATTGTCATTCACAATTCATTGTTCTTTGCATGTTCACATATATATATATATAGAATATATATATATACACATACACACTGTATATATATATATGTGTGTGTATCACCATTCCTTGTTTGCTGAAATTCTAGTGACTGGTTGAATTCAAATTGTGAACTCATCCAGCCCGGCCGTAGCCAGTGAAGCAGTAGATTTAGGAGATGACAGGTTTGGTGAACTGGGCACTGCTGAGACTGAACAACGTGCTTCTCAAGAAGCCGCTGTTTTACATGGTCTTACTGGTGCGTTTTACGTAGGGAATGGATGGATTGCTGGGGGTTGCTGGGATGATTATTACCAGTGATTATGGATCATTCCCTCATTCCCTGCTAAGCACAAGTAAGTTTAACATGGTTTAACATGATTTAACACGATTCAACCACCTCCCAAACATGACCTCCTCCCAATAATAAGGGTTCGTTCAGGCTTATTAAACACCAACCACAATTCATTGTAAACCATCTCAGCAGTGTTCAAAACCCTCTGTCGTCCCTTGATACTGGCTTCATAATGGATTTTAATAATTCCCAAGAATATAGGGTAGTATAGTATAAACCAAGATGGGAATTAATATTTTAATAACATCCCAAGATTTTAATGATTAATAGTATAATCGCCTAAAAATCATTCACCAACCCGGGTTTTGAATAGTGCTCATCTATTCTCTGGGGCGTTCCCTGGAGTAGTTCAATCCTCGGATGGTCTCGAATCCCCGCAAACATACAAGGCTTGGGGTGCTCTTTCAGTGGTCATCATTGACCACTACTCAGTCACTACTATTCTGAATATTCCTCTAGAATTCCATGATTTGTGGATCCCGCTGTGAATTCGAGTGGCGTGTTTGAAAAACGCCAAAACGCCACTCGCTGATGAACCAGGCAGAGACTCCATGAACTGGGCGAAAAGTGTCTTGAAGAAAGCAGCGAAAAGATTCTGGGTACCCGGCCTGGTAAACTGGCCCATAAAAACGATGGAACATCACCATGCTATTAACGGGAACATCCACTATAAATGGTCCATGTTCCATAGCTATGTTAGTTTACCAGAGGGTAAAGCCATGTTTTGGTCGGCTCATGGATTTGGCCTCACTGTTCAGGTTATGTTAATGATTCTGGGAGCGAAAAAAGGTCATTGAACCATCAAAGATTTTGGGTAAATAAATAGCGACCTCACTGTTCTCCCGAACCCTCAATAGGTTAGTGAACCATTATAATTTATACCTAGAACATGGAGTTTTGACCAAGAATTGATGATACAATGTGGATATACGTTTTGAACCCAGAATCAAAAACAATGCAATTCGACTGGATCGGCACTTTAACTTTAGTACTTCAATCATTTGGTGTAGATGGGGATATTGTAACCAACTAAAACAATTGCAGCTTTCTACGGCTTGTTTCACGCATTGTTGCTCTTTCAAGCGTCCAATGTTTGGGGTACAGTACTTCAGTTGACCAAGAATCAAAAGGCCGTCAGGGGTACAATGTGGGGCCCCCAAGATAGCTAAGTTGGTTTATAAATCCCATTGACTATAGTTATATCTGCCATAAACCATAGTGAAATTGGACTTATGTTCACCAACTTAGCTATCTTGGGGGCCTCACATTGTAGGCAATATTTAAGGGTGAGCCTCTAGAGAACATCTACTTCCGACCGGCCAAGGAGTTCCTCGGGTCCAATCCCATAGGATCCATGGTGCTATATATGCTAACATGACTGGGGTATATCGATGGGATCCATGTTAGCATATATAGCATACATGATATACATGGATCCTATGGGAATTCGGCGATGACTTCTGGACGACTCTCAGCAGGAGTGACTCTGAGTACAACTCGATCGCGAAGGATCTCCTGCGATGCGCCTGGAGAACGGGGAGGTTGCGACGCGCAGTACCTGGATGCCTTGTCAAAGCGCACGATCGACAACGTGGTGAACACCACCATGTCAAAGATTGAGGGCTCTGAGATCAGTGGGATGTTCACCAGCTCGCAGCAGATCAGGAAGTTGGAGGATTACCACCACAGACTCTTTCACACACTACTCTGTCACATACAGTATTGTCACACGCACACACACAACATTTTCACACACACACACACCATTTTCACACACAACTGATCCAATACAACAAATACATACAAATACAACATTGTCACATACAGCTATGTCATACATGCACACACAACTCAGTCAGACAACACTCTGTCGCACACAACGTCGCATGCAACTCAGCAGACAAATCTCCGTCACATGCAACTCTGTCACACACAAGATTGTCACATCCAACTGTCTGGTTGGTGGTTTGGAACATGAATTTTATTTTTCCATATATTGGGAATAATCCTCCCAACTGACTTTCATATTTTTCAAAGGGGTAGGCTCAACCACCAACCAGCTGTCCTCATGTACCCGTGGCAGGCATGGCATTTGGTCAAGGGATGTCTGACACGGACACCTGCTGATATTGATACACTGCACTGGGGATTTTGACATATTAGAAGTTTCCCATACGTTCCCTATATAATCCCACATTTTTCCATAATTCTCACAGAGCTCCCCATGTATTGCTGACTTTACCTTATTGTCCATGCTATGTCAGCAGTTTCGCCCCTCGCAAGGATCGAAAAAAGTGATGAGGACGCATGGATTCAGGAGCTGCTGAGACATCCGGAGTGGCGACCGGATCAGGGAGCCGGTAAATTCCCAATCATGTTTTTTTTGTTGGGGAAACCCAGGAGGTTGGGGCTTATGGTACCCCAAGCTATGTTTGCTGGTATCTTTATCGTATCCTTATGGTCTAAATCCAACAGAGACCATCCCGAACCAACTGGATAGTAGTTTAATCCTGGGGTTTCTTGCTAGAAATGGAAAATAACCACAACCAACCAAAAAAAGTTGTGGACTACCAGAGATTGACCATGAAATGGTGCGTTATCCATTGGTAACTACTGGGATTCCTATGAAACCCTGTAAAGAATGGGATAGCAATGGGATTTTGCCCATCTACCAACTGGTGCAGGAAATTATTGTCTAACTGGGTTTGTCTGAACATAGTGTATCCCTAAATCCATTGGTTTACCATCATTTTCTATGTATATAATTGTATGACTATATATATATACTGTACATATATATATAATTACAATGAGCCATGTTATGAGTGTCCCCACAGACAGACCCATGTGTTTGATGTTTTAAACCCCCATTACCTATAGTTATAAATATCATGTTAACATTCATAAACCATAGTGAAATTGAAGTGAGTTTTATACCAACTTTGCGATTTTTGTTGATCCCGGGGGGGTCTCCATACATTTCTATGCTCTAAATCCTTGGTGAAATCCAGCGCCCAAGATGATCCCGTGGTGAAATCCAGGACTGGAAGATTGCGATCGATGCTTTTCAGATGTCGGGTCGCCTGGGGACGCCTGGAGCTGGCTCAACTTGGTAAATCGATGATCGAATCCAGGGAAAATCGAACTATGAATCAACTGGGTAATCATCAGCACTGGGTAATAACCAGTATATAACCAGTTAATGATGGTTAATGATGGTTCATAATGGTTGATGATGGTTAATGATGGTTATTATAAGTTTCATGGCGGGTGTTCCATAGAGTTTTCTGGATATTTTACCAGAGGCAATTATTTCAAAACACATTGCCCGTCTACTTTTGTCAATGGAATACTTATCTTGTTGGTGGTTTGGAACATGAATTGTATTTGTCCATTAATATTGAGAATAGTAACCCCAACTGACGTTCATTTTTTTCAGAGGGGTAGGTATACCACCAACCAGTAAATATATAGTTAGTTTAAGCACTAAGCACTACAGTAGTACAGTATTTCAGTAGTGGTAAATTAGCACTAACCTAACCAGTAATATTTCACTAGTGGTAAATGAGTTTTCAACTTGGTCAACCACTTCTAATCCGAGAAAAATCGAAGAAACGTGAGGGTGAAATTGGAATTAGTAGTGGTAAACCTTCTCTGGATGGCTCATTTTTAGTATTTCTAGGTCGTTTTTTTCATAGGGATCTATGCTAGTCAGCCAAAAACAATGGGTTTCAAGATGATTATTTAAGCATGAAACAATAGCAAAAAACATGGTTTCAGCAACCAAACCAATCAACAAACATTTTCAGGAGATATCTGGGGGCATCATCTGGTAAAAAGGTGGGTATACTCTGACCAGCTGAAAAGATGCAGAGGTATCTAATCCAAGATTGGCAACGCAATATGATTTGTGAGGGTACAAATGGGTAAATCAAGTGGCGAGTGTTTGGTGAAAACTTGTGTACATATATAGATATATTCGCGCATTTCTCGAGATGCAAATGCAAATGCTTATGCGCACAAAATTGTGTACAATTTTCACACACACAATACATAGTATATCATATCCTTTAGTTTTTGGCTATACATGGAAAATAAACACAAGCAGCAACAGATTACATTTTGTTGTGGACTAATTACCAGTCAGATTGACCATGGACCAATGGAAACCAATGGAAACTGGATAAAAAAGACGGTGAGTTATCCTTCGGCTACGCTGATTAATCTTTTCATAAAATCTGGTCAGTTGGTTCAACGCTGGTTTGCCGTTGGATGTTAGTGGTGGATATATGATACTATGATACCCTCTGGTAATTTGTTACATAGCTATTGAAAATGGCCCATTTATAGTTGATTTACCTATTAAAGTGGTGATTTTCAATAGCTATGTTAAATTACCAGAGAGTCTACAGTTGGATGGCAGGCACACGTTTGTGATATCTACAGTTGGATGGCACGTACATTTGACCAATTTAAGACTCACCTGGGCCGCGTTGTGATGATTTTCAGTGGAGTTGCCCGAGTTCCCTGTTTTTGAAAAGATTCCTTTGACGTCTTGAAATGGAAGTAAGCTCCAGGGCGATATTGGATTTATCTTAGAGTCTTTGGCCATATTATTGTTTCGGTACAAAGAAAATTGATTTCTGCCCGTTCAGTTGTCACTCCTTGCAAGTGTGCTTTCAGTCTTCTGTATCCTCTGGTAGTTTAGTATAGCTATTGACATTGAACATGACCAATTTTGATAGATTTGATAGGTAAATCATCTATCAATGGCAATTTTCCATGGCAAACAAAGAGTTAAATTACCAGAGGGTAGTGAGGTACTTCGACTTTGTGAAACTCTGCTCACATGGCTATTGAGATGTCACGGGATATTTTCAGGACCCCGAGGGCCAAAACCAAAAATTCAAGTGCTGTACCCGGCCTGGTAAACAAACATAGCTATTGAAGCCATGGCCCATAGAAATAGTTGATTTACCCATTAAAAATGATGATTTTCCATAGTTTTGTTAATTTACCAGAGGGTAACATCTCAAAATCTTGTGAGAACTCCACAATCCATTGGTTAATCATTCATATAGTATATAGTAACATGATTTTTCCCTGTTGAAATATCAGTATGGAGAATATACCCCATTTCAGGTACTGCGCCCAAGTACTTGCACATGAACCTATGAAAAAATCTTGGGTTGGCAGCTTGAGATTCCTGCTGAATTGGTATACTCAAATTCCTGGAGTCCGTAACAATCGCAAAAAAACATGCCCGGGGTCAACGTGAGAAAAATAAATGGTCACTGACCAGTGACCGGAAAAAAAAACGAAAAATCATAGCCGTTTGAAGGTCACACCCTGCAGTATGTGAGTTCTTAAGGACTCTATTCCTATTCCAATGACTAATCGCTTTGCAGACCTCAGACACTAAGAAAAGATGAATTGCCAAGTCAACCAACTGGATGAGTAGTTTAATCAGTTTAATCCTTTAGTCTTTTGCGATTTCAATAGGAATATCTACATTTTCCAGCCAACTTTTTTTTTGCAGGATATCTAAGATTGGGATAAGTACCCACCTTGGCTGCTTAAAGGCATCCGCACAGAGATCAGCAGGGTCTTCAGCCACCAGTATGCACGCCTCGCACGCCCGAGAGAAGGATGGATCATTTTCTGTGTTTTTTTCTCTATCGTTCCTTCTTGTTTTTGTGACGCGTTTGGTTCTTTCTGACATGTTCTGTCTGCTTTTGGCTTGCGGCCTAAATCCTGCCAAAAAAGGTCTTGGCAAGCCTGCTCATTCAAGGCTTTCATTGCGTGCTTCATTGGTCGCCTAACTTCGCTGCAATCTTGCGACAATTGTTCTTTTAGCGGGCTTTATCCGGAGGTTCGAGCTTTCCATTCTGCGATTCTTCCCTGATTTTGCTGCCCCATGGCATGCGCACCTGGTCCACATAGGCCCGATCAACAGATTGGATCAAGTGAAGCCTATTGTCGGCGTGTCCGGTGGGATTGAAACAAAACCCATGACGGATCCATGGTGCTGCTATATATGGTAACATGGATCCCATCAATATACCCCAAATGTTAGCATATATGGGTATGGATCAATACCTATTAATTTTATTTTTAGGGGGATGAACATCCATAAATCCCAGCTATTTTGATGTGAACTACAGGGGTACAAGGTTTTGACACACTGCTATATATATATACCAGCACCATGGATCCGTCATGGGAAATGACATTGTGGGCCATTCGGGGCCCTTTCCACTCGCCATGACTGAGCCGCGCTCAGGATTCGAGTCATTCGCATCCTTTTCTGGCACCAATGGCGACATGAGGCGACGTGGGAATGGACCCTGTGGTTTCATAGTTCAGGCATTGGTATTATGATGTATTTTATGGGAAACGACCACAAATGGGCCCTGAGAATATCATTTATATGGACCCTGAGCAATGGACCCTGTGGTTTTATGGGAGTATCATTTGGAAGCGTTCAAAATAAAATCTGACCCCCCAAAGCCAAGAATGGAATGGTGGTGCATTGCAGTTGAATTCATCGATATATACTTTCGGGATCGATTCTTGATGGTTTTGCAAATATATCGGAGAATCCTTCCATTGACTAATATTTTTCAGAGGGGTTGAAACCACCAACCAGTCATGTTTTTTGCGAGTCATTTGTACCTATTTGTTTGTGAAATCAACATGTTGGATGTGATTCAGAGTGAACTCCAACCAATCATGGCAAAAAAACACCATATTTGACTGTTTTGTTTTCATTTTTTTTTCTTTGGAGGATGCAATAGCTGCTCTACTCCATCGAAACAACCGTGTCACACCCTTCATGAATCGGATACATGCTGTATATATATATATATATAATATAACATTATATAACTCTAAGTCTATATATATATATACAATTATATATATATTTTATACCTTTCATATGCAATCTATTGATCCCTACATGCCTACAATTTTTTCATGCGTATATATATAATATATATATATATGTATATATATATATACATACGCATGACCGCTTGAAGCCCCAAATGCCATCCGTTGCAGGTCCAAGTGGTGGTAGATGGCATTGTCTCCGCAGGCCGGTGATCCCTGGTCATTGTCGCCAAAATTTGGAAAAAATGTCAGTTGGTTTGGAGGATTATGGTTCTATCATTTGGTTACCACATCAAACCATAGGGGTATAAGTGGATCATAATGGGATGTAATGAGGGTATACCAACTGCATTGGGAATATCTATTATTACTGGCTGGTGGTTTGGAACATGAATTTTATTTGTCCATTCAGTTGGGAATAAGCATTCCAACTGACGAACTCTATCATTTTTCAGAGGCGTAGGTATACCACCAACCAGTTTGGTTATCATATCAAACCATGAATCACCATCTATACGGACCAGTTTGGAATGTGGTTTATGATGCCCCAAACATTGCAAATTTCGGAAGGTGGGGATGGTTTATCAGTAAATTTTTCACAGGCATTTTGGGTAATGATCATGAATGATCGCAATTGATGGTATATGATTGCAAACAACGGCGATATCCATCAGTTCCTTCGGCTAGCTGAATGATGTTTTTGTTGGAAACGAAACCAATCAAACAGGTTCATCAAAAACATAATCCTGTTTGTTGAGAGCATGTCATTTAACTTAAGTGTATAATATATAATATGTGTGTGTGTTGTGTTTTTGATGCATGTTTTGTTTTGTGTGAGTCATCCCCATTTGCAGATTATTCTGCATTAGTAGGTAGGGTGATAGGAAAGAGCTATGTGTTCTCCGCCTTTTGCAGGTCCTATTATGGTTGTAGCTTGGCTGAAGTTGGTTGGGGCAGTGACCACTTGATCTTGATTGATTAGTGGTGCCCCCTGCGTACCTAACATGCCTAAGTTGGTTTATCAGTAGAGCAACGAGGGTTTATGGATGTTTATGGCGATCAGAACAAGACTTAGATGATGAGGGCACCACCTTGTTGCTGGTTTACTACAATGTGAGGCCCCCGTTCGATAGCGTTCAGTTGGTGAACATAAGTCCAATATCTATGGTTTATGGCGTTTACAAGTATAGTTACTGGGGCTTTTGTTAACCAACGTTCACATCACTGGGGGCCCTCACATTGTAGGTTTTGGGTTCAACCCATAATGAGAATCCCGCCCATCAGCGAGTAAAAAGGGATTACATACCCTGTGGTTATTTAACATAGCCATGGGAAATGGCCCATTTATAGATGGTTTACCTATTAAAAATTGTGATTTCCATGGCTATGTTAAATAACCAGAGGGTAGCGGGTTCTGAACACTGCTTTGGTCTTGTTTCAAAGACACTGTTTGTCAAGTTGTTGATCCATGCACATGCATGCATCTTTCATTCTGCGCGTATGTATTGTGCAAACTATTGTGAACGAACAAAATGACCCACGATCCTTTATGACTTATGATGTCCCATTGAAGATTGTTGGTCATTTGCCATGTATACAGTGTATATATATATATATATATGTAGATCTATAATATCACTTATACACACTTATACTATCATATACATATAATTATACATATATAATACATATATACACATATATATATATACATATACATGAACATCAGATAGAACTATATATATATATATTATGATGATATGGATATCCACTGCAAGGTAAAGACAAATATTACTTCACTGCATTCCAACATCCCATGCGATCGCGCTGGCTTTCCAAAACTTGCAATTATTGTGTGTTCAGATAATATTGATCAGATAATGAATGACAGTGACTTCCTTAGTATTAATACAAACTTTTGAAGTCATTAATTATTGAATGACAATGACTTCGTTAGTTTGCATCATTTCGACAATACAATTCAGTGAACTAGCACTCTTCAAAGAGTTTTTCTCATATCACTTCTGAGCAGTATATTTCGATGGGCCTTGTATGTGAATTCCATTGTATCATTTGAAGGCAGATGAATGCCATAGTGGATATAATGGCATAGTACTCACATGATGTGAAAAATGATGGGTGTTTGACAGAGCGGATTTCAGTTTCAAACTGTTGATGCCATGTTTTCCCACCTAAGTTTGAGATGATAATCCCACATGAGACATGTGGGGACGGGATATAAACACCCTCTGGGAATCAAATCTAGCTGAGAAATCCAAGAAATGTACAATGTGACTCCCCCAAACAATAGCTAAGTTGGTGCTAAATAACTCCAATTTCACCATGACTTGTGGTACTTATATGTACTTATAACTGATAGTATTTTGGTATTATTTTAAGCAACATTCACATCACTGGAGGGCCCCACATTGTGATGTTTTTCACCCTTGAGATGCTCAGCCACAATGAGCCATGGAGCCATCATCACCCAATGGGAGATCTTCAAGATCCAATACATGGAGGTACGTTAGTACCATATAAGGCCATATTTTATTGGGATATTCCCTTACATAGGCCTTATATAGGCCTTGTATATGGTAGGTACCTCCAAGAAATCGGTTCCTGGCATGGCAATTGAATTACCATTTTCAATTGGTAAATGGACCATGTTCCATAGCTATGTTCAGTCACCAGAAAATACCCAATTCTACAAGGTCGTGCCCCAGTTCACTAGTTAAGTTGGTAACCACAACTATGGACGAAGCTAATGAATGGGTTTATTGTAGATATATCGAACCAGTTCATGGGGTTGTAATCCAATTTTTAATTGGAGTGGACCACATTCTAACCACCTATATCAACCAATCAACCATGATTTATCAGTCAGATCACCATATTTTTACATATAAATGATGGTGACATGTTCGATATGTTGTTTTTTTAAGTGTAGACTAACTTGGGTTATATCATGGCAGATATATCAAACGAGTGAATGGGGGTGATAAATCACATTCCCATCACAAACAAAAAGTACCTTCACCATCGGTTTGCTTTAAGGGATTACAGGAAAGCCTCTTTCTTCATGGTGTTCTACCCATCCAGTTCGCAGTTTTCATCCCCAACTGGATAGGTAGTGGAATGGAGAATGTCACATAAAATAACCATAGCAAACGATGACATTTTTTTGTGGACTACCAGTCAGATTGACCATGATGATATGGGGAAACATCTATTGTTAAGTGTTAATGTTTTTTGTTTGTTCACTAACCATCAATCACAGATTATTGTTACCTATGACTAACTATATTTATTACATATTATTATCACTAGCCATTGATTTTGACTAATATTGCTAAGTATTTATACTGCACCGGTTTTATTGTTTGATACCCCAAAGATTAACCATTATTTGACCATTATTAACTAGCTTTTTTATCCATTCATTGCCATAAATTTCATTACTATCATTAATTACTAACTATAGTTAGTTTTGAATGATATCACTAACCATTGATTTAAACATAACTACCTGGTTGCTGGTTTGGAACATGTTTATTTTTCCATATATATGGGATGTCATCCTTCCCATTGACGAACTCATATTTTTCACGATGGTTATTGCACCACCAACCAGATCATTATTGACCATCATTAACCATATATTAACCACATATTAACCATCATTAACAGTATATTAACCATTGATTTAAACATAACTACAGTTTAATGATCACAACTTGACATGTTCACTGATGAATCCCCCAAGAAAGGCTCCAAAAGGGGGCCCATCTTTTTCCCGCCTCTCAGCTCCCGACGTTCCTATCGCTCTTCATTTGGGCTCCTCGGATGGTCACGGGGCGGACGGGATTTTGTGTTCCAACCGTTGCAAAAAGCTCGAAATAACAGCTATAATTTGTTATGAATGGTTATTTTTGTTGGGATTTGTTGTGGTGATAAACATTTTTAATAATCATTTCTATGTTTATTTCTATGGTTATAAATGGTTATGAATGGGGTTATCATTCCGCACATGGGATTATAACTGGCTTAAAACTGGTAAACGGCCATAACTGTTTTGGGGTCATGACTTACATCATCCCATTTTGCGGGCTATACCCTAATTCTTACACCCAAAATGCGGATGATTTATTGGGTTTACTTCATGTGGGTTCATTTTTTTTTGTGGGGTGGGGAAATACTTAAAAAATACGAGCTATAAAGATGTACATCCTAGCTTTGGGGCTGAACGGTTGATTCTTCAAGATTGGTTCAGAAAAAAAAGAGCGTCTACAAGGTGGGGCCCCCACACGTTGTGTATAAGTTGGTTTATAAACTCCATAAATACATATAAATACCATAGTTTTATCAACCTTCCAACCATATCACCTAGTGATTTCAAGCGACTTAGCTATCTGGCCCCATCTCATAGGGATCCCGCAGGGGTGCTGACTGATCATTGGAAGATCAGGATGTACATGTTTGTTTTTTTGGATACTGGTTAGGGGTGCAGTGATGATGGTGATGATGGTGATGATGATGATGATGATGATGTTATTATCATTATCATTAGTGTTGTTATTATTGCTATTATTCTTACTGATAATATTGTTAGTTAAATATGTAATTATCATGATGATTACACTCTGGTTATTTAACATAGCCATAATATAGATGGCCCATAGAAATAGATGAATTTCCCAGCTAGAAACCTCCATTTATTTCAGGGATTTTCCATGGCTATGTTAGTCATAACCAGATGGTATGCTGGTCACTATGACCATGATGATTTACATCATCTTTCCGATTTGGTGAGGTCATGAGTTCTGCCATGTTCGTTTGGATGGAAAACGTCTACGATGGACCGTCTAAGGACGTCCGTTCCAGGGATCGACGGGATCCATGGTGAGTCTACGTTGGAACATCTATAGCATCCCGAAAAAAATGGAACGGTAAGAAATCCCACTTGATTTGGGGTACCCCTAACTCCACTGGTTAATTACTGTGTCATTTTCCGTATATCATATGAGATGACCATTTTAGGGATATACCGATGTATCCCATTTTCAGACAGACCCAAATGAAGTAATGAAGTTAGGGCCTACTGTATATCAGTCAAAACAAATGCTGCTGGAACGTCCATTAAGTCCAGTGCCAGGTTAAACCTGAAAACATGTCGGTCCACAGAATTTTGTGTCTGGCCCATTCTATCCATTCTGTTTTTTTTTTCTGTACAGCTATGGCCCTTTGCCAGTTAATTACTTCGTACCATAGATATAATTTCATAGATATAATTTCATAGATATAATTTCATAGATATAATTTCATAGATATTTATAAATGGGCATATAATTTCATAGATATAATTTCATAGATATCTATCTATGAGGATATAATTTCATAGATGGGATTAGAGCTACAACTGGAACCATAACTGTAGAAAGATTCCAGTAGAAAGATAGGGATAGGTCAAGTTACCAATGAATTTACCATGCGACTGAGGGAATAATCCTCCATTAAGCAGCTATGAGTTTGCGCGTTTGGGTGCCAGGGATTTGACTCACAACCAGATGATCTTCCACAGAATTGTGTTGGAAGTTCCACCTTACTGGTTAGGGGCATTCTATCTTAATCTATGTCGCATTATGTTACATTCAACTCCCACAAACTGATGCCAGTAAACAACTAAATGAGGAATTTCAGTGCAATATGGACCAACATAATCTGGGATCATCTGCAAGAATACCACCAAAATCCAGTGGCTCGTCATCGGTTCTCCAAGAATGAAGACCATTTTTTTGGGGGTGTACCCTCTGGTAAACGTTTACCAAACTATGGAACATCACCATGCTATTAATGAGAAAACTCACTATAAATGGCCATTTTCAATAGCTATGTTGAATTACCAGAGGGTACCACATTTTGGAGCCACTGCCGAAGTGGTGCCACATGACTCCGAAGTGGTGCCACATGACTTGGCTGGCGGAGCAGATGATGGAAGTGGAACCGAGGAGGAGATGGACCCTGGGGTGCCATGGAACCATGGTGCAAAGGCTCCGCCAGTGGCCTTGCGGCAGGGGTGGTTCGACCCACGTCCAGGACCCCCTGGCAGTCGACCGCCGACACAGAGCTCTACAGATGGAAGTCGGTCGGTGGCTGGTTCTGGGGGAGCGAGGCCTGACATGGTGGGAAGATGGAATCTCATTGGGTATACACGTGTTGGCATGAACAAGGCTGGAATTCATTTTAACATATTTCGATAATATGTTCACATCTTTTCTGTAGGCTAACCCTGAATTGTCTGGCCTAAAAAGAATGGGAGCCTGAGTTGATTTCACTTCCATCTAATTGCCACGCCAGTTTGCAGCAATACCCTCTGGTAAACATATACAAAAAACTATGGAAAACCACCATTTTGAATAGGTAAATCAACTATTTCTATGGGCCATTTTCAATAGCTATGTAACAGTCATTACCAGAGGGTACATGCAGGTGAAGTAAACACTATCCCTGGGGATCAATGGTGTGCGGAAGCGATTTGGGTCCAGCACTGGAAGGCGAGACGTTGAGAAGTGGCGCTGGCAGAGAATGGTTTTCCGAGCACATTGACAGCATCTATCAAGAAGCCTATGAGCCTATCCCAAATGCGAACCATGGTGCTGGAATATTTACCAACATGTACCCGAACAAAATCATTCAAATGTCTGTAAATACACCATACATGGAGCATATGGGTATGAGAGGTTTCAGCCTACGAGACGGTGAAAAGATGTGAAAAGCGGACCCCTGCTGAGACAGATCTTGGCTTCGAGTTTTGGAGGTTTCAACTTTCTACCAATATCAACCGTAAAAATCTACCAATATCTACCCTTAATGATATAATATAAATAATATAAATGATACATATGCACCATGAAGCCAAATAAAAGGAATGACGAACTGGAGCAGCACATTGTAACCATGACAGCTTCCATGGCTGAGACACCACACCCCCCCGCGGCCTCGCGGTCCGCGGAGGATTTCTTTACGTCGCTCCCGACGGGGATGTACTGGACCTCTTCGTTCCTGATAGGACGCGCCGGAGAGCCATTGCATCCATTGGATCGCTGGAGGTGTACCCATTTGCAGCAAGTGCAACGACTGGATGATGAAGTTCCAATCATCCATGGTTGACCTAGTAATACATGGATTTCCATATACCTATTGGATTTAAGTTCCATGGTTGACCTAGTAATTCCAATAGTAAGTTTTACTTTGTTGGATTGACCATTGAGATGATGAATACTGAAGATTACTAGGTCAACCAACTGGATGGAGAGGGTTTAATCCTTTTATAGTTTTTTTAGCCGATTTCAATAGGAATACAAACCAGCTAACATCTTTTTTTGCAGGCTATCTAAGATTGGCAAATGCCAGTGATTGAGGTTGTCTAACATCATTGAGGAATCTGGGTATCTCTGGGTACTGAACATCTGAACATCTGAAGACTGGCTCGGAGTCCCTTGAGCAAACCCTTGAGCAAATAGGGCGCAGAATTTTAAGACCAAAATCGAATCCGTGATCCCATGTGCTCCATGTATCTGGGTAAATGACATAACGACCGAACCCTGTTCTCCCGAACCCTGGAATCATGGGAATTGGATCGAGGAAATCATCTCCAAATGGCCTTACAGTTCAGGTTAGTGAAATTTTATAATTTACCCAGATGTATGGTATATTTACCGACATGACTGGGTGATTTTGTTCGGGTAAATGTTGGTAAATATTCCAGCACCATGGTTCGCATTTAAGGGGAAGGTCAACTTTTTTAGAATTCTGCAAGACCGGAAAGGAACTTACTACTATTTTGATTAAGACTCAACTAATATGTTTAGCATGTCATGAGATCTTTGCTTACTGCTACTGGGTTTCACAGAGAATTCTTTGCGAGGATCATCTCACTTTGTAAGTGGTTAAGCCTCGTTATCAAGTCCCCGGAGTGGGGTATCCTATTTATAAATGGGTTAACTGGTTGGTGGTTTTGAACATTTTTATGACTGTCCATATATATTGTATTTGTCCATTAATATTGGGAATAGTAACCCCAACTGACGTTCATATTGTATATATTGTCCAGAGGGGTAGGTATACCACCAACCAGTTAAAAGTTGTAACTATGGTCGCCAACCAATTACTCGCTTGGATGATTCTTCAAGTATGCTCCAGGAGAATGGGTTCTGGCCGACTTCTCTCCGGGTGGTGGCAACCGGGTCCCTTGACATAGAGAAATAGCGGAAACGCGTGCCATGGGATGGTGTCAATGGGATGTGTGTAATTGAATATTATATATATACTGTATATATATATATTTATATGTATGTATGTATGTATGTATGTATGTATGTATGTATGTATGTATGTATGTATGTATGTATGTATGTATGTATGTATGTATGTATGTATGTATGTATATGTATGTATGTATGTATGTATGTATGTATGTATGTATGTATGTATGTATGTATGTATGTATGTATGTATGTATGTATGTATGTATGTATGTATGTATGTATGTATGTATGTATGTATGTATGTATGTATGTATGTATGTATGTATGTATGTATATATATATATATGATTTTACTATGTATATATTTACAGAAACATAAACACAATTATTATTATGATTGTTGATATTACTACTTAGCACGATTCTCCCATTATGTGTATATATATATATACAACCACCATCTTATAAAGGGATATATATATATATACATATACACAACTAATTATATCTACATATATAAGTATATATATATATATACACGATATATATATATATACACGATATATATATATATATATATGTATATATATATATACATACACATACATACAATACATAAGTTATATTTATTATATATATATATATATAGTGTGTGAGTTCATGAACAACCAATGAACATATACTTTAGGTTTTAGAAATCTGGATGGGTCGGCTGGAAAATCCCAGCAAACCATGTGACGCTTTTACCGGGTAAAACCCATGAAGTCCTCTATTTTTCCGCAGCATGAAATCTCCATGATCATTGTGATCATCATGGATCACCTGGTGAAGCCAAGTATTAAACCAAATATTAAACCTTCACCTGGTGGTTGCCCTTGATCACCTGAAAATCTCCATTAATCACTATTGATATCCACTAGTAGCCAAACGGTTTTTCTTTTCAGGGGATCAAGAGGTGAAGGTTTAGCGTAAGGTTTTCCAGGAGGTATTTTGAGGGTGTTTGCGTGAGTACCTTTGTGTTGCAATATGTAACTATGTGTTGTCAGATTTTGTTGACATTATCCCATATAACATCACCCATGATATAACATTTATATCCTTATCCCACATTATCTCATATTATGTCATATTATCTCGGAACAATGTGGGCCCCCCAGTTATAAGTTGCTTTCTAAACGCCATTCGCTATACTATATAGTAAGTACCATAAATGAAATTGAGGTTATTGGCACCAACTGAACGCTATCCTAAACGGGAGCCCACATTGTAACAATGAGTGGTTTGCATGCAGAATCTGCCTGCGCCATGTCTCTTGGTCTATTGGGTAAGTGTATTGGGTAAGTGTAGGGACCATCCCAATTTGGGTGGGGGGATGGTCGATGATAGAGTGGACTTGAAACTGCATGTTGTGTATCATAGATGTCCTTTTCCCATTGAATGGTTGATTTTTCTAGAGGGGTTTGAAGAACCCCCTTTAACACCCTTTAACAACAGGTAAATTATGATAGATGGTATACCTTTTTACCAAAATGACATTATTGTCGTGTATTCATCAACGAGTGCATCCCTGAAAATTTACCAACCCGATCCAAAGGATGTAAATGCCAATCGCCAAAGGTTTTTCCAGATCCCGTTTTGCGGGTTTTATCCAAGTTTGAAGGAGGGTAGATGAAAAGTGTTCAAGCTGAGAACCAACAACAGAAAGTCCCAAGTCAGGTTAGGCAGCACTTGGCGAGTTTGACAATTATAGATGTATTTTTTGATCTTAGCATGCCCAAGCAGGTTTTGTTGTTATTGAAGGCAACCGAGCCTCCAGCTGATTCCAGAACGCTGCCACCATGCTTTAGTAAATCGCCTCACCACTTTGTTTGAAATTGTAAGACCAACTGAATCAACAAAGCGGAAACGTTTGTTTCGATCAATCAAAAGTGATGAGGTCTGGAAATTCGGTTCGAAATTTGAGTACAAATCCACCCACCTTGTTTGCCAACATGTTTATTGCCAAACCATGAGTTTTCTCATGGACAAGCAGAGCTAACCCCCAAAGATGGTTCATTCCTCTTTTCTAAACAAGCCCCAACATACAAGTAACTGGTTGGTGGTTTGGATTTTTGTCTTCCATATATTGGGGATAATAATCCCAACTGACGAACTCATAGTTTTCCATATATTGGGTAAACTAACATAACTATGGAAAATCACATTTTTTTCATGGGTAAATCCACTTTTTGTTTCTATGGGCCATGGCATCAAGTTCGCATTCTGTGTAACAGTCACTACCAGAGTCATTATCCCATTAAAGTGTTTTCATGATATTAACTTTAGTATTTTCATTAGTGTGAAGTTCCATTATTCCATTATATTCCCATTAGAATCCATTATAAGCCCCAAGATTTTCCAGTGTCGAGATGCAGGTCTCGGTCCAACACAAAGAATCCCGAGTTCAATAATTCTCCCAGAAGAAAAAAACTGCATTTATACAAGGCATTACGGGGCCCCCGTTGACGAAAAACACTGGGAAAATGGTGATTTAACCATCAAAGATGTGATTTTAATGGGATTTATAGCTGATTTATCATAGCTAAGTTGTTTTATAACTCCACTAACTATGATTGATGGTACTTAAAACTATAGTTCATGGGGATGACAAAGCAACTGATAACTGGGAGGCTCCACATTGTAGGGTATTTCCTGCCATGTTTGATGACCTTCCTATGGTTATTTTTGTTTGACACTCAGATGTTTGCAACGACTCCAGAAACCCAGGTTTGCATTGCTATCGTCCTCTTCGGCAAGGGGTCTTAGCCGGGAGATTTGGTTTTCGGGCTCATGTGGCTGCGCGACATGCTTTTTTTTCAGGGATGCCTTTGGAAAAACATGGAAAAAACAACGACTCAGAGGGAGAGCATGTATTGAACAAACAAAAAAAGGGATATCTGGTTGCTGGTTTGGACCATTTTTTATTTTCCCATATATTGGGAAGAATCATCCCAACTGACTTTCATATTTTTCAGAGGGGTAGGCTCAACCACCAACCAGATATGCTGAACTGATGTGATGAACAGCGCCTGCAAGGGACCCCCTTCAAAGGTGGTCATCTCTTCCGACAGCTGTGTGGCAAATTGTATCGGGTATAAAGTGGTTGATCTTGGTACAGGATGGTGCCCCATAGTTAGCTAAGTTGGTGAACATAACTTCCATAACTATGGTTTATGGCAGATATAACTATAGTTAATGGGCTAATAAACCAACAAACATCACTGGGGGGCACCATCCTGTACAATGGTCACGTATTGCAAGTCCAGCAATTTCCGGGGCAATCAATGCGTTCCAGCAATGAAAGTGTCATTGTCACATGAATCCTATCAGCCTACTATTCAACACTCCCATTCTATGGTCCCAAATAAGTGTAAATCAGCTACTAAACCATGATTTCTGGGGCCGTGTTTTATATTAGGGGGAAGGGATTCCTCTACTGGTTGGTGGTTTCAAACATTTTTTTTTATTTTCCATCATATATGGCATCCTTCCCATTGACTCATATTTTTCAAGATGGTTATTGCACCACCAACCAGTCTAACTCGACTATGTGCTGGGCTCGGATCTGCAGGTATCATGGCTTTCGTGCGGGAACTCGGGGACAAACAAATCACTTGGGTCGACGACCTCGGGGATAACTCGTGTAGTTACCCCCAATTCGATTTGACGCCATTTCAGGGTATGGTTTTTATCACCTCTCAACTATATCCCCAAATAGTCAAATTTGGTAAATGTGCTTTGGTTTATTGTTGGTTTTACCACATCATTGATGAGAAAGCATACTCCAAGGTATAAGGTTTCAGCGGTTGCCCTATGGCAAACACGCACACGATATATACGTATGTATATATATATATATGTATTCATTTATTCATTTATTTATTTGGCACTAGAAATTCAAGCAAAAAGGAAGACACCTGTTGGACAATGGTTGTCCCGTCTCACTGGCTATTGTAAGGTGGTGCCCCCTAGTTTCCCAAGTTGGTTTATAACTAGAGCAGCCAAGTTTAACAGTCAAACCCGCAACTACTGGTATAACGAGTTGGGTAAGAAACCAAGAAACATAACTAGGGTAAGAAACCAAGAAACATAACTATGGGGCACCACCTTGCAGACTTTGTCCTGACGAAGCTAGTCCCAATCTAAGCAGCCAACGTGATATTGATGCACATAGTCCTTATGAAACGTAAATAGCTTAAAAATGTTGATTCCATGCTGTGTTAGAGCATATCTTCACATACTGTAGAAACATAGAAACAGCAAAAGATAGATCAAACATATGACTATCTGATTCCAAAATCCCCACTATTTAATTTACTTGGCTGTGTTTCAGATGCTTGTTTATTTTTTCAATTGAAAATCCACCATTTGGGATATCCACAGGGAATATGTTCGATTTGTTTGTGGGACCCCAAAAAAGCAAATCCAAGAGAATATGCTAAAATGATAGGTATATAGTGGGATATCATTTGATATACCCTCTGGTTATTTGTTACATCGCCATGGTATGCATGGCCCATAGAAATAGATGGTTTACCTGGGTTTACCTATTAAAAATGGGTGGATCTTCCATGGCTATGTTAAATAACCAGAGGGTATATCCCGGATATCCCAAATGATGATAGGTAATATTACGGTGATAAATATCCCATAATATAGTGGGATATCATGAAAGATATTACCTATCATTACATGATATCCCAGAATATTCATGATATCCCATATATATCACATGATATACCCTGTAGATACTAAGTGGGATTAAATATCATTATTAATCCCATCGGATCACACTTCCCCATGCCGATGCCAAGGGCATTGCAACAGGCATTCTGATGGAGGCCAGTGGGAACTTTGGGAACTTTGAGCCCCGGGGACTGTTGGCAAGTTGTTTTTGTAACCATAGTTTTAACACTGCTATGTATGATATGATTGATGTAATATGTATATATATATATGAGATGTATTACACACATATTGCTATCTATGTACATAGTCGTTTACATTTGATATAATACATATTGTATATAGATATATCATATGTACGTACGAACTCTGTCGTGTGGAGATTTGTTTTCGCTCGTTGAGTAGGTTGGGACATACCTACTAAGTCTCCACTGTTGTGAGGTGACATGGATGCCAAGTGGTTTGCTCAAAAGCAATCAACACTCTATTTGGTGGTTAGGAGGGGGCAAAGGAGCTTTTGGTATCCATTCTCCCTTTTAAAAAGGGAGCAACTCGGAGCTACCAAGAGTTTCTCAACCACATGATCGTGAGGCATTGACTATGTAAGATGACCAATTTTGTGGGTGTCGACTGGTAGACTTGGTAGAAAACGGCAGGTCCAGAACATTTACCCTAAAAAAGTCACCCAGTCATGTAGGTAGATATACGAGCACCACGATAAGACATCCAGAATATATAAATATATATGTGCATTATATATATATATATACATGTTTCTTCAGCTAACTATGTTAATGAAGAAGGACGCGCACGAACCAAACTCATTAAGCAACATATTTGTTGAATTAATTCTAAAGATTCTAAAATTTACGGATTGAATCCCGTGGTTGTGTCCCCCTGTTTGAAAATAGGGTTCTGCTAAATCCATTGGCTAAATCCACCATTTAGGATATCTACCGGGAATATGTTCGATTTGTTTGTGGGACCCCAAAAAAGCAAATCCAAGAAAATATGCTAAAATGATAGGTATATAGTGGGATATCACTTGATATACCCTGGTTATTTGTTACATAGCCATGGTTTTTCGATGGCCCATAGAAATAGATGGTTTACCGGGTGTACCGTTCTTTAAAATGGTGATTTTCCATGGCTATGGTTTTTTATTTATTTATTTATTTATTGATTTATTTATTTATATATGATTTATTTATTATCACAATTGGTTGGTCTATATCATATGTGTCCTCTTGTTTCAATAAATGGTTGGTCAAAGCATCTCAAACCATATCAATTTTGTTATTTATCCCACAAACTATCCCCATCATATCACCAAATACTTTGGCTGGTTTAGCTCCATGTTTGTTGGTTAAATCATTTACTGTAAATCCCCAAGAATCCCTTTACGTGACAATATTTGACTAACATATATACATATAATTATACATATAATTAGATACATATAACTATATATATATATTTATATTTAGTATAAGTTTACAAAACGCAACTTTTCTGCCCTGATATTCCCCACGATATCCAGATTCATCCTGGATAAACATTACACTCAGAGAACCAACACATTTTCCACGCAGGCAGTGCAGCAGGCCATTGCAGTCGCGATGTTGGAGCTACTTGGCGTATGGGGAAACGGAGAGTTGAGCCATGAAAAATAGGGATGGAATACCATCAGTTTCCACCTAGGGATTTACCATCTGGTTATTTAACATAGCCATGGAGATTTTTTCTTATAAATGGAGGTTTCTAGCTGGGAAAATCATCTATTTCTATGGGCCATGGCTTCAATGGCTGTGTTAAATAACCAAACGGGTATAAGGATCAATAGGGATCTATTGGATTCACGAAAACTCTGAATTATTTGTGTAGACATTTCTTGTTGTTATAGTACTTTGTTACATCATTCGTGTACTCATACATTCTACATTGTTGAGCCATGAACAAAATACCAATGTTCATTGGGTACTGAATCGCAATGTAAGTTTCAGGTTGCTAGGGTTTCCCCCCATGAAACATTTTGTTGTGTACCCTCTGGTTCTGACTAACAGTTCGCCATGGTTTTTCGATGGCCCATTTATAGATGGTTGACCTATTAATAGCATGGTGATTTTCCATTAAAAAATGTGATTTTCCTTTTAAAAATGGTGATTTACATATTAAAAATTGTGATTTACCTATTAAAAATTGATGGATCTTTCCAGTCGGGAAAATGATATTTAACATCAAAGGGCATGTGACATATGCACTTTGTTTGTTGCATGAATCAAATCTCACAGCTTTGTCCACATAGTCACATAGTCACATAGTGTTTTGATCAAATTGACACCCAGTCAAAGCAGAGACGCAGGGTACGTACGAGTGGAGAGGAGTGCGGTGCTATTTGAGGAACCTTCTGTGTGATGATTTTTACATTTGTGCTTAAACACAGTTTGGATCAAATTTACAACAAACGACAAAAATATAAAGAGGGCATGAAAGAGCAGTTTGGATATAATTTATAACCATCGTCAATAAAACAGTTTGGATATGATTTATAGCAATCGTCAACAAAGTACACAGGGTATGTTCTCAATTGTTTTCATACATATATATATATATGTATACATATCTTTTGCAACGATATGAATGCATGATCGATTTACTTGCTATGCAGCTCACCGTGAGCACTTTGAACGCATCACTGACGATGCAACCCCTTTATCACCAAGACAGGACAATGGCGAGGCCATTCTCCGTAATGCCTAACCCAGCCGTCGATGTTGCGGCAGCTGACAAGAGATTTCCCCATTGCTCCAGCGAAAAAGAGAGTGGCGCGACAGAGACATCCATCCAGATGTTTTGATTCACTTCGTTTGCATCTGTGCCTTGAGTCATGGCTGACTCTCAGGCTGTCAGGCATGGGCAATGGCTCACGTGTCCAAGGGATCAGTTCTAATGGGCCCCAAAAAGCTGGGTGTCCGTACCTGACATGTGACTCCACACAGCAACACATAGCAACACCCATTTTTCAGAAATGTTGAGGGGGTGAAGCCACCATTGTGGCTGAAGCTAAGGAACACATCTTTTGAAGACCTCGCAAAAATGGCAGAGGAAGACAAGGCCGGAAGTCGGGTCCGTGGATCAATGGGAGCTCCCCAAAGGGAGCTCCCCAAAGGGTCATGAACCAGCGTCAACCCTTGGTACAAGGTGAGGCTCTGCAGTTATGTTCGTTGGTCTATAACCCTCATTAACTGTATAGTTATATCACCCTCATAAACCCTAGTACTAGGGTTCGATATAGCTATCAGAATCCCAACAGTTCACCTGCTGAACTGTAACTAAAGCAATTTCGCAAAGGATTGGAGGCATCACCCTGTTGGAACTAGGACGGATCAGAATGGTACCCGTCACCATGTCAGGCTCCGAGAAGTGCCGGAACCCAGCCGAAGGATCCGAAGGGTGTGGTGTGTGATGGTCCTCTGTCCTATTGGTGACAGTCCTCTTGGTTGGTGGCCGACCATGATATGTGCCATGGTCAGAACATACCCAACTTGGTGTATCATGCGGATACTCTATGGGATGCGGGATATTCATTGTAAGATATAAGTGTTAACCGTATATTTGCCCAACAATTACAGGGCATGGGCATGGTAATTGATCCATGCTCAAAGCGGTGAATATACCAAGTGTGTCAGTAATCCTGTTCATGCTACGCCTCCATGTACCATTTTTTGACCATGGCACATACATGTATATAGATGCTCACGATACATAAACAACTATATGTATATGTAATGTGTATATATATATACATATATATATATATGGAGGTGGTATTTGTTGGCAATATTTGGCACAACACAGATAGGACAGAACATTGTACTCACCTGCATTGCTGCTTTCTTTGCAAGCAGTCTGTGTGGGTTGCTTTTCAGCAGTACAGCTAGGCTGATCATGTGCCAAACATGGACAAGGGGTCGCAGGACATGACGCGAAGCTCATGCGATGATGCTCAGATGCTCCGCACTGCGCAACATCTTTTCCTTTTCCACTTTTTTCTTGTCTCACAGGCTGCAGCGCATCTGGAAGAGCCAGAGACAGCACTTTTGGAGAATCGGCGGCTGCTGAAAAATGCAAACAGCGGGCCGCAAGACAGGCTCACTTGCTGGATACTGGGAGGCCTCTCTACGCTGTCTACGGAAAGTCTTGACAGCGCATGGGCTACAGCAATGCTCCGCTGCTATGCTGAAATGCTA
The DNA here is from genome assembly GCA_947184155.2 of Cladocopium goreaui. Classification (NCBI taxonomy): domain Eukaryota; class Dinophyceae; order Suessiales; family Symbiodiniaceae; genus Cladocopium; species Cladocopium goreaui. The sequence continues at coordinate 85,542 of CAMXCT020000106.1, forward strand.
ATTAACGCAAACCATGGGGGGATCTCTAATGGATCACCTTCAATTCCAGAAACATAATGAATCATCTGCATCTTTGCCTATGTTCTACCTTGACGTGCTATGTGCCATGCTTTGATTCTTTTAAAATTTGCCCAAGAGCTTGCAAGGTTTCTTGGCAGTTGATTGGGGTCGATGACCTGCCTTGATTCAAAAGCTCTTCCTAGAAGCCAATCTGGTGGACCTGCTTCTTCTTCATGATGACAGCCATGCAGAATGGAAGCAGGCCACAACGTTTGAGTCTGCGCGCCTATGGTTCTGGCAGAGTATCAACTTTGGTCCTGGGTCCAAAAGCAAAACTCTGGTCAATGGCAATGCGCCATCCTCAGCTGAAGTTTTTGAGCGATTTTACGGACACAGCGTGCCCCAAGGAATGCAGTCGAAGATAAGTGAACAGATGGGTTGCAGGCTGGTGCTTGCGGTGAGAAATCAACCCGCTGGTGCTGTATCAAACTGAGAGATATCCCAAAATGACCAGACTCATTGGAAAATCATGGTAAGTTTGAGAAGAACCTGGGAAACAATTTTGTGAATTTGTAGATTTAAGTTATCTTTGGGTGATAAATTGCAATATCTCACGATCATTTTCTACGGGAAACATGGTCTCAAAACGGAACTTCTGAGTCAAATATTCGAAGATAATCATAATCATTGGATTTTCGAGCGGGTTTTATGATGATAAATTGATAAACACCGAGATTTGGGGGGGGTCCAATTGGAGATTTCTGGCCAAGGTCAGAAAGCTGCTGACAAGGTGAGGATGGTGAAGTGGAGATTGAGTTGGAATGTACCAAATATCAAGTGAGGAGTGTTCAAACCGCCGGTTGGTTGATGATTAGTTCGGGAATTTTACAAACCAGAATGCTGATGTATATTGGGGTTTATCACTATCCAGTATGTGAATCCCTTTTAACCAACCAGTGTCATGAAACGACAGAGGGTTTTGGGCACTGCTCAATTGAGCCGTTACGAAAAAACGCCTCCTTGGTGGCTCATCCCAGGAATTGCAAGTGGCTTATAACTCCAATTAGTACAGTAGGCTAAGCAGGAGCAATGGTTATAATGGGGGGATCTTCAATAGCAATATATAATCCCATTAACACTAATCCCATTAACAATGGTTATATTTAATGAGCAATAGATTAGGGTAGCCAACCTATCTTGGGATCCTGGGGGTGTCCCTATGTTAGCTAAAAAACTGTTTACAACTAGAGTAACTAGGGTTATATGACGAGTTTATGATGATTATAAGTACAGTTACCCTCTGGTAAACTAACATATAACTATGGGAAATCACCATTTTTTACGAGGCAAATCAACCATAAATGATCATTTTCAATAATTGTTTGTATGTTTACAAGAGGGTAGATGATTGGATCAACCAACAAACATGTGATAACTAGGGGGCACCATGTTTGACATCGACAAAATACTTCGATGTGTATAGCCATTGAGCCATTACACATATCCTGATGGGTTACTATAGGGATTTATACGGACAAAAAATTGTTGGGATTCTGACATCATAGGGAAACCTATCATTTAGCCAATTTAACCCCCCCAAGTTTCTATCCTTTCCCAAGGATATCCGCAGGTTTGATGGTTAACAAGCGTATATTGCGATGGGATAGGGCTATTTAAGTTCCTTACGTGGCTCATCGGAAAGGTTATCCCACCTGAGTCGTGAGGTCAGCAAAACTTTTGATGTGAAGTCGGTTGTGTGTGTAGATATATATATATATATTTATTAAATACTATTTTTTATAAATTATGTTAAATTATATACGTAAATATCACTATGTTTTTGTTTTTACAGTATTTATATATATTATATGTTCTATGATCATTTATTTAATATATATATATATATGTATTTATATGTGCACATGTTATGTATACGTTAGTGAATGGCTGTTGCAATAAAAAAACATGTTGGTCCCGAACGAGTGAAAAATTGTGATTTGGAGGATTTGACCGCGTTGACCATACTACTACTGGTTGGTGGTTTGGAACATGATTTATATTTTCCATATATTGGGAATTTCATCATCCCAAGTGACGAACTCATATTTTTCAGAGGGGTAGGCTCAACCACCAACCAGTAAGTTTGATGTTGACCCCACTTAAGTTGGAGGATTTGACGAAAAACTTGGTGATTCTGCCAAAGTTCTTCAGAAAACCAACTACTGTGGGTTTTTGTTTTTGTGGGGTTAGTCCGCTGATGATTTGTGGATAAATCTTTTTGACGGTGAACAACCCAGTCGCAATTTATGTGTTGAATTGTTAGATCCCCGTTTCTGTTGACATCATGTTCAAACCCATTAAATCACAATTGGATTCCATTAAAATCTATTAAACTATCAATAAAACCCATACAAATCCCACACAAACCCCATACAAATCCCATAATTTCCCAAGTATTGCTTTGATGAAATCCCTACAATGTGTGGCCCCCGTTATGATAGCTAAGTTGGTGCAAATAACTCGAATTTCACCATGATTTATGATACTTATAACTATAGTATTCATGGGGGTTTTAAAGCAACTTATAGCCGTGGGGGCCACATTGTTCCGTGATAATATGACACGATATGAGATAATGTGGGATAATCAATGATAATCATAATTTACAATATGGGATACACATGTTATAACATGGGTGATGTTATAACATCATAAAATTGTGCAGCTTCCGTTCTTTTTGTCAACCGGTGTCTCTTCCCAGCTGGTAGGCATCGAGTGAAGGGAGGAGACCAGGGCGGCTTTCCCCGAGCTAAATGGATATCAATTGGGGTTTCCATAAATGGTGGTACCCCAATAGCTGGATGGTTTATTTCATGGAAAATCCCATTCAAATGGATGATAACTGGGAGTACCCCCATGGATTGGAAACCTCCAAATGGAAGTTTAGTTCGCTGGAGAATAACGCTGGCGGATTGATCAAACAACATCCTGGGTTTTGGGGTTAACAACAATCCTGGGTTGACAAAAAAATCCATGTTTTTTTCATAGTTTTTAAGCACATCCCTAGAAACTCGAAACCCTGATCTAGTCATTCCTGGGTCCCTTATCAGGTGTATTGTTCATATTCGTGCGATGGGATTAACGCTGGATCTGACGAAGAAAACCAGCTGTTTTGCCTCTGACAGAAGTTTTTCATATAGATGTCGAATATTCATTAGTTTTACGTTTGTTTCCCTTGTCCAAGGTGGCAGCTCACTTGTGGCCCCTTCTTGTTGTGGCAAATCCGGCCAAAAAGTGATTAGATAATTTTCCCTTAGTCCTCGGCCAATAGGCCAATAGGAGAAAAGGATGGATCCAAAGTCAGTCTATTCAGCGTTGCTTCTTGACTCGTGGCGTTGAAATTTGCCTGGTTAGCCAGCCTGGCACAGCTCCCATTTTGCCTGAACACACAATCATGATGATTTTCCACAGAAACCCCTGTTTCTTGGTTTGCATACATGTTTGGCGCAAGGTCCAAAGGCAAACATGAAAAACCGCAGAGAAAATAATGACCTATTCCTATGCAAATTGGCAACATATGTATAACATTATAATTTATACACATACTATGATTAGATTTATAATAATCATGTATATGACTATATGTATATATATATATATACATAGCAGTATATACACACATACATAGTAGTTTATATATATATACATATATATATACGTGAATATGTGCAGTATATATATATATGTACACATACACATTATATATATACACATATGCATATATACACTGTATATCTACAATATATAAACATATACACCATACGTGTATATATATACACACTATATGGAATAACAATATATATATATGCACGATATATATAGCACTATCTATCTATCTATCTATCTATCTATATATATATATATATGTATATTTACATGTACATACACAAGATATAGAAAAAAAACATAATACATATGTTTGAATGATGCACCCATCATTCCCTATCTTTTACCGCTCCAGGAGCGGCAAACCACTGGCTTTGCCCACTGGAAGATCAGCTCAGTGTCTTGGTAGCGGCCGGTGTGCTGGAAAGACATTTCGGTACAGTAACGTTATTGTTTTTCAACGCGAGGTCATATTATCTGATTGGTGGTTTGGAACATGAATTTTATGACTTTCCATTTATTGGGAATAATACTCCCAACTGACTTTCATATTTTTTCAGAGGGGTTGAAACCACCAACCAGTTATAATTTGTATATCTAGATATGTGTTTATACAATTTTATATACAGGTTATATCCACTAGTGTATAAGTTATCCCATTCCTTATATGTTTTCTGCGTTTGGTGCACGGATCTTCGGATTTGTGCAATCAAATTGGGATTCAAGGGGAAATTGTCCGACCACAAATGGATCTACTGGATAGATATATATATATATATACAATGTGAGGCCCCCAAGATAGCTAACTTGGTTTATAAGTCCAATAACTATGGTTTATGGCATTTATAACTATAGTTACTGGGGCTTATAAACCAACTTATAACTGGGGGGCCTTACATTGTATACATCTATATAAAGATTCCTTTGCAACCTCAACGTAGTCTCACCGTAAATGATGGCTAGGATCTTATGAATTTGGACTTTTCCCCAACAAAGGTTTGTTTTCTGGTTGATGAGTTACTGCAATTCAGTCAGATAAATGCTAACACTACGCAGTTGTTGTGGAGTATCCCATTTCTGAGTGGGTAATCGCCTCACTTAGTCACTTACTGACTAGTTGAATGTAATTATTCTCAATATGTACCAGAAATTCCTTGACAGCATGTTTGGCGCGTTTTGATGCGCGATTTCCGCTTTACAAGAAGCAGAACGGAGTGAACAAATCAAGCAGCGAACAAACATATAAACAAATGTATAAAGACCATTAAAGAACTAAGGCAGCTATTACCCTCTGGTAATTTAACATAGCTATTGAAAATGGCCATTGAGTTCGTTGATTTACCCATTAAAACTGGTGATTTTCTATAGCTATGTAAACGTTTACCAGAGGGTAACACCTATAGGGCTCATCTTGGAGTCGCAATTTCTGTGCTGAAAAGGTTACGGATCTCATATGGATAAACTGGTTGGTGGTTTGGAACATGAATTTTATGACTTTCCATATATTGGGAATAATAGTCCCAACTGACGAACTCATATTTTTCAGATGGGTAGGTATACCACCAACCAGTCAATTTTTTGGGGTTCCAAAAATATGTGTGCCCAAGTCCCACTTTCCATGGTTTTCCCATGACTAAAAACTTGGATGAGTTAATGTTAGCATCATCCTGGCCATTCGAAATGATTATCAGCAAATCGAAAAAAAGAAAGCCCAGATGATGAAAATATTTTTGTCTTTATAACGTGAACAATATTGAAAAAAGTATCTGGAGTTTCATGTTGTGTTTTTTTTGTGACATCGCAGTGAGTGCGAAGTGTTTTTTGTTAGGGGGAACATCTTGGGGGACGTTCATTCCCCCCATTGGGCCATAGGGCCATAGGGGTTTAGATTAACTCATGATGGGATGGGATTCCCTTGCGATGGATCTCTCCCATTTTGTCATGTTGATTATCATACCAGTAGGATCCATGTATGCTATATATGGTAACATTTACCATCAATGTACCCCAAATGTTAGCATATATACCATACATGGATCCTATGGGATAGCATATTGTTGGTTACATGGGGGGGATTCTGTAAATGGGGGTACCCCAATAGCTGGATGGTTCATGAATTTATTTCATGGGAAATCCGGAAATCACATATATTAAAATGGATGATTTTAAGGGTACCCCCAGGACACCTCCATTTTCTCACTTCTCTTCACCTTGACATTGGCCTCAACCATCTTGGAGTGGATACCAAGACCATGACCGTCAACGTGGAAGCTGCACAGCAAGGTTTGAGTAGTTTCTGACTTCAACTATTCTGACAGTGCTTGTGACCCATGATATTCCCACTGATGTGGTTAAAACAATGCCATAAACCACCCATGACTGGGCATGGTAAACATACCACCTATTGGAATCGTGATTTGGGGGATGCTTTATCATGGTTTTACCCACAATTCCCCATTCAAGTCCATTAAATCACCACTAAATCCCATGAAATATCACCATCAAATCATGTCTATTGGGTTGTATATAAGCGGTTTACTATTGTTAATTGTTTTAAGCACATTATATCAATCCCGTGAATCCGATGTAGGCACGTGCCAGGCTCCGGCGCGCCGCAAAAGTGGCAGCCATGACCAAGCAGATGGCTGAGCGTGAGTGGCTTGACGACTGGAACGGGGTAAATCGTGAAGGGTATGGGATTTCACTGATTTCACCATCTAAAATGAGGTTGAAGAACTTGTTAAGCGGCAAAATATATTCGGAAATCAGCATCCAAGAACGTGGGCAAGGCCCGGTGATGGTGAGGCATGGTGGTGTAATGGTGGTGAAATGGCTTTCAAATGGGGAAAAGCGGTGCAACCATGATCCGTTGGGGGAAACAAACTGGTGATGGACAGTTTAGTACTTGTTTTGTTGCTATGCTATTCATGTGGATAAAGAAGGCTACCTGGCTAAAAATGATGAAAAAACTTGGAGAACTAAACAAGTGGATGGATTATACCACATGATCACATGTTTACAGTGTTGGGGTTTTCTGGATTTACCATGAATTACCCGCAGAAACTTGAGCTTTTTGCAGGGGATCAAGCCACACAGATCCATTTGACTATGAATGAACAAATGTTGGGTGCATGGGTTACTTTGGGGTGCAACCCAGAAATCATAAGTGGGTTAGTGACGAAGGAAAAATCATCTGGCATATTCTAGTATGGTTATCAGGCACTTGGCAACTGAGATGCACATTGATCCAAATAGACGCCTCGTGAATCTAGGAACCTAGTACTGAAGAAAACATCTTTATTTGGCGGAATACGATTGGAATTGATTCACCATAGTACAGGGGTTGGTAAATGTCCCATTTTGGGAATATAAAGGACATCACCTTATAGTCTTATAGTAGCCATGGCATAGACCGTATAGCGATTTTGGTTGGGTGATGTGACCCATGGGGACATCAGTCATGACCCATGGTAGATACTTGGTGGCTCATCCCACTTAGTAAGTGGGTTATAACTTATCACCCTATACTGGTTGATTGGACCATTGGGTTATAACTTATCACAGTACAGTACTGGTTGATTCACCATAGTACTGTGAATTCTTCACTCGTCTGAATCTGGTGATTTTTTATCATTGGACCATTGGAACTGCGCAGTGGGATTTTTTCCTCGAATTCTGCTGGGGGATTTCACCAGCTTGGCGAAGGGTTGAACAGTTAAGAATCGGGGAATTTAAGTCAGATTCATTTACCAACCAGTAAGGACTTACCAACCATAACAATCTTAACAATTCAGTTAGGAACCTTGGGAAATTGTATTAAATGGTAAATCACCAACCAGAATGGTCAAGAATCGGGATCTAATCTGGTTGGTGATTTACCATTTAATACAGGCGGGATTGTCATTATTCCTTGCTGGTTGGTGGTTTGGAAGATGAATTTTATGACTTCCAATATATTGGGCATGGTGATTTGGTTGATTTGGAAAAATATAGCCACTAAAGATGGGAATGTAAGGCTATTGATTATAGATAATACTGACTGGTTGGTGGTTTGGAACATGGCTTTTATGACTTTCGATATATTGGGCATGTCATCATCCCAACTGACGAACTCCATCATTTTTCAGAGGGTTGAAACCACCAACCAGTAATTGTAATTAAACATACTTATATTATTTGGAAGTAGAGCAAATGTTGCCGTGCATAGGAGCTGAAGTGTGGTGAAGTGGTAGTTTAATGTCTTGTTTTGTTTGCGTTCATCAATTGTAGGTATGCTGCCGAGTATGTAAGATTGGCCATGTCATTTGCAGCGGGAAATTTGCCCATGCGCACATTAAAGTCATAGGAACATAATCATAAGAACAAAGATGATAAACATAAACAATCATAAACAACTTTTATAGTTATGGTTCATTATTGGCTTGACCACATTATGGGATTTTCACGTTTTGTCAAACCCACCTATGGGATTAAACTCCAGTAATGTCCCAGATTCATTCCCATTAGAAATGTCCTACACCAAGATCACCCAAGCTTTCGAAAAGGTGGGTGTTTAAGAAAGGGGGGAAGGATTCTTATATGTCTTCCTATGATATGATCCTTCCCCTATGAATTCCGATGAATTCCTATGATATGCCATAAACATCATAAACTTCACCATTAAACCCCATTGTATAAATATTGGGTTTCTGGTTTGGTGGTTTCAAGTGTTGTTCAATGTGTTTCATCTCCCATCCCGCCATGATGCTGATCCCTGGATGAGTTGGTCTAGCTGTGCCTACATTTGGCGGTGCCCCCTGCCAATTTCATGTTTGTTGGTTTAATACCAAACCTCTAACTAGTAGTTATTTCATCTGATTTCATCGTTTTTTTTGCCCAAGAGTTAAACATGGGTTAAATACCATGTTTAGGGGGATGGCACATGCATAAAACATCATTTTACATCAATTTACCCTCTGGTAAACCAACAAAGCTATTGAAAATTGCCATTTCCATTAGAAATCGTGATTTACCATAGTTTTTTGTATGTTTACCAGAGGGTACCAGCTATTTTCATGGGCTACCTTGGGTAACCTGGCAACCCATCCCCTGGCATCTCAAACGACACGGGTGAACCTTGCAATGCCAGGTCTTGAGAGCTGGAGGAGAAAAAGGGGCGTTGTTTGTTTTTTGTTGGGGAAAAAAACCGGCGCAAATTCGGAAGTTTTACATTAATAATCATTTTAATATTTGCTAAGTAACCAGTGAATTTTTTGAGGTGGTTCCCCAGTGAGCAAAGTTGCTGCAAATAACTCCAATTTCATGTGGGCTTATAGTAGATAATTATACCGAACTACTTAATGAGGATTATAAACCAACAAACAACACGGGGGGGTCACCTTGGAAATTATAATGGATTTGCAAACTCCCGGTTTGCCTAGGAAAGTGATCCACTTTCATTGCGGGTTTTCCATAGAGTTTTGTGGATATTTACCAGAGGGTATAATTGTTCAAAACATATTGCCAGCCCGTCTACTTTTGTCAATGGAATACTTATCAATGGGTGCTTTGGCTGTGTTTATTTCGAGCCATGCTGATGGACAAAGATTTCATATGCCCCTTGAAACTGGGTTGTTGAGTTGGCCCTGTACGGAAAATAATATGGAATCACCAGCAAACAATGTGCCCCCCCTTCAGTTTTAAGCAATTTCATTTCAGTTTCACTCATCCAACTGTAGATATAATATATCTACCACAAATCTCACAGCCAGGATAGTTATAAATCAACACAATCAACATAATCAACTTTTACTTCCCAGAGAAATAATACATCAGTAAACCAACAGAAACCAATGATGCAAGGTCCAGACTTGGTTTATAACCGTTGCTCTCCGGTAATCAAACATGGCTGGGATTACACCGCAGCAAACTTGTCTTGTTGACCACTGGGACGCACCCCCAAGTAGTCTAGTAATGATCGAGTATGTATAGGATGTCCGGGTAAATTAGAACGACTTCACTGTTCTCCCTCACGGGAATCATGGTTTATTTTTGGGAAATCATCCCCAAATGGCCGAAAGATTCAGGTGCTGCCGGGGTAAGGCTGGGGTCCGCAAGCGAAGTGCTGTGTCGCCTTAATTCAGGTAAAATATTGTAATCTGCCAGATATACGTATTTTTTTCACACACTGCTTGGCTCAAGTGCAGCTAAACTTCAGCCCCATAGGGAAGACCATATGAGGCGTCCATTTGAGGCACAAGAAATCCATCCTTTGGGCCTTCAATTTAACCTTGGCAAATGGTAATTTATATGGGTTTTAATGTGAGATGTACCACCGACTTCTTCAGGCACAGATTCCAAATACCAATTTGACAATCTTTTGCTCCACGGACCGTGTCTAAGTTGTCTAAGTCTACGCTTGGACATCCGGACGAAACTCCACGACTCTCACTCTTTAAGTTCGGTTTCCATCAGTTTCCTAGACTTGGGTGTTTAAAGAAAACACCATGAGGAGACCCCAAAATACTTGGTTTAGACCATGAAATGGCAGGAAAACTCCGAACATTTGGGGGGTCAAAAAAACAAGTTATAATAACTTCACCAGCTCCTTGGAGTGTGATGCCCCAGGATTTGTTTGGTTGGATTTGAAGCCTAAACCTATAAAATCCATTAAAATCCCATACACATGTTAATGATAATGAGGGTTTTTAATTGAATTTATTGATAGTCATTGATGTTTATTGATGTTTAATATTGTTGTTGGATATATCTATATCTACATATCCATCAACTCATGTGTTAACCTACAAAGTGGAGCCCCCCAGTTATAAGTTGGTTTATAAACACGAGTAAGTATAGTTAAAAGTACCATAAACCATAGTTATTGGAGTTATAAACCAACTTAGCTATCTTGGGGGCGCCACTTTGTAGTTATGTCACACACAGAAACCACCGAGCAGAAAGCACCGAAAGCACCAAGCCCCCGGGTCAAGTCCCACGGCTTCGTCGCCATGGGAACTTTGGGTCCGGACGCCAAAATTGCTGTTTCAAAATGGCGGTTTACGATTGGAATATCATGAGTTTGTGGATATACCATATATGTATATACATATATATATAAAACTATAAATTGATAAATTGTATAATCAATGATATAACATAATATTACATATATATACATAGTACATACATGCATGCATGCGTGCATGCATGCATGCATGCATTCCTACATACCTACATACCCACATACCCACATACCCACATACCCACATACCCACATACCCACATACCCACATACCTACATACCTACATACCTACATAACTACATACCTACATATGTACATAGCTACATAGCTACATAGCTACATAGCTACATAGCTGCATAGCCACATAGCTACATAACTACATAGCTACATACCTACATAGCTACATACCTACATAGCTACATAGCTACATACCTACATACCTACATACCTACATACCTACATACCATACAATATAGTGCAATATAATTTAATATATTTTAATATAATTTAATATATTTTAATATAATATACAGTTCTTGCATGTTTTTTTTTTCATATGTACATGTTTACTCTAGAGTCTAAGAGTAATCCAAAATAGTGGGTGGTGTCTGAAAATGATGTAGGGTACCCCCAGGTATGATGGCAATAGGCAATTTGAATCGGGACATATTTGATTATTTGAGTGTGTCTGAAAATGATATGTACCTGTCAAAGAGCAATTTTAAGTGAAGAATCATGGTACCATCAGATTTGGTGATTGTTTTCCCCATAATCTTCAACCAAATCCTAGAACTTACATATGTAAACGTTTATCCCAGTATAGTCAAATTGATGGGGCTGTTTGAAAATAGACTATACCCAATTGTATGGTAATGAATCTTCAGAAAACAACAAAAAACATATGCCAGAATCCCGTCACTTTCAATTTGATGATTAATTCCCACTCCTAGTAAATCCCATATAAGTAAATCCAATTTTAATTCGATTGAATCACTATTCATTTCCATTAAATCAACATTAAATCCCATATATATATATAAATCACCAATAAATTCCATTGACTCACCATTGAGTGCTATTAATCCCATATAAATGGCATCACTTTGACGGAATTACCCTTTCCTGACAGGCAGCACCTGCATGCGCGACTGCTCCCGAAGCGATGAGGTGGAGCAACCCTTGGTCGGAGGACTCAGAGGTTATGCTACAGTGAAGCCCGTCAACCATAATGGAGATACAGTGGATGGTTGCGAAATCCTCCACTAGTTCATAGGTGGTGAGTTCGAAACCATGGGGATAGCTAACCTATCATGAAATGAGAAGGGTGATGCATTAATGTGGGTAAAACAATGAATGTCATAAACCACCCATGACTGGGAATGGTTTATACCACCTATTGGAATGGTGATTTGGGGGATGGTTTACTATTGGTTTACCCACATTAGTGGAGAACAACCATAATGGAAATATACCCTCTGGTAAACTAACATAACTATGGTCAATCACCATTTTTTTATGGGTAAATCAATGACAAATGGACCATGTTCAATAGCTATGTCAAATTAATGGAGAGATAATCCTTAAACACATGGGGATTTTCTGGGAAAACATTGGGATTTCATTTGTTTTGGATTCATGAGGTTTAGTGGGGTTTAATGGGGCTTCACCATAACCCTGGGTTTGAAGATGATTTGGGTTTAAAGGTAGCGAATGATTGTATCCCCCACTTGGTTATAATCATCCAGATTGGGTCGGGTACCCCCAAATCATCCAAGTCATTCCCCTACCATTTTTGTGTTGAAACCCATGGTGACTTAATCTGAGAAGTTTTCGGGGAATACACTTGGGGACTTCTAAAAATGGGAGTACCCAAAACCATTGGTGTCAACTCTAAAATGGTCTAAATTTGGATGATTTGGGGGATCCGCCATTTCATGAAACCCCCATAATCGTCCGTATGATGGGATATGGGAAATATAACCACAATGTTTGTTTTTTTGGGTGGATTTAAACAACAAAAACATGGAGTCAAACTAATGGGATTTCCCATCAAACAGGTGATTTTTCGTGATTTTATAACCTTGTTAGGATTCAACCAACATGGAGGTAAACCAACCATATACCCTTTGGTGAACATACAAAAAACGATGGAAAATCCACCATTTCTCATAGGGAAAATCACTAGTTCAATGGTGATTTTCCATAGTTATGTAACAAATTACCAGAGGGTACTGGTGATGTGATGTGTATATCGTGAGATATTTTGACTGAACACCGTTTGAGCAATGTTCAAAACCACCGTGGGTTATTGATGATGATAAGAAGTTATACGACATGATACAGTAGGCGGGATTATCATTATTCCTTACTGGGTGGTGGTTTGGAACATGAATTTTATGACTGTCCATATATTTGGGAAGAATCATCCCAACTGACGAGCATATTTTTTAGATGGGTAGGTCAACCACCAAGCAGCTTATATTAAGTGGTTCTGCATAAGGTGAGCCCCACCAGTTACAAGTTGGTTGAGAAACAACGTGAATAATGGCGTTAAACAACTCCGATCAACCCAACAGTCAGCCAGTCGTGAACTGTGCGTCAACTTGTCGCGTTTTCGTAAACGGGACCCTCACCTTGTGTAGATTGGGGTCTCGTAGGGGGTTCTACTGGGTTTATTGGGGATTATGAACTAGTCATTGGGATAATTATTGATAAAACAATTGATTGAAGAATTATTGGGTTCACAATAGATTGTTCATAATAATCAAGTACCATCTATTTTGGGGGATCTTGATTGACCAATACAATGTGATGGGAATTCCGGAAGAACTTTTCATGCCTTAATTGTTAGTTTCTTTCAAGCTCCATGCTTTGATGTTCTCCTGGTTTCACAAACAGTAGATGTTTTGTGAAGCCACCAAAATTGTAGATCGTTTTCCGAAGGGAATCAGTGGGAAACACCCCACGTTTTTCGACGTTTGTTTGATGGTTAAGTTCCTGGTTATGACTGTTACATAGCCATGGTTTTTCGATGGCCCTAATCGAAATAGATGGCTTACCTATGAAACATGGTGATTTTCCATGGCGAACTGGCGAACTGTTAAATAACCAGATGGTAAGTTCCTGGCATTCCCTCAGCTCTGAAGACCGAAATCTTCTTGTCAAAGACATCGGTGTCAATGCCTATGACATCATCACCGTTCAAGTCTATGACAAGGATGACCGCGTGTATCGAGTTATCACTGGTAGTCATTGACAATGAGGAGAGCGAGACGGAGCAGGACATCACCTGGTGGACGGTGATGAGTTCACCTCCCTGACTTCAACTTTGACACGTTGACGTTGGTGATGGCGCAGGTGATCCCAATCTCACTTTGACCAAATGATGGAGGTCACGCTTTACTCTTGAAAGGAGTACGGCACGTCAAGGTCTTGGGCCCGGCGACACCCATTTGGACTGTGATGGATGAAATTGTTGACATCACGGACATTGAGGACACGGCATCTTCGGTGAATGCCCTGAACAGATGCTCATCAAGCTCAAGATGTTGGGAGGTGTCCCAAGAGACCTCAAGAAGTTGGCAGTCTGCTGGTGGGTTCTGTACCAAAGGTGGTTGAATTGGAGGAGAAATATGAGGAGTTCTACAATTCGGCCGATAGAGACACAGCAACTGCCTGGGATAAAGCGGTTCCTATCCCCACTTAATGAGTCCCATAACTGGGTATGTTTTTTGTATTTATATATTTACAATGTTTTTTAATGGCTTATACCCTCTGCTTCTTTGAGATAGCTACAAGTATGGAAAATTGCCCATTTATAGATGAATAATGAAGATTTACCTAGCTATTGAAAATTTGGATGTTCCATAGCTACGTTAACTAACCAGATGGTATGTTTCATTCATAAGTGGATTATAAGATATCATAAGTTATACCCCCGGTTGCGACAAAGAATTACCCAGTTCCAAGACTTAGATCCATTAAATGATCTGGGATGCGCTTTAAGGCTTGGGTCCGGTTGCCTCTTGATTTTCCAATTTACAAAAAAACATACGGCTATGGGTCATTTTTTTTAAAGTACCGGTGAAATTGGACGGTTAACTGATTGGTGGTTTGGATGATTTTTTGCATTTTCCCATTAATATTGGGAATCATCATCCCAACTGACTTTCGCATATTTTTTTGTAGGGGTTGGGTTGAAACCACCAACCAGATTATTATTAACCATCATTAACCATATATTAACCATTATGAACCATATATTAGCCATTGAAATCCCATTAAAATCCCATTAATATTGAAAATACACTGGAATCTGCGGTTGGGTCTTTAATTTTGATCCGACTGCCGGAATCAAGGTGAAACTCATTCCGCTGCTGTGTCCCAGTACCTCCGCGACGAAGGTGTCGATGGATTTTTGGTGAGGGTCAAAAGCGAAACAATGGGGGGATACCCTCTGGTAATCAAACATGGCAATAAAAAAGCACCAATTTATACATTCTGTTTCCCTTCTAATACCATTTATCTAAGAATTTCAAGTGCCAGTTTTGATTATCAGATGGCAACTAGAAACAAAAACTGTAAAGGATGCATAACATGGCTCATTGAGGGGAAAGCTTTGGGATTTCGGATTGTCCCACCAGATTTTTAACAAGGGTTTGTGCTACTCTAGTCTGACTGCATCAAGGGAAAAGCCACCAATCCAATGGTTTTTCAACATGTTGAAACCTTGTTTTTACAATTAAAGTTCTGGTTGGTGGTTTGGAACATGTTTTATTTTCCTCAATAATAGTTGGGATGATGATCCAATCTGACTTTCATATGTTTCGAAGGGGTTGAAACCACCAATTAGAGTTGCAATATGTTTTGATGCAGTTGCTTTGTGTGCCAACCCAGATGACGACGGGTTAAGTCCTACTTTCAGGGGTATACTGTTGGCGAATGTCAAGTCAATGAGTTATGTAGGTATCTAAGGTTGACCACGACCTGAAATTTAACAGTTGGGATGAACCAACAGAATAAGTAAAATACCGAGATATTAGCAACAAGTTGGTACGTTGTTTTTGGATTTGACCAGCAAAAATAGGCATTAAACTTAAACCAAGTATCAAGACGTGGACGGGTCAATACCTATGATGTTCCATTTAGCAGTAGTTTCGAAATGAGCTGATGAACATCCATGAACACCAGCTTTTTGGGTGTGAGAACAAGCATCTCAGAGCACCGATTTGCCGTTCACGCTCACTTCGCTGGGGCAAGTGGTGTGGTGGCAGGGAGCGGGGACTTGGACTCCGTGTTTGTAAAATTACTGTTTGGTGGTTTGGAACATTTTTTATTTTCCATAGTATATGGGATAATCCTTCCCATTGACTTTCATTTTTTTCAGAGGGGTAGGCTCAA
Organism: Cladocopium goreaui; assembly: GCA_947184155.2. Lineage (NCBI taxonomy): Eukaryota > Dinophyceae > Suessiales > Symbiodiniaceae > Cladocopium > Cladocopium goreaui. Next base: position 101,612 of record CAMXCT020000106.1, read on the forward strand.
CCACCAAGCAGATATCATATATGATCAGATTTCCACAGATTTCCCTATAAATAATATAATAATGGGATAAACCACCAACTGGTGCAGGATTTCCCTATCATAGTTGGTTTACCCGAGGCCCCGCGGCCACCCCGAGAAATCTCTGGCTCTTGAACACACCTCAGCCATTGGGCTATGTTTGAATGTTAAGGTACCAAGGATTTTTCTTTGGCCCTTAAACAGGATGCTTACATCAAATTTACATCTGCTAAATCCTATTCAACTGTGGTTGAATATGTGTCAGTGTTTGTTGGCTCTTCTTCCTATACATCACCTCCGCATAATCATGATATCCCATTATATACCATAAATACCATCATATAACCATTGTATCAAAATCATATCGCCACTTCATCACCATGTTGATTGTTGTTTTTTTCTCCACCATATCATTTAATTGTATATAATTATATATATATCATACATACCACTACCAAACACATATACAGCATAAAAATATATATATATACCACATATCTATATATATACCACTATATCACAACGGCCAAATCATAACCATTCTTTGCCTTACAGGATTGCTCCAGGGGTCAGGTGGCCACAGAACAGCCCGTTTATGGGCCCTGAATGGGATTGATATTGGGTATTAATCATTAATATATATATATGGTTAATACCCAATATAAATCCCATTCAAGCCACCAAATATGGATGTATCATGATTAATGGTATACATTATATGGATTTATATTGCTGGTTGGTGGTTTGGAAGATGAATTTTTATGACTTTCCATATATTGGGGATAGTAACCCCAACTGACTTTCATATTTTTCAGAGGGGTTGAAACCACCAACCAGATTGGGTAAGTATCCTCAAATATGGGTAAGTATATACCATTTAATGACAGTATATCACAGTTTACAACCTATACTTACGACATGGATACAACCACTATTACAATGTGGGGCCTCCCAGTGATGCCATAAGTCATATTTTTTGCCATTCCCAAATCAGTGGTTTATGACATTGTTTTACCCACATTCATGGATTATGTTCTAGTGGTTGTATCCATACAACATGGGGCCTCCCAGTGATGTGAATATTGCTTTATCACCCCCATGAATACTATAGTTATAACTACCATAAATCACGGTTATCTATCGTAAACGGGGCCCCACATTGTAAGTATCCCCAAATATGGGAAGAAATGATGGGAATGAATGGGATTGAATGGGATAAGAATGATCTTTCATAGGATAATTGGGATATTTCATGGGATATACAACCAACTTGCTATGATAATTAATTGGGTGTGTCTCAGCACATGGGTATATTCCCAAATGGCTACTTTTATAGGGAGAATGATGACGAGCTAGCGGATTTAGGCGAACGCTATTTTCAGACAAACCTATATCACCATTATGATACATCGATTCATTCTATTCCATTAGACAAATCGCACCATTAATCCATTATATCATTTTGTTTGAATCACTATCACCATAAGATTAAATATAACCCCATGAATCATAACCCATTTGCAATGGTCCCATTAATTAAATCCCATTATCACCATCATCATATAACCCACGTACAAGCCCTATATAACTGGGTCATACACTGATCAGCAAGCATGTTTGATCGGATGCACTCCTAGGTATATCCCATTGTAAAGCTAACATATTCCACTGAAAAAACAGTAGTACATTCAAGGTCATAACCTCATGGTCATAGGATATTGCCGGTTCCCACTATCATATCAGCATGTTCGAAGTAATATGTATTATATATACACAGATAAACAAATCCATGATTTTTATAATCATATCATACCAACTAAAATGATGGTTCGATATTATGGTTGTAATCGCAAAACAACGATGATTTGATAACATGTTTCCCATTAATATCCATGTCCCATTGAGTCATTATAATATCCCATGGTTTGATATGATTATGGCTTTAAGATGTTTTAAGTCAGTAAGTCACCCCATTTATGGAATGATGACCACACTTATAACCATTTAGAACCATTTGCAACTTCTATTTCGGGCTTTGAAGTGGTTATTCCATAACCAGCCGTGCAGCATGTCGTTACCGTCGTTACGGTTGCCGCAGATGCCCATCGAACGTGTGAGCTCTGCGCAGGACTCCGAAAAAAGGCTACCATTGAGGGGTGAGAAACGCCATGAAATAGCAATACCGTAATTACCGTAATGGATGTTGTAATAGTATGTACCCCTGGTAAGTTAACAATTTGACCCTGAAAATCACCAATTGTTAATGGAAACTAGTCTTCCAACCCCTATCTGCCAGGGTCTATGTTAATATACCAGAGGGTAATAGTTGTTGTATCCATATCTTAAGTACCAACAATGGTGGCTATATCATGTCATATACTGTTATATACAGACCCCAGAAACATGGGTTCAATATGGATTATACATGGTGAAGATTCCCCAATAATTCTTTATTTATAGGGGTAATGCCCCTTTTGTGGTAAATTCTAACGACTTCACGGTTCTCCCTCACTATAATGATGGTTAGTCAGGGGATTTATCATAATATAGCTGAACTTTTCAAGTTAGTGAATTACTTAAATTTACCCAGTGGTTAAACCTTGGATTATGTTTCTTTGTGGGATCCCCAATATGTTATAGTATATGAATTATTTGTAGCAATAGTTTACCCATGTAATAATGGATCTATGGCAAAGCGGATATAGCTATAGTTGATGGGGGTTATAAACCAACTTAACTGGCTACTAGGAGGATCATCCACTCGTAACTGGTTATATATATATATATATATCAATAACTATAGTTTTAACCCATTTCTAAATGGGATAAGCCACAAACAAATCGGGACTTACCAACCAACTAGGCTTATTAAAAGTTTGCTGAGGATGATCTTTGAAGCGTTGGGGGATTGGTCGTCCCCTTCATAGGTACATACTAGATTCATTGTAAAGTTTCGAAACCTATACCCTCTGGTAAACTAACAGTTTGACCATGAAAATCACCAATGTTTATTAGAAATTAATCTTACAACCCCTATTTGGCAGGGTCTATGTTAATTTTCTGGAGGGTAATGGCTACCAACCTACATTTCATGGGCCATGGCTGCTTCTGGATAGTGCCCCCCAGAGGGTATAGGATGGTGGTGTCCAGTTACGTGAATGTTGGTTTATATTATAAGCCAAACAGTTATAAGTTGGTTTAGTTTCACCCCAAAAAAACATCCATCGACTAGTTCGTTATATCCACCAGTCTACCATAGTTACCCTCTGGTAAACTAACATAACAATGGAAAATCACCATTCTTTTTAATGGGTAAATCAACTAGAAATGGTACATTTTCAACAGCTATGTTAAATTGCCATAGTTTTTTATATCACAGCCATAAGGCAACGGTTTCAGCTATCGAACGGAAACAGCCATCCTGTAGGATGGATGTTTCAATTCTTGGTCACAAAAAACAACAGCGACCCATGGGGGTAAACTCCCCAACCAGTGGTGAGTAAATATATATCATGAAATATCAATCCAAAAACACTGCCAAGAAAAAAAACATGTTGGTTTAATGAACGTAAATAATGTTGGTTTAATGAACCAAAATATCACGATGTTGGTTCGAAAGTCACTTTTTACGTTCATTGAACCAACATCAAATACGGTTTGTCGGTTGAGCAGACAAGTTTGCTTATTGGAATGTCCTGTACGTGGAGCATCATGGGGCGCCACAGTGGAAGAAAGGCGCAGAGAGATTCCAAGGCCTCGAAGAACGTCCGACAATATTATTTGTTTTCGAAGATTGCTGGGGGGACTCTTCTCATAAGGACAGTGCAGGAATGCAGAGAGCAGTGCGGAGATCGCCCATTTTGGGAGATCAATCTGCTCTTCTGCCACAAGCGCCGGACGCTGAAGACAGAGTGGCTTGGATGGCGGCGGCTTTGGCAACGAGTCTGGCAATGCTGGGGTGGACCCCAGGAGGCCAAAGGGGTGGGATGAGCATTCACCATTCGTTCCATGTAATTTGACCATGGCGCATATGAGGCCAGGCCTACCTGATTAGATCAGATAGAGTTAGTTAACCGGTGATCGTAGCAGGGTTATACATCCACTTCTCACTGGGTTTTTGCTAGATTATCTAGATGTGATGTTGCCCAGCTACTACGAACTTTGCAGAACTTAGCTAATAACCACCTTATCATGATCTTGGGCCTGCACAGGGGTCCCCAAAAAAAGATGGACATGTATTTCCAGGATGGGAGTTCGATGAAGTTTTTCCTCCAGAATTTCCAGGGTTCCAATTTTTCGGCAGTTGTTTGGAGGGGTTTAATACAGAACAACCAGAGGGTAAGAATCCCAGAATTGGATGATTGGATCTTTTTGCGCTTGAAACCTTACCCTCTGGTTATTTAACACAGCCATGGAAAATGGCCGTCCCATTAAAACCTCCATTTATAAGGGATTTTCCATGGCTATGTTCAATAACCAGAGGGTAATATATTTGGGTTATCGTAGATGTTCCCTTAGATCAATCCATTGAAACTCATATTTTTTTGGCACAAGCCTAGCCATTGAACATCCCCATTTACTCTAGGACAACCATGGATGGATAGTGAGAGATCATGAGAAATCTATAGAAATCTCTAGGTATTTCAATAGGAAAAAATCGCCCCATTTCCTTGCCAACAATTTGTTTTTTTTGGCAATGTATCCAAGATTGGCAATGGATATATGATGATAGAAGGTGCATTGATCAAAGTATCAATGTTAGCAAGGAATATACAATGGATATATCATCAATGTTGCAAGGTGCATTCTCCACTGCCCTGCTTGATTGTCGGGTCCAACGGTACGTTTCGCCAAAACTCGGGTTCGATCTCAGGACGGGACCGAAGTAGCGGACTCCCACATAGAACTGCCGGTCCTCTTCGCCGAAGGATTAGCGGACGGTGATGTGATTGGATTGGTTTAAGGGAAATTTTACAGGAAACCATAGATTTTCCCATTAAATATGGGGCTTTCCTGTAAATTTTCCCTTAAACCAATCCATTGATGATGGTGCAGTTGAGGTGCATGACCAAATAGGCATAAAATCATGGGATAAATTATGAGCACAGGGATATACACGGAGATATCTATTGGGATAACAATAGAGACATTGAATGATATTGATATAATCCTAATAGATATCTCCATTTATATAATATTAATAGGATAATGATGGGATATTGATGGACATATCCATTTGGGGGTGCGGTGGAAGGTTCAAATTGATAAAATCATGGAATTTAAACCCCATAAATTGGGACATAAGCCCAATAACTATGGTTTGATATCCACGAATCCACGAATTCACTTGGAACTGCATTTCGAAGTGGGACATCACAAAAATCCTTGGGAGTGCAGCAAACATCATTAAAAAGTTAGTGAACTTATCACTCAAACGTGGCAAAAATGGGATGTTCATGGATGAACCCTCCAGTCATTGCCCACAGAAACTGCGAAGTGAAAACCAGCCGGGCTAGCTGTGCTGTTCGATGATTTTTACCGTTTTTAAGTGGTGATTTAACCATAGCTGTGCTATACTTTATCAGAGTGTACTGTGAATTCCATGGATCCAAAAAATGAATGTGTAATCAACTTAATTAATCATCGGTTATTAAGGATGACTGTGAACATCCTGTGTATGTTTGGGTTGCAATCGTCGGTCGTTATTCGCGTGTGGCTGTGCACCCCAGGAATGGTGCATGGTTCATAAGCCGTATATTTCCTTGGCAAATGATTCCGGTACATCCAACATGTTGCTTTGTAGTTCGTTTGATATGGATTTACTCTGTGGTGGATATTAACACTTTGCGAACTGGAAGCCATGGCCCATGAAATGTTCGTTGATTTACCGAAGATGGTGATTTTTCTATTTCACCATGTTAGTCTATTTTTTTCGCCATCCCAAGTGGCGTGGCTGATCTCAGGTGGAAAAAAAATGCTGTTTTTTAGGGACTGCTGGAGCCACTATTTTTATCTGATCTGTCATGATGACAGGGCATCAGTTGGTCAACTGCGAGTTTTTGTGTGTTGAATGTATGCAAATGTATATCTGGTTGGTGGTTTGGAACATGAATTTTATTTTCCATAATATATGGGATAATCCTTCCCAACTGACTTTCATAATTTTCAGAGGGGTAGGTATACCACCAACCAGATATATACTGTACTGTCTATATACTTGTATCTATATACTTATATACAGATATATACATGCGTACAGAAATGTTCGTTGACGTTTACTTGTATGTGCAAAGGTATATGTACATAGATATGATATAGATGCTTGTACCGCAAATTGGCGAAACTTGTATGTATGATTGGGCATGGGAGGCTGTAAACCATTCTACGAGGTGAGGTCCCGTAGATAGCTAAGTTGACTTATAAATTTTAGGTGAATTGGGTGGCTCGGTAGTACATCTTTATGCTTAACTTAATGGGGATTATAAACTTTTGAAAAAAAGGTGGCACCACCTCGTAGCAAACCTCCAGGGTGGTTCTACTTGTTCGGTATTTTCAACAGACTTCATAGGTATAGTCTTGCCTTCCCACGAAACGAAAAGGTTGGTGTAGCCAGATAACATATCTTTACATCATTCTGCAACACTGATTCGAACATGTCCCTTTTGTTCTTTTCATGTTTTATACACTTTTGGATTTATTTCGACCTGAAAATCAATGGATTGGTTTAGGTGATTTTTTTACAGGAAAATCCATATGTCATGGTAAAAACCTGGGATTTACCTGTAATTTTTCCCTCAAACCAATCCATTGAGAAAATGTTTCCACTGCGCCAAGACTCTCCAGAAGTGGCCCAGGTCAATGCTGGGCAGCAGATTTTTTTTCAGAACCAGCTGGGACTCCAAGTGCGGCAGTGGAGCGTGATGGTGACGCCGAGGCTTTCGAAAGGACACTTTTAAGAAGATCAGGGATATGTTTCAACATGGAAAAACATGGATGAAAATGGGGATTGCAAGTAACGCAATGGTTCATAAGAATGAATGGATGAATGGATACTTGATGATGGATAAAGATGGAGACTCTTAATAACAATGAAGGGATGCTTGATGATGATAAGGATCGTAGCTTTAAAAAAAATGGTTGAGATTCGCCCTTGACGAGTCCAAACATTGTTGGGGGCCTCCTTTTTTTGGCGGTGTGGTTGGATTGATCGCAACCTGGAGCAAGCATGAACTTGGGGAAGCCTAGCCTTGGTAACGCTTGGAGACGTGATGAACAAACACTAGCCATATTAAGTGATTATAACTACTTTTAAATCCTAGATAAAAATATGAATGGTTAACCCAATGGAGTTCTGGTATTGGCCAATCACCGACTGGTCATGAAGCAAGAAGCCCAGAGTGCTTGGAACATTGGGTGAATGGTTTCAATGCTTCAGTTGGGATATAGTCTCGAGGACGGTTTGCAGTGACACGCCAACCCACAAATTGTTGAGCTGAATCCAAACCTCCAACCCAAACTTCCGGGAACCACTGGTTGAATTACTGGTGACACTACTGGTGGGAATCACACTTGATGTATGTTATATTGCATGTGTATACTATGTCGGTTCTGAAAAAAACCACAGATGTTGGTAGATTTGAGCAGTGAGTGCTGCTCATCTTTCGGTACTGTACACAAAGACTCATGCGGTCCCACTATCCAAATCATAGATGTCCTTTTCCCACTGGTTGGTTGATTAATAGAGGGGTTTGAAGAACCCCCTTTAACAACAGGTTTCTATGATGATAGATGGTATACCAAACCGGCCCCTCTATTTTTACCAAATGGACATTATTGATCCAAATAGTGCTTTGTGCGTCTTATTTTATTGCGATGTATTTGATATGCCCTGGGATGATGTTTGGTGAAATAGCCACAAACAGGACCATACAACCAAGACCTCCCCAATGATCAGGTTTTTGTAAACCTTTGTAAAATGAACCAAAAACAAGCGGCTTCAGTGGCTCCTCAATGTTTTCAATCAATGCGGGGTGATGCTCCAGCACTCACTAGTGCTGGGCTGCATGTGCTTATCCTTTTTCGCTTTTTGCAGGATTAAATTTCGGTCAAATCACATTCTATGTTGATCACCCTGGTAAAAAGCACTGGATATGTTTCCCCTGATACTATCAACATGTGTTTTAAGATTTAAATCCTCGATATTGGAAGAATGGCTTTGCTAGATACAGGAGGTAATTTGGTGTATGACTAGGCTAACTCTTGGGTTTGTGGTGGCTATATAAATATGTATGTGTATTTATGTATATATATATACATATCCTTTGAGGGGAAACAAAACCAACCGAGATAATTGGGGACCCGTTCTTATGTTTAGACTAGAAATCCCGTTTTTGAGTCCCATACTATGGTACTATTGTTGGTAATATATGAAATATATCCTGATGTAGATAGAATTTGCATGTGTTCAAACATATGTTCATTCTATAGTGCGTTGTTGTTTCTTTGATATGTTCTATTTGTCCAAGATGACTACAAAACCATCCCCTAAATACTAAGCATCCCATTCTGTGGTTCCAAATTTGTGGTCCCAACAACTGTTTCTGGGTGTTTAGTATTACGGGGAAGATTATATACATGAGATACCAATGTTAAATAGAGTGTCGATGTGCTTTTTGTTTTGCCATATTCTATAATTATTCTCCAAGATTACTATTTCATTTATATATATAGAATATTTAAATAATAGAACGCTATAATTTATAGAATATTACTATAGTTTTTACATATTGTATCTATAATATATATATATATATATACATTATATTTATAAATAAATATACCACTTCATATCTCCAGAAAACGTCGTGACAGCGATTCTTTTCTAGGCAGCGCGCATCGATCACATCGATCACATCGAGCACCAGCACAAGCACTTGGAGAGCCAAGGCTGCCGAAGTTTCCGCTTCGCAGGTGCCGTTAGGGAGCAGTTGTTGCTGGCGGCCTCCAGTAAACTAACATGGCTATGGAACATGAACCATTTATAGTTGATTTACCCATTGAAAATGGTGATTTTCCATAGTTCTGCTAGTCTACCAAAGGGTAATTGTCCCTGTTTTGATGGGGTTTAAGTATCATTTATAGGGTTTTAGTCATACTATTATATTATACTATATTATATCACATCATATCATATTATATTATATTATATCATATCATATCATATCATATTATTTATATAATACTATATTATATTTTATTATATTATATCATATTATATAATATATATATACATTATGTGGGAGTTGTTTATTGATAAATGATGCTTCTTTGATGATTTGATCTGGATAGTACCCTTGATTTTTTTGGGGGGATTATCATAGGGCCATTGTGGGAATACCTTTCTTACCAATATTCATGGCTCAATGGATTGGTTTAAGGGAAAATTTACAGGAAACCATGGTTTTTACCATTAAATATGTGGTATTCCTGTAAATTTCCCCCTAAACCAATCCATTGAATGGCTGGTTGGTGGTTTGGAACTTGGAAAGTGGAAATGACATCCCAATTTCAACATATACATCATGAATGTTATATAATATTACCCACAGACACCGTGTGTTGCCCAAGCCCAGAATAGCGTAAATTACAAGGATTTTTTGTTCACACTATACATATCATATAAATTCTCCCACCCCGGTTAAACTTCTACATTCATTGAAGATTCTTCAATAAGGGTTTAATTCTCCCACCCCCGTTAAACTGTTCCATTCATTGAAGATCTTCAATAAGGGTTTAATTCTCCCACCCCCGTTAAACTCTTACATTCATTGAAGATCTTCAATAAGGGTTTAATTCTTCTACCCCCGTTAAACTCTTCCATTCATTGAAGATCTTCAATAAGGGTTTAATTCTCCCACCCCCGTTTAACAGTTCCATTCATTGAAGATCTTCAATAAGGGTTTAATTCTCCCACCCCCGTTAAACTCTTACATTCATTGAAGATCTTTAATCATTATCATCATCATCATCATCATCATCATCATCGCCATCATCATCATCATCATCATCATCATCATCAACATGCCGGGAACGTCCCTGTAAATCTCCGGGCAACACAAGGCGTCTGGCCGTAATATTATATAACTGGTTGGTGGTTTGGAACATTAATTGTATTTTCCATTAACATTGGGAATGTCATCATCCCAACTGACGAACTCCATCATTTTTCAGATGGGTAGGTATACCACCAACCAGTCATTGAATGACAGGGTTTCGAATATGGCTCAGTTGGGATGCAGCGGTGGACAATTTATGAAATGAAATCCATGGGGATTTAGTGGATGTCATGGGGATAAACCAAGAGGTATTGGGGGTTGCATGGATTTAGAACCAATGACAATGACGATTTAATGATTTTAATGTGATGTTCATTCGCAACCAACTGGATAGATAGGTTAATCCTTGAGTCTTATTCTGTAAATACTGTAATTTAAAATAATCATAACCAGCAAAGGACTTGTGTGTTGTGGACTACCAAAGATTGACCATGTATCCAAGTGAGGAAAGGGAAACTCCGATTGATTGCAGTTTTGGGGAATATCCCATGTTCAGGCACGCCCAAGTATAATGTCACCTTGGTTATATATCCCACAACATATCCCCATCATGGTCGATCATAATCCCAGAAAAATACCTTCCACACCCCATATTTTTGGGATTCCTTTGTGTGAGAAGTGCTGCTATCTTTCCATTCTATCACCACTATGGTTGGCAAAATAATATTATATACTGTTGCCCAAATCCCTATGTTTTTTCGTTTGATTCCTCACTGGTGGCCACATATCTCCTAAAATATCACCATTGTTTTGCCAGTATTATAGGACACATGGTGATGGCATTGGATTTGGTATGATTTGGTTGTATACCCCAAGTTCAGGCACACCCAACATCATATCAAGTTGCTTACATATATATATGTATATATATACGTATATGTATATATATATATACATATATTTACATATATATATATATATGTATATGTATATATGTATATATTTTTATCTATGTATATATATATATATATTTATCTATGTATATATATATATATATATATCTATGTATGTATATATATATTCTCTGTTGGCGTATATTCCAATGTATAAATATATACAGATATACCCATAATAAGTTGCTGTATGTAATGGTGTTTATGTATACATATATATATGCAGCAACTGATATAACGGTAAATCTATACTCCTTGTATATCCAATAACACATTCCCATGTTATTACCATATTACCTTTGATTGACCCCTATGACTATATCCCACTGGGAAGCAACATTGTGGTTCTATCTCCCATATCCCATAGTAATCCACCAAGTAGATCCCGCGGTCCTCGAGAGGTGGTATCCCATGTGTGAACGGGCGAACTGAGTATGCTTGCTCACCAGTTACTAAGTGGGATGATCCTCCAAGTATGCCCAATTATAAGTGGAATAAATATGAATAAGTTATATTTTAGTTATAAGTTATAACCCATAGGATCCATGTATGGTATATATAGTAACATTGGGGGTATATTGATGGGATCCATGTTACCATATATATACCATACATGGATCCTATGGGTAAGTTATAACCCAAGTTCCGAAGCAGTTGCTAAGTGGGGTGATCTGACCTGCGGCGAGTCGATGTCACAGAGTCCCCCGTGGCGAGGTAGACCCGACAGTGCCACCAGTACCCAATTGGTTTCAGGCGGGGAGATCAAGCGGATTCAAGCGACTCGATGGGTGCTCTAAAGTATATACTTTATAAAAAATAACTGACAATAGTAATATATATATATAGGAATAAAGTATAAACTAATAGTAATATAGGTAGTAAAAATATATAATTCCGTTTACTTTGATAATATACTCTACCTAATAGTAATAGGAATCAAGGTAATTATTATATATATATATATACTTATTACTTATTTATGTCGATTTATACCTATAAAAATAGTGATTATCAGTATACATTTATAGTAATCCTAATAGTGATAAAGTAATCCTACCTGTAAAATACCTGTAGTGATATATGCCTTACTAAAGAGTGGTATATATACCTATCCTACATTATGGCCCTTCACAGTTATTTTTATGGGCTGTTTTCATGACATATAACCTTAGTTTAATAGGAGTTATTTCATTCCACTTATAACTAGTTAGTTGGTCCATAACTGTACTTTATAGTAATCCTTAAAAAAGTGATGTATCCCCATTTTAATACATATGTTACAGTGGGATTTTACTCCTATCGCTAGTAATTAAGATTGTTTCAGAAATCACTATCACATACTATCACCATTTTTTAGGAATGCGACGTAATGTGGTAAACCCAATAATAACCTACCATTGGGGGATGGTTCTACCACCCGTTTATGGTGATTTGGGGGCTAGTTTTTTATTGGGTTGGACCACATTATCACTATGTTGGTTGGATTTAATTGTTCTATCTTTTTGATTCTGTTTGGTGGTTGCTATAATCTGTACATGGTGATATGTACAAACCCACCATTTCTCATACCTGGGTATCTAAGATTGGCCATGCAAGCTGGAGTGGGAACAAGACACCTGGTTGAAATCATTATGAATCTCTAGTTATGGCCTTCAAACTACCCTCTGGTAGTCTAACATAGCTATGGAAAATGGACCATTTATAGATGATTTAGTTGTTAAAAGGCTAATTTTCCATAGCTATGTTATTTTACCAGAGGGTAATCTAAGTTCCCGGATTCAAGTCTCCCAGTTATTGCAAGTGTTGTATACTTTTGATGATAAAACCAAATTTTTACCTGACCATTTTTTGGCCGCTCTCTTTTGTATGTCGGCGCGAGGTGGTTCAGTATCAGCCCATTTGTATGACAGATACTCAACCCTACAGCTATGGCCCTTAACAGTTATAAATTATAAATGGAATTATAACTCCTATAACTAAGGTGATATATATATATATATATATCATTATAAGCCCATTTAAACCAGTTAAGTGCCATACATGTAGTTGGTAGGCGGCGGATAGAACGCCGCCTGCTTTTCTGCGTTTTTCTGTTTCTCCTCTACTTTTTGTCACGCTTTCTTGCTGTTTTGATGGGGTGGGGTGGGGTGGGGTATTAACGTCCTGTTCCGAGTGCGTGGAACATGCTCCTTTCTAAGACGCTCTTGATGTTACGCTGTGCACTGTTCCCTGGGGTGGGGTGGGGTGGGGTGGGGTGGGGTATTAACGTCCTGTTCCGAGTGCGTGGAACATGCTCCTTTCTAAGACGCTCTTGATGTTACGCTTTGCACTTTTCTCTAGGAACTTTTGACACGCTGTTGATGTTACGCTCTGCACTTTTCTCTAGGAACTTTTGACACGCTCTTGATGTTACGCTTTGCACTTTTCTCTAGGAACTTTTCACACGCTCGTGATGTTACGCTCTGCACTTTTCTCTAGGAACTTTTGACACGCTCTTGATGTTACGCTCTGCACTTTTCTCTAGGAACTTTGGACACGCTCTTGATGTTACGCTCTGCGCTTCTCTCTAGGAACTTTTGACACGCTCTTGATGTTACGCTTTGCACTTTTCTCTAGGAACTTTTGACACGCTCTTGATGTTACGCTCTGCATTTTTCTCTAGGAACTTTTGACACGCTCTTGATGTTACGCTCTGCACTTCTCTCTAGGAACTTTTGACACGCTCTTGATGTTACGCTCTGCACTTTTCTCTAGGAACTTTTGACATGCTCTTGATGTTACGCTCTGCACTTTTCTCTAGGAACTTTTGACACGCTCTTGATGTTACGCTCTGCACTTTTCTCTAGGAACTTTTGACACGCTCTTGATGTTACGCTTTGCACTTTTCTCTAGGAACTTTTCACACGCTCGCGATGTTACGCTCTGCACTTTTCTCTAGGAACTTTTGACACGCTCTTGATAGGATTCTACTTGTATAATTATATACCTATTTACCATTATATTTATTAGTTATACTAGCTTAATTATACTTATATACCATTCTATGTCCCAGGTTTATGTAAATTCATTTGCGTCTATTCCATTCGCACCGCGAGGTTGGATGCTTGCATGAGCGCCAATACACTTGTCTTTTCAAAAACTTCTCCATACATGCTCTTTGTGTGTCAATGCGCCAGCTGCGTGAAAACAGTTTGCAGATAATTGTCACAGCACCACAACTCAGGAAACACAAGCTTCTCGCTCGTCAAGTTGTCCACCAGGACAAGGTCTACGCCAAGCTCTTGCGCACCATTCCCAAGCACTTGTCGCAGGTCGCAGGAACTCAATGCATTGATCGCCACTGGAGCAGTTTAAAGGAATTCATTGGAAAAACTTTCCCTCGAAAACTCAAGGGAACCTTTGGTTCCAAGCTGCACCCTGAAATCGATACTTTGATCAAACAATGGTTGTACAGAAATTCGGCACCTGGCGCCAGTCCTATCGAAGTGTATCAAAATTTAACTCACGTCCTGCCAAGCTTGTGATAAAAAGAAATGAACACTTACACATAAAACATTGCAAAAACGAAGTAGTTTTTCGCAGGATTTGAAAGGGTCCAAAAAATGGACGAAAGCAAAAAACATGACAAAACACAGGGAAAGTGAAAACAGTTGGAAAAACAGGCGGCGTTCTATCCGCCGCTTTCCATGTAGTTACAACAGTACATACTAATCCTGAAATCTTGCGACTGATTCGGACTGCATCGCATTCTTCACTGATATGCAGGTTTTTTTTGGTACGGTGTGGTTAAAATGGCTACAGTAGATGCTCCATCTCATCATTGAAAGGGTTGTCTTACAATGGCCATAGATGCCCCATAGATTTGGCAACGATACCACCACGACAAGGCTGTTGTGTATTGGGGGCCAAAGTGATGGAAAAGGCCGCAACCCATCACATTTTGCTGATGCATGATGCATTCGCCATCTGCAGTTGTTGGTTGAATCCCAAAACATCGAATATTCTTGTTGATTAGATGCATTTCTTTGTGCAAAAAAATCCAATTTTGATTGCACATGTCCCATCTTTTTTGGTTAAATTTGTACTTGATGTTGGTAAATTCAAACTGCCCATTTCGGCAACTTAAATCCCAATGTCCTCCCTTCAAAATCACCTTTTTTCCTGGTGAAAGATGAGTTAAATCCATGTAAATCCACATTGTTACTACAACGTGGGCCCCCGAGTTATAAGTTGCTTTGTAAACCCCATTAATTAAATAGCTATAAGTACCATAAATCATAGTTACTGGAGTTACAAACTAACTTAGCTATCGTAGGTACCCTCTGGTAAACATACAAAAAACTATTGAAAATGGCCCATTCATAGTTGATTTGCCCATTAAAAATTGTGATTTTCCATAGTTATGTTGGTTTACCAGAGGGTAAATCAGTGTTTTTCCACCGACCTCCCCCACTTTTCCGCCGAACTCCGAGCAGGTCCTCGAACGAAAAGCCGCCGTGGAACGCGCAGGGCCCAAGGAGTCGCCACGCTTCGAGGAGCGCGGAACGCCGCTGCAGACACCACGGGAGGGCGGCGAGTTTCGAACGCCAGGCAGGGGGGGGAGGATGCCAGGCAGTTCGTTAGCTAAGTTGGTTTATAAATGGGCAATTTTCCATGGCTATGTTAGTCATAACCAGAGGGTAATATGATTTAATGATATTTATAGCCTATATATGATAAGAAGATAGCTAAGTTGGGGTTCACATAACTCCCATTTCACTATGGTTTATGGCAGATATAACGAACTAGTTCATGGGGATATATAAACCAACATTCACATCACTGGGGGGCACCATCCTGTGGGGATCTGGGGAAATTATAAGTTGGTGCAAATAACTCCAGTAACATGGTACTGAATATGGTACTATTATGACTTATCCTGGGTTTGTTTAAGGTGATTTTTTATTTTCCCAATGGGGAATCCACCATTTGGGGAATCTATAGTGAATATGTTTTATTTTTGGGGAACCCTTTAAGCAAATCCAAGTTATGTACTATTATGACTTATGGTTCTTACAATATGGTACTATTATGACCTGGATAAATTAGTTATATCATGATTTATGGTACTTATAACTATACTTAATGTGGTGATATACCCCATGTCTCGTTGGTACATGGATAGGTAAATGGCCCAACCAACAGTTACAAATGGAATTATAACTCCTATCACTAAGGTTATAATATCATGAAAGAAGCCCATAAAAATAATTGTTAAGGGCCCTAGCTGTGGAGAATGGGGCATGGGAGAATAAGATTAGGCTGGGGGAATAGGCTGAGTATGTTCCACATGTTGAAGATTTAGTCAACTATAGTAGTTTTGAATAGTATCACTAACCATTGATTTTAACATAACTACCTGGTTGGTGGTTTGGAACCTGTGTTATTTTCCATGATAAACATGGTATGTCATCCCAACCCCATTGACTTTCACTCCATAATGTGTCAAGATGGACACATTGCACCACCAAGCAGTAATCAATATCCCATTATTATCCTAATAAATATCTCCATTTATATCCCTGTGATCATCATTTATCCCATCATTATATGCCTATTTGAAAATTCACCTCAACTGCACCACTATAATACCATTATAATACCATTATAATACCATTATAATGCCATTATAATGCCATTATAATAGCATTATAATAGCATTATAATAGCATTAAAACCACCAACCAGAAGTTGGCTGAAGTTGGTTAAATCATGGCTGTTCATCACATGATTTGGTAGTTGCTTAAGTCATGGTTTGGATCCCACTATGGTCTCCCTGTTTTTTTTCTTTCTACTACAATGTGAGGCACCCAAGATAGCTAAGTTGGTGCAAATAAGTCCAATAACTATGGTTTATGGCATTTATAACTATTAGTTACTGGGGCTTATAAACCAACTTATAACTGGAGGGCCTCACATTGTAAGTCGTGGTCGAAAATGACTTCGATGATGCTCGAACGGGGGGTACCTCCATGAGTTTAGGACATCTCCATAGTATCATGACCATTGTAAAGATACCTGCAATTCAAACCACTGGTTGGTGGTTTGGAACATGTTTATGACTTTCCATATATTGGGAATAATCATCACAACTGACTAATATTTTTAAGAGGGGTTCAAACCACCAACCAGCATATCTACAATTGTTCATTATGAGTCATGAATTATGAAAATTACAATTATTAACCATTGGGTTGATTGAACCATGTTTTTTAGGGGAAATATCTATAGTAAATGGTTTATTTTTTCCGGAATATGTATATACATATTATATATATATGTCTATAGAACAGAATTATTGTTGGTGGATTATGATATGTGTTTATCTGTAATTCTATAATCAATAGTCAATGATTAATCATCATTGTGATTAACCATTGGGTTGCTTAAACCATGAAGACCCATGGGGATTATCTGATCAAAACCTATGCCTATAGTTCATGAAGTTTCTAAACCAACTTAAGAAGAAATCGTGGGGATTAATGGAGGTGTAATGGAGATGGGATATCATTAGCTTTCCATAGATGTCATGAACTTGATTCTGTTAGTTAACATAAAATGTGTATCTTCATAGACATATCGAATGGGATAGCCTATTATTCTACGGGATAGTCTATTCTGAATATCATTCTATGGGATAGTGTATTCGTAATATCATTCTATGGGATAGTCTATTGTAGTAATTATAATATCATTCTAATGGGATAGTCTATTATTCACAATACAACAGGAATATATTCAGAACGATCAGATTACCATGGGGATTCCACTAAAAGATATGGGACATGTATCTAGGATTATATAAGGGTCTCCCCTGCGACGAAAAAAATACACACTATAAATCCCAGTTTTCCTACCGGAAAATGTGGGAACACATAGGAAGACTCGGATTTATGGTAGATATATCTATGATTCATCTACAGCTACTGGGTTGATAAAGAGGTGTCCTAAATCATGGTGGAACCAAGCTATAATCCAAATGATTGGTCCTGTTTGACAAGGGGGTTCCCCCATGGTGACTGGGGGTATCCAAATTTTAGGAAAACCTCATATCAATGGCCATTTCAGGAACCGATTGATTGATGGTACCTACCCTATATTGGGCCATTTTCCATGGCTATGTTCGAAGGAAGTTTAGAAGTGAAACTTCCGACAATATGGACAGTTGAAAAGCAGAGCTGAGAAGAGTCAGAAGAGAAAAGATCAGAAGAAAGAAGATGCAGATGCGCGAAAAGGTAGGAAAGTCGCGATTCACTGTGTTTTTCCAATGATTTGTGGCTCCGGAGGGTCGAAAAGTAGGCTCGCTAAAGCGGCGGGTGCGGAGCCAGCTGGCCAGATGAGAGATGAAAAGTTGCACGCCGTTGTGGTCAAAATGTACAAAACACACCAGGTCCGGACCACTTTTGGAAGTTGAGATGTCGAAAAAGTGCACGCCGTTGTGGCGCGAAGTACATTTCCAAGTCAAAATGTACAAAACACCTCAGCCTCGGACCACTTTTGGAAGTTGCGATGTCGAAAAAGTGCACGCCGTTGTGGCGCGAAGCACATTTCCAAGTCAAAATGTACAAAACACCTCAGTGTCGGACGACTTTTGGAAGTTGAGATGTCGAAAAAGTGCACGCCGTTGTGGCGCGAAGCACATTTCGAAATCAAAAGTGTAAAAAACTGCGGGTTTTGAGCCTTTTTTGACGTGAAGATGTCGAAAAAGTAGACACTGATTAACTTAACTAACTTGACTAACTTAACTAACTTCACTAACTTAACTACCCTAACTCCGACGACAACAGCAACAGCAACAGCAACAACAACAACAACCACAACAACAACAACAACAACTACAACTACAACAACTACAACTACAACAACTACACAACAACTACAACTACAACAACAACAACTAAAACTAAAACTACAACAACTACAACAACAACAACAGCAACAACAACAACAACAGCAACAACAACAACTACAACAACTACAACTACAACTACAACTACAACAACTACTACTACTACTACAACACTACACAACCACTACAACCACACAACAACTACAGCTACAACTACAACAACAACTACAACTACAACTACAACTACAACTACAACTACAACAACTACAACTACAACTACAACAACAACTACAGCTACAACTATATGACTGCAACTACACTACACTAATTACATTACACCACAACTACAACTCCACTACGCTACAACTACAACTACAGTTGCAGTACATCACACTACATCCAGCAGTTGTGGTTGAGGTGACCACTGCAACCATTGCAACCATTCCAGCAAACACAACTCCAACCACCTTTCGGTCAATCAGTGGATTCGCTCTGCCATCCGTGATTCACAACAACCAAGGTCTCCTATAGGTTTCCTATTTTTGAAACTTCCGCCACCGCCTTGTGCGGTACTACTGGTAAATAACCAGAGGGTAGATGTAGAATAGGCCTTTGGGCCTCGAGGTTCAATATCTTAGCTGGAAGCTGGTCTTTGTGAAGGCTATGGACAAGTTATCAATAGGAGAATCATCAAACGCAATGGTGGATTTTCAATTGCCACGTTTGACTACCAGAGGGTACATGAATTTAGCCGTTTGACTACCGATCAAATACACATATCATATCCCCATTAATTTTCCTAATTAATTGATATATATATATATACATACATAATTATATATATATATACATATTTATATATACATATATATATATATATGTAATTCATATGTCTGTATATGTATGTGTATAATTTATATTTATATATATATAATTAATTATACATTACAGTACATTAATAAAATGAACCCGTTGCTACTAGGAATGCATCAGCCTGAGGCCCTACGCCTCGGCTGGATCCCATCAAGTCTGCACGAGAGACGGCAGTGCCACTGCCTGAAGACGAGGAGGGTCCCACCCGGGTCGCGCTTTTTGGGCGGTCTTTGAATGCCTTAGCACCGCTGATATAGTGGGATATAGTGATATTTTATGGGATTTAGTGGTGATTTAATGGACTTGAATGAGATGTAATGGGTGATATAATGGGTGATATATGGGTATTTAATGGACTTGAATTATTTAACCCAATTAGACATGATTTAATGGTGATATTTCATGGGATTTAGTGGTGATTTAATGGACTTGAATGGGGATTTGTGGGTAAAGCAATGATAAACCATCCCACAAATCACCATTTTTTAATAGGTGGTATGTTTACCATTCCCAGTCATGGGTGGTTTATTAGTGTTTTAACCACATTAGTGGAGAACCATAATGGAGATATACCCTCTGGTAAACTAACATATAGCTTTGAAAAATAACAATTTCGGATTGCTAAATCAATCTAATTCACCTATAAATGCAATTTTCAATGTTAAATTACCAAAGAGTAAGCCAATTTATAACAGTTTATAACCATCATCTTCCAGTGAAAGCCTGAAATATCAGTTATAAATTTCTATCAACGGCTGTAATCGCAGTTATCATTCCATAATGGTTGGTATCATGTTCCCTCTTATTATTTCAAAATTCCATGTGGAAGGTACGTGGTGGCTCATCTCACAAATCCTAAGTAGGTTATATCCCTGATATTGTTAGTGGGATAAGTAGGGTAAATCCACTTATAAATAGGGCTATAACCTACCTAGTAAGTGGGACGAACCACCAAGTAGACCCTATATTCAGACACACCCAGAGTTTCATATGGTTGGTTAACTCTCCAATCATTCCTAGCATGCAGTATTCCATTAAATCACAATCTGTACTTGTCAAGGCCCCATTTTCTTTTAACATGAAATCTCAAACAATCCAACTGGCAATCAGTTGCGAATTTATCCTATAAAACATATACCTAGTATATCTTATCCCAGATATTCGGATATTACATGCCCAGTATTATCCCATCCCCAATAACGTGGCGTATATTCCTATCCCCCGTCGTATCAGGACCGGGAGCCAGAGGTGAGCTATGAAGGCACCTACCTTGGGACCATGAAGCGACTTGGCAGCGGACTTTGACCAGGAAGGATTTACCTACAGTAAGTGGGGCCCCCCAGTGATGTTAGTTGGTTTATAAACACCAGTAGTTGTATAGCTATATCTACCATAAACCATAGTGAAATTGGAGTTATAAACTGACTTAGCTATCTTGGGGGCCCCGCTTTGTACAGTATGACATAGGATTTGACCATCAAGGAAAAAACATGCTCCGGGTTTGAAGCTGCATTTTGGGATGTTTGGGATTTTTGCTTGATGGTTGACCAATTTTGCCTATGTTTTTTTGTTTGTTATGTGTTGTTTCCTCGTATTTGACCATGAAGAATTCAAACATGGAGGCTGAAGCCATGAAAATTAGGATTTCAACCGGAAGGGGAGCAGCTGCAATGCACGCCCTCCTCTCCGCGACAAAAAAAAGGCAGCGCTGCCCGACGCATTTCGCTGTCGACGAGCAAACCCAGATTGCTGAGTTCTTCCAGTTTCTTTTGACAGAAGCATGTGGCAAAATGGGAGGCACAACGGTACAACGGTACTGACTTGTGAGGCAAACAGGATGCAGAAACGCTCAGATCAGTCTCTGCCATACCCAGCCGGGCCCAGGCAAGCGGTCCCATGTCCTAAAAATTCGGGTTTTTGACCAGCAAAACTTCGATTTGTTTACTGGCAAAGATGTTTTTTTACTAGCAAACACAGTGATTTACCCGGCGAAAATAGCGGGTTTTGACGACAAACATGGAAGGATTTTTTTTTGTTTGCCAGCAACTATTGGGATGCTACATTGCTACATTATTCTTGCAACCAAAATTTTGGGACGTTATCAGCAAAAAAAACGCTGGCTTTTACATTCTGGTTTTGCATCATTCCGTTGGCACAGAAATGAATTTTACCAGCAAAAATCGAATTTCAACCAGCAGAAGCGGAGACTTCACACGCAAGGGTGGTGAATGGTGATGTGTTTTTCTGTTTGCCATGTTGATCGGAAAGTTGGCTATTGCAATTGGCAGCTAAAACATAAAGTTATGTGTAGGCTATTGGAGATTTATGAGATTGGCTATGTTGGAGGTGTTTTGCGTGATAGAAATTTATGTCAGACCCCAGATTGATAAACCCTTGATTACTGTATGCTGTTTGATCATGGTTGATCATATCAGTGGCGAATCAACCAGTATAGCCATTGATCTGGAGTCGAGGCTTTTGGTTCTGGAATGGTTTTTAAAGACATAGCTGGTTTGTGGTTTGGAACATGTTTATGACTTTCCATATATATTGGGAATAGTAATCCCAACTGACGAACTCATATTTTTCAGAGGGGTAGGTATACCACCAACCAGATATATAGTTTGATGAACATTCAGTCATGGAAATGAGAACACCGCAGGTTCGAGATGATGATAGTTCAATTGAGGCGGTTATGAAACAATCCATGATTTACCCTCTGGTAAACATATTAAAAACGATGGAAAGATCCACCATTTTATAGCTGGGTAAAGCCACTATTTCAATGGCAATTTTCAATGGCCATTTTCAATAGCTTTTTGTATGTTTACCAGAGGGTACACTATTTGATGCCAGACTCAACGAAGCAATAGAACCACAACCCACATTCGCTCAGCTGCGATGTGAGACAAACTGTGGTTGATTTTTGCAGTGAAGCATCCTGAATTCAGAACAACACTGGTACCCAATGATTTCACAATCAAATACTAGTGCTTTGGAACCATGGAATTTTATTTTTCCATATCATGGGAATGTCATCATCCCAACTGACTTTCATATTTTTCAGAGGGATTGAAACCACCAACCAGAATACGTGTTTCTTTACATTTAAGCTGATGTTGATAGGTTTCTCATTCCAGTGAAACAATTCACCAATTTACGCTAGAATGATTTGCCAAAAAAAATCGTAGCAGTCCAGAAACTTTGCATTTCCATGCGTTTCCATGCATTTCCGTGGATACACTTCTGCACTTTCCATCGGCCGAGAATTTCTGATCCCAGGCACGGGAAGGGCCGGCTTCGGATGCAGAACTACACCTATGAGGCGAGTGTGATGAAAAGTGGCGAGCAGTTTGCGCCAGATTTGCGGATGCTCAGGAAAAAAATATTGGTATTGGATACAAAAGCCCCCACATGGTTGAAACTTGGGAATGGCCTAGTAATTATTGGGTTTACCGCAATGTTAACATATGATTAAGATTTTCCACACCTGGCGTATTGAAGAATTGGTCCCAGAGTTCAGCGAACATTAGCAGTGGTGACTGCTGGATGTGAGTCCGTGAGACATCATAACCTCGGAGATCTATCACCAGCCTGGCACGTCCTGCCCTGGCAGCAGCAGCGCAGACGGGTGGCCACTGAGACATCGGTGCACGCTATGCCGGGATGTCCCATATGATGATCTCATGAAGATTTGCATCCTAATAATTCCTAGCCATGGAGGGGTCACAAATCTAAGCCGAAGATGTCAATCATATCCAATCATAAGATTCGGGAAATACCAGTACCGCACAAGACGGTGGCGGAAGTTTCAACGATAGGAAAGGTTTGTTGTTGAGATGCATGGATGTCAGAGCGAACCCACTGATTGACAGAAAGGTCGCTGAGGCTCTGAGTCTCTCTCTCTCTCTCTTTTTGTTTGTCTATCCATCATTATCCATCTGTCTATCTGTCTATCTTTCTATCTGTCTATCTACCTACCTATCTAAAGCAATCAATCAATCAATCAATCAATCCATCAATCAAGGAAGCAAGCAAGCAAGCAATCTATCTATCTACCTATCCATCCATCCATCCATCCATCTAATCTATCTATCCATCCATCCATCCATCCATCTAATCAATCTATCTATCTATCTCTCTCTCTCTATCTATCTATCTATCTATCTAAATCTAAATCTATCTATCTATATATCTATCTATCTATCTATCTATCTATCTATCTATCTTTCTAACTATCTATTTACCTATCTACCTATCTACCTATCTACATATCTACATAACTATCGATCTATCTATCTATCTATCTAAATCTTTTTATCTAAATATATATATATATATATCTAACTCTCTATTTACCTATCTACCTATCTACCTATCTATCTATCTATAGTGACGGACAATCACTTAGAACGTAATTTTTTCCAATTTTTTTTTCGTACTTAGAACGTAGCAAAATTTCATCACTTAGAACGTAGGGAAAATTCATCACTTAGAACGTCAAAATATCACTTAGGCCCATTTATCACTTAGAACGTAAACCAACACTTAGAACGTGCTAAGTGATTGTCCGCCACTATAATTATGAACAATTACCATATGATATGTATATATACTTGTATATATATATATATAAATACATACATTATAAATGTATATAATATAAATACTTCTACAATCCAAAACCTTCGAGAAAATCGATGAGGTACCCACCGTTTCAAATCAACTGTGATGGTTCCCTTCCATGCACAGTAAACATAACCCTCCAACCTTCAGAGTCCCTGAGTGGCTTCGCTGAGTGCGGCAACATGATTTCACAAGCCTTTCCACTATCATCAGTGACCTAGACACGTTCTAAGTGTTAAATCCCCGGTACGTTCTAAGTGATGAATCTTGATATTTGGACGTTCTAAGTGCAAGGCTTAGAATGTAAAAAAAGCAGTAATATTCAGATTTTTTTTCCAAAATACGTTCTAAGTGATTGTCCGTCACTATACCTATCTACCTATCTACCTATCTACCTATCTACCTATCTACCTATCTACCTATCTACCTATCTACCTATCTACCTATCTACCTATCTACCTATCTACCTATCTACCTATCTACCTATCTACCTATCCATATCTAACTATCTATCTATCTATCTATCTACCTAAATCTATCTATCTAAATCTATCTATCTAAATTTATCTATCTAAATCTATCTATCTAAATCTATCTATCTGTCTATCTTTCAATCTATCTATCTATCTATCTATCTATCTATTTATCTATATATATCTATCTATCTACCTTTCTATCTATCTATCTATCTATCTATCTTAATCTATCTATATTTCTATCCACCTTAATCTAACTATCTATCTATCTATCTATCTATCTATCTAAATCTATCTATCTAAATCTATCTATCTGTCTATCTTTCTATCTATCTATCGATCTATCTATATCTCTAGCTATCTATCTGTCTAGCTGTCTATCTATCTATCTATCTATCTATATCTCTAACTATCTATATCTCTAACTTTCTATATTTTTTTCTAACTATCTATTTCTCTAATTATCTATCTATCTATCAATCTATCTAAATCGATCTAAATCTATCTAAATGTATCTAAATCTATCTAAATCTATCTAAATCTATCTAAATCTATCTAAGTCTATCTAAGTCTATCTAAATCTATCTAAATCTATCTATCTATCTATCTATCTATCTATCTAAGTCTATCTATCTCTATCTAAGTCTATCTAAGTCTATCTAAGTCTATCTAAGTCTATCTAAGTCTATCTAAGTCTATCTAAGTCTATCTAAGTCTATCTAAGTCTATCTAAGTCTATCTAAGTCTTTCTAAGTCTATCTAAGTCTATCTAAGTCTATCTAAGTCTATCTATGTCTATCTATGTCTATCTATGTCTATCTATGTCTATCTATGTCTATTCTTCTTTCTTTCTTTCTTTCTTTCTTTCCTTTCCTTATTTCTTTCTTTCTTTCTGTATTTATTTATTTCTTTCTTTCTTGCTGAAACATCTGAAACATCTGAAACATGTGAACCGAAGCAATTCCGCGAGACTTCCTCAAAAAATTAACGCGCACAGCTTCAAAACGCAACAAGTTTGTGATACCTCATCAAAAAGTGAAAGTTCGCAGCTCCAAAACCATGAAAATTTGCGAGACTTCTTACAGTTTGGAAATTGACAACGTCAGATACGAAGCAATTCTGTGAGACCCCGTTTTTGAAGAGTGCAGACCTGACAGCCTCGTGCCAATGCGTTTGGCGATTTTTCCATCCCATGTCCCGAAAGTATTGCGCCGCCAAAAAGTGAGGCCATGTCATACGAAGTGCTGCACCTGTCTCGCAAAATCATGTTACCAAAGCCGAGGATCTGATGCTCCAAAATGGAACCTCTCTCAGGAAATCAGCGCCCGGACCTCATAACATGTCTGACGCATGTGTCTCTTGTACTGCGCGTGCCACGCAAAATGCATCTTTGCAGATCCTCTTTAAACGTCCCACGTTTGCCATCGTTTTTTCTGCTACAAAAGTCTCACTTTGGCAATGCGCAGAATCTATTGCGCCTGCCACGAACAATGCCCATTCGACGTCCAAAAGTGGTGCGAAAGTGGTGTGTTTTAACTACCAAACATAATTTTCCCAACTGATTGACGGGTTTGCTTTCAGGTCTTTCTAGTTTATGGTTCCTTGATATGCAAACTTGGATATGTACCGTATACATCCGTATACACGCAAGACTTGAAACCAAGAGTTCTTCCACATTACATACCTATGTATAGCGTATAGCTCTACAATTGCTAAGCTTCAAAACTAAGACAGACAAAGACCCACGTTCTACATTATTCAATGCATAAAACTTACCAAAATGCGCACTCCCACAAGTTAGGGCGACTTCGTGTGGCCCAAGTAGCTGGTCTCCTTTGGAAAACCCGGGGAGAAAAGTACATCATGGGCGCATGAGCAACAAATGTTGGGAACATTTGAAATCTATGTCGTTGGTGGTTTTTCTTCGTGGCGATTTAATGGGATTGATGGGTGATTTAATGTGAATTTATAGCAACCGGGATTTAATGGGATCTAGTGGGACTCAAACGGCAGGGAAAATTTGTATATGTAACCAACCATAATGGGATGTAGTGGGATATGATGGGA
>CAMXCT020000106.1:133567-276067 GCA_947184155.2 Cladocopium goreaui
AAGATATCTTAAGATATCTTCAGTGCCCAGAGGGAACTTGGATAGGAATGCTGGCTGGTTGGTGGTTTGGAAAATTTGGATTATTGTTCCATTAATATTGGGCATGTCATCATCCCAACTGACTAATTCATATTTTTCAGAGGGGTAGGTTGAAACCACCAACCAGATTAATATTAACCATCATTAACCATATATATATATATCATATATTAACCATATACTAACCCTATATTAACCATTATTAATAGTATATTAACCAATATTAATAGTATGTTAACTGGATCTGAATGTGGGCTTGCAACTTTTATTGGAATTCTCCCATCAAGAGTTGGAACAAGAATGGGCAGAATACAGCGGGATATACCAGGTTTATACCCCTCGCGGTGTAAGTTGGTTTGTAACATTTTAAGTATATACATATATAGATATACCATGATTAAGTTTATAACATTTTAAGTTTATAACATTTTATAACCACAAATTAAGTATAGATATAGCATGATATACATTGATATACTACTACACCAGCCAGTCACTGGAGCTATGTTCACCAACTTAGCTCACCACGGGGACCACCAACTGTAAACTTTCGTAACGCGACACGACTTATACATAGTCAAAGGTTTTAATGATACAGTGGATGGAAGAAATCCTGCACCAGTTGAAGATGGTTTATCCGATAAGCATCCCATTATTTACAGAGTTTCGTTGGTATCTAATAGTTCCCAACTGGTGCAGGATTTTTTTCCATCCACAGTATCAATGGGAATTTCAGG
This sequence comes from Cladocopium goreaui, assembly GCA_947184155.2. Taxonomy (NCBI): domain Eukaryota; class Dinophyceae; order Suessiales; family Symbiodiniaceae; genus Cladocopium; species Cladocopium goreaui. The sequence goes on from CAMXCT020000106.1 coordinate 134,344, forward strand.
ATCCTAAAATGGAGGTACTGTACCATTTTATAAGGCTATATCTTGTGGCGATATTCCCTGAAATTTAGCTCTGAACAATAGGCCTTATATATGGTAGGTACCTCCAATCAATTGGTTCCTGAGATGGCCAGTGCTGATATGATTTACGTTCTTGTCGATCTGCTGAAACCACTACGAACTCACAAACAAATTGAAGGTGTTGATGATGTTGATGGGTGTTGACAGTATTACTGCTGAGAACCCAGAGTACGGTAGAGCAGAGAAGTGAGTTGAGTAGTGAGTATCGAGTAGATCCTGATTATTCCACCAGGCTTTTGTTTGGGGGTTGTTTGATGTTGGAGGGCTGGAAATACTCACTAACAGTCTCCATAAAGTAACGTTAATTGTCATAATTATGGATAGTTGATAATAGTTGCGATGGAGATAGTATGGATGGTCAGTGAACGATTTAAATCATTCCCATAGGATCCATGTATGGAAAATTTACCTACATTTGTGCCATTTTTGGGGTAAATGTAGGTAAATATTCCATACATGGAGCGTCTGGGTCATTATGGATAGTTATTTTTAACTACTTCACCAACCAGAAATGTTTGGTCATGTTTGGGATAGTTACCCTTACTAGCCACCGTCATTTCCAGTGATGACGTTGCGGTGACGTGCTTATAACCTGCCCAGAACAATGATTTGCAATATACCAATATACCCTCTGGTAATTTAACATAACTATTGAAAATGGCCCATTTGTAGTTTATTTACCTATTAAAGATGGTGATGTTCCATAGCTATGTTAGTTTACCAGAGGGTAACTATTTTGAAACATGGTTTAGTACCTTAAATATTGATTGCGAATCATAATGATCGTTGAACTTGCCATATATTCTTGGTAAATCCAACCTTCATTGCCAACCCCGGACAAGGTAAACCCGAGCCTATGAATTGGGGCACTTCAAAAAAATAAACATGGGGAACCTATCCCGAAAAATACCAATACCTACAAAGTGGTGCCCCCTAGATAGCTAAGTTGGTTTATAACTCCCATTTCACTATGGTTTATGGCAGATATAACTATAGTTCATGGGATTTATAAACCAACAAACATCACTATGGGGCACCACCAATACCTAGAGCATCTCCCATGATATCCTCATGAGATCCATAGGAAAACGCATCCGCTTGGATCAACCGTTACGAAAAACCGAGGTTTGGCAACAACAAGTTCCACGGCGCTGCGGTGGACGCCCAAACTTGGGAAAGCTTCGGTTTCTTTTGTGAAAGGTTATGTATATAAGTATATATATATATATCATATTTATATATATATATACATTTCTAAATATGTACATATATATATATATAGATAATTTTAATAAACACACATATATATATATATAATTTTAATAACCACATATATATATAGATATATATATATATATATATACATATCTGGGTAAATTATAACGACCTCACTGCGACCTCACTGGAATGATGGTTAACAAGGGAAATCATTCCCAAATGCCCTGAATTCAGGGTAGTGAAATGTCATAATTTACCCAGATTAATGGTGACTACTAGCGATTAATGGTGATTGATAGTGATTACCAGTGATCAATAGTGATTGATAATGATCAATGGTGATTCATAAACATCCCAACCAACTGAAACGGGTTGGTTTCTTTGGTCAGTATTTCATACTATTTCATACAAAGTCGCCTCAAGGCTCCCGTTCAATTCATAGCTAATTAACTAAGTCCACCACTACTTGCACCAGGGTTTCATATGTGTGGTATCTCTTACAATTTAGTGATGGTGCTCGTAGGTTGTAAAACCTTATATCCCACTCCTGCTTTGAACATGTCTGTGCAGGGTATCTGCGGTTTGTCATGCAATCTTCAAAAGATAAGCACGTTTCTTGGACATACAATATGGTGTACCCAAAGGTTTTCCTTTAAAGAAATCATCAAGTAAAAATATATGTCTACCATAAACAGTATACATCTACGGTAGTTATATGTTTTTATAAACACACTTTGCTAACTATGGGCTACCATCCTCCAGAATCTCGTTTTCATACCTGCTATTATTATGTCGTAGGACTCTGCAAAACAGACATGTACTTGTTGCATGTTCATCTTGTAAAAGCGTTCCTTTTGTTTGCGCGTACATGACCATCTGGCAATTTTACAAAGGACATTTTGGGAGATGTTTTCCTGGTTGGTGGTTTGGAACATTTTTTATTTTTCCATATATTGGGAATAATGATCCCGACTGACTTTCATATTTTGCAGAGGGTTGAAACCACCAACCAGCTTTCAGTTTACGATGACGTTTCTCAAGGCCTGCACTGACAGCCTTCTGCAGGTCATGCAATGGCCAGATGGCCGCAGATATGTGGGACACTATCAGGAGGCGCGAGTCTGAAAATTCACGAGGTGCAAGCCCTAAGTGAAGATACCCTCTGGTAAACATACAAAAAACTATGGAAAATCACCATTTTTAATGGGTATATGAACTATAAATGGCAATTTTCAATAGCTATGTTAAATTACCAGAGAGTAAGTGAAATCCGTGTTCCAAAATACTGATGCAAAGTACTGATGAATTGAACCTATCTAGTTTTTTGTTTAGTTTCTATAAAGCCCAACTTTGACGAGTTGGATCCCCAAAATATGTGGGTTAAGCCAGTCGGGGTGGGGAAACATGACATGTAACAATGTAAACTATGACTGGTTGGTGTTCTCATTTTTTTGTGTTTGCTTTATCATGTCAAGGTGTGATAATCGCCAAGGACTGATTTGTGGATGGGGCGTTTGATGTTTATATTCCATCCCTCAATTGGGGAACACATGGTTGGTGGGTTTACAAAATTCCATTAGATGTAGATGATTATATATATATACATATATGGTACACCCCCCAAGATCAGTGGTACTAAGTTTATAATAGTGATGAGTTATGTCTTGGATATGAGTCAAACATACCACACAATATCTTTATCAAAAATCCTAAGGAAGATTGGGTTTTGTAAAACACGGGCCCCTCTATTCACCGACAATTTGTATTTTTAATACAGCAGCATGCCATACAGCGAACACCAAGTCCCGCAACTGGCCGCGCAGAATGAACGGTACCTCCAAATCCACCGGCTTAGAAAATCAGTTTCCCGAATTAGACCTGCTGGTTGGTGGTTTCAAACATGTTTTATTTTCCATTTCATATATGGGATGTCATCCTTTCCATTGACGAACTCACATTTTTCAAGATGGGCACATTGCACCATCAACCAGATTGCCATTTCGGTTTATGCACCATTTTGAAGCACATCCAGTGGTTTTCCCTTGCTTTCTATTGCTTTCAACCAGATATCTAGCATTCTAGCTATGTTTATTCATATCTCTTTTTATTCGTAGCTGGAATGATTTGGGACCACAGTTGACTATGTGCGGGAAAAATGTCTCAATCAACAAGCAGTGGAGCAATATGCAGGTTGTATGGGTCAAGATATTTGTAAATATAATATATATATATATATACATTATATATATATTATATTATATACTTTTCTATTTATCCAATGGAGTTTAAAAACCATCTTAATGGGAATACATGCGGGCATTACTCTCCAGTAATGAAAACTAGTATACATCACATAAATGCGGGTTTCGAGCTGGGACAATCAGCGGAGTTGGTAAATTGTCCAGCAAGCCATGGAGTTGCCAGAGGCGTAGCTTCATTTTAGGACTAGCCTTTGGCAGTCAGCTCATGAATGATTTGCTTACCCTGGCTTAAACCTATGATTCCTCATTTATCCAGTGGTTAATGATCATGTTCATTTTAAAGGGAAGATTAACCCAAAACTAATACTGCAAGACTGTTTGCCTAGCCTTTGGACACTGGACATGGCTTGGAATATTGACCAACATTTGCACCAAACATCACCAAGTCATATAGGCAAATATACCAAGGAGTAAATTGCAAGTCAAAGGACCTGACCATCCATGGTTTCGGGGGCATATATATATATATATATATACATACATATATACATATATATATACATACATATATACATATATATATACATACATATATACATATATATATATATACATCATAAATCCAAAGAAATGTTAGTGAAATAAACCAAGAATTGGTCATCGAAGCATGTGATGCAGCTGGCGCCAGGATCGAAAGCATGGGCATGGCACCTTTTCTTGGCAGGCGCCTGGCGCGGAGTTCGCAAGGTGTTTGTTGTTTGGATCAGGTTTTTTCTTGGGAAAATGACGTTACCAATGGTATATGAATGGGGATATGATGATACACAAATTGATGGCTGCACATGTTCGAACTATTTTCTCGATGCTTAACTATGCTTAGCGTTTGGATTGATTAGGGGGATCTACCCCCTGGTAAACGTTTACATAACTATGGAAAATCACCATTTGATAGCTGGCTAAATCAACTATTTCTACAATGTGGCCCCCCCCAGTTGTAAGTTGCTTTATAAGCCCCAGTAACTATAGTTATAAGTATAGTACCATAAACCATAGTTATTGGAGTTATAAACCAACTTAGCTAACTATGGGGCACCACCTTGTATCCATATTCCAACAGGGAGCCAAGGAGCTGGAGTTTGGATGTGATCCAAAAACTGAATGTTGCTATGTGAAACATTGGTAATTATATATGATAACCCTAAGAAACATTGGGATTTATCAGCATTCCTAATGAGGATATAAATGTAACGGGATAACCATGATAACGATTGTTTTTGTTGGCTTTCTTTGAACATTGGATATATGTTTAACCCGAAAAAAGATATTAACAGATGGGGTATTCAACGGTGAAGATGATGCCAGAAATGCCCAGGATGGACGGAGGTATGAAGGACAGTGGGCCGGCGGGCCCAGTTTTCAACCGTTTTTCAGACCAATTTCAATGGGAGCATGTGTAATAAATCAGACTTTTAAAGGAGTAAACAAAGAGGGGTAATTTCTATAATTACTACAATGTGAGGCCCCCGGCCACGATAGCGTTCAGTTGGTGCACATAAGTCCAATTTCACTATGGTTTATGGCATTCATAACGAACTAGTTACTGTGGCTTTTGTTAGCCAACCAACCTCACTGGGGGGGCCTCACATTGTAGTTACTAGTTTCATGAATTTTCAGACGCAGCTACTTTTCAGTGGTTCCATGAGATATTTGCCATTTACTACCCAAAATGACCGAAAAAACATGCGTGGGTGAGTATCCAAGATGAGGCATGGTTCAGGTTATCACCAGGCAGTGGAACTTGAACTTGATGACAGCAGAGCTCACAGTTGAGGCTATCCAACAATTTGATACAATGGATCAGATGGGCCGCAAATTGATATCTTCGATTCTATTTGTCTTGCACTTTTTATATGTTCCCAATTTGCATCTTCTATTTGTTTTGAGGCTTTAACATCTTCTATCTTAGTGGATTTCAGTACATGACTATCCAACATTTTCACACAAACTTTCCAACGAATTGAGTGAACCCAATCATAGACCTACAGATATGATTGATTATGATAATGTAATATGATATATATTATACTATCCCAAAATTGATAAATTGTAAATAATCCCCAAATAAACTATCCCTAGAAATATATCCAATAATATACAATTTGGGGATAGGTATCATGATTGACCCATGGCAGAGTCCACTGGTGGTGGACTTTTCGCTATCATGACCTCAAAAAACAGATAAAAGTTTGATCATCAAATGTCAAAAAAGGTGTTTTTAATTCTTTATCTGTATGGATTTGAAGAACTCATTTTTTTGTGCAAAAAACAATGCAAAATCCAATGGTTGTGCATCATTTGTTTTGCATCTGGTGTCAATCATTTCAACAGATCCAGTGCATGGATCATTCAGAACACCACAACCAAACTCGGAAACGCATGGAAACGCTGAGGTGTCGGGGCGGAGGCATGGAATCGGAGTCTACACCAATGCCAAGGTGCTGCGCTGCGTGTCACATCCGTATCTACATGTATGTATGATATAATATTATATATATATGTGTCTATATACAGTGGATGTATATATTTTTATGTATACACACATCAATACAGGGTGAGGCCCCCCACAAAAAAGTTGGTTTGTAACCCCCCAATAACTACAATGGTATCCACATTTCATGCCTAGTTAACGAAGTCGCAGGTGCATCACCTTGCCCAAAACCTGCTTGAGGCACTACACATACCCTTCTATCAATGGGTTGGTTCCCCAAAAAAGATGGAGGTTTCCGCTTGAGATTTTCCCTTACCCTCTGGTAAACGTTTACATAACTACGGAAAATCACCATGCTATTAGCTGGGTAAATCAACGATTTCTATATGGGCCATGGCTTCAATAGCTATGTAACAGATTACCAGTGGGTAAAGTTAGTTAATCTGTTGGGATTATTCTGGTTTGGATGATGAAAATCCTTTCCCATGGGATACCATGGAAAATCACTATTCTATCAGTAGATATTAATATATATTCCCAGTATGGATCACTATTAATCACCATTAATCACCATTAATCAACTATTTCTATGGGCCATTTTCAATAGCGATGGGCCATGGCTTCAATAGCTGCTAAACTAACATAACTATGGAAAATCACTATTTTTTTATGGGTAAATCAACTATTTCTATGGGCAATTTTCAATAGCTATGTTAAATTACCAGAGGGTAAATCCCATTAATATCCTATTGAATCACTATAAAATCCCATTAAATCACTATAAAATCCCATTCACTATAAAATCCCATTAAATCACTATAAAATCCCATTCACTATAAAATCCCATTAAATCACTATAAAATCCCATTGAATCACTATAAAATCCCATTGAATCCTTTCAATAGCCAAACCTTAATCCTTTCTGAAACCAGCCAGCCAGCATTGTGCACCTTTTCGGCGCCAGGGATTTACCCGTCGTGGGACCTGGCAACAGGATCGACCCATTCGTTGGGAAGTTCCTTGGTCCGAAGTAATTTGGGGCGATTAATGGTGATTACTAGCGATTAATGGTGATTGATAGTGATTACCAGTGATCAATAGTGATTAATAATGATCAATGGTGATTCAGAAACATCCCAACCAACTGAAACGGGTTGGTTTCTTTGGTTAGTATTTCATATAATGTCGCCTCAAGGCTCCCATTCAATTCATAGCTAATTAACTAAATCCACCACTACTTGCACCAGGGCTTCATACAAGGTGGTGCCCCATAGTTAGCTAAGTTGGTTTATAACTCCCATTTCACTATGGTTTATGGCAGATATAACTATAGTTAATGGGATTTATAAACCAACAAACATCACTGGGGGGCCTCACATTGTAGGAAATATTCAAGGGCTTAGCAATTTGTAACCAATAATGATCAATAATAATGGTAATCAACAATCATCAATAGTCAATAATTTATTCAATAATCAATAATCGTATCTAGGTCAATCTTACATGGATACCAACTAATCCTTTAGTCTTTTGGTATTAATGGGAATATCTACGTTCACCAGCAAAGATTTTTTTTTGCCAGGTATCTAAGCTTGGCAATGTTTGATGATTTTCCACTGTAATACGGAGGTTGTCTGGAAAAAACGGGTGAATCACCAAAAGATTATAGCGATTTCATGGCGCAAACGATGATCCATGTTAATAGGAAAATGGGGCTAGCCCTAGTTTTTTTCATCATTTTTAGTTGGTGATTTTCCACAAAAAAAAAAAGAGCCAAAAATGGATCCCCATGTTTGGAAATCCCTACTTGAGCTAATTCAAACCACCCTGGGTTGATTGATGTTTTCAACACCTGAAAGGTGGTGCGGTTCCAGTTTGGTGTTTTTGACCCCCAGAATGATATCTACTATAAAAGCCTAGTGAAATTGGAGTTTTCTGTTCACCAACTGAGTTGAGCGAACTTTTTTGGGCACCAAGTTGAATCTGGGATTATGGATCTGTCTGTCTGAAAATCAGAGGACCAGTTCCACATTTTATGGTTGAGAACGTCGTGTTAATTCCAAGATGTTTCTCATCATGTAACAGGAATAGATTTGGGCTGGTTGGTGGTTTCAAACATTTGGATTATTTTCCATTTCATACATGGGTTTGATCATCCTTCCCATTGACTTTCACTCCATCATTTTTCAAGATGGTAACAAAACCACCAAGCAGTTAACCATTATAATACCATTATAAACCACTATAAACCATTATAAACCATTATTAACCACCATTCACCACCATTGGCTTCCAAGACGGGCACAAAACGCACCACCAAGCAGTGGGTAAGTACCCCATTTTGACAGAATTCCAGAGGGTCATCCCAGCGATGAAACATGGCAAGCTGGGAACTTCCCGAACGAACTGAAGGTGTTTTTTTCCTGGGAAAATCATGGAAGTAAATGGATGGATTTACTGAGGCAAAGCATGTTTGATTACTTTTGATTACTGAGTATCTTGAGAGTATCTGAGTATCATAATCCACATAATCGATAGTGGTTACTAATATTGCTAATGCAAGGGATTTCCCAGCAAAGCATGTTGAATAACCAGAGGGCGTAGGCCATTCAATCGTATCACTTTCCATCGGGTGATCAAGGATCTTCTACCAGGCTGTGGGTCATAAACAATCATAAAACCAGGGGTGAAGTCATTTCGACCTCAGTGTTCTCACTGGAATAATAGTTAGATTGATGATTGGTTCGGTTTGGGGGAATTATCCCAGTATGGTCTTATTTATTTTATTTCAGGTTAGTGAATTATAATAACCAGCCCAAAATTGATTGGAAGCATACATGGGAATACATGGGAAAAATCCACTGAGTTGTTGGATATGCATTACCCCCAAATCAAAGACCCTGCATGAGCTAGGGTTTGATGATGAGTTTCCACTAAACATGTGCAAACCGATTTGTTGAATAACCATGAATAGAATTCAGTCACCCTTAATGGATGGCAATTCAATGGACGCATATCCAACTTTTGAGGCATTCTTGTGGGGTCAGTTTGTTTGAGCGTATTCTGAAGATTTGTTATGTCCGTGGAAATTGGTTAAAAGTTAAAACCCTGTACTACTTGTGAACATGAAAATAGTTGGTGGATGTTCATCCCGCAGCACGGTCGAACAGGTTTTGACATGTTTTATGTGTGTGTTTCCCACTTTTTGTAAGCTTAGAATCTAGCCAGCTATTCTACTAACACTATATCTCTAGTGAACCAACATAGCTATTGAAAATGGCCATTTATAGTGGATTTACCCATTAAAAATTGTGATTTTCCATAGCTATGTTAGTTTACCAGAGGGTATATCTCTAGTGAACTCACAGGTGCAGGAGATCGATCCAGTTTTTCCCCTCTTAGCAGGAGGATCATCTTCCATGGAATTCGTGGTGATCGGATCCCTTAAATCAGTGAAATCCTTATACAACATCTACTGATAGAATAGTGATTTTCCATGGTATCCCATGGGAATGGATTTTCATCATCCAAAAGTTAGGTAATCACCAAAAGTTAGGATATACCCTCTGGTAATTTTAACAGTTTGCGAACTTGAACATGGCCCAGTCGAAATAGTGGATTTACCGTATGATTTACCCATTTTCATAGAATGGTGGATCTTTCCCATCCGTTTTTTGTATGTTTACCAGAGGGTAAAGGGGTCACCATTTACCCCACATCACTACATCAACGGTTGTGGTCACCGTGGTCACGGTGACTAAGGAACCCATGGAACAGCCATCCGCCACCCTTGCCATGCAACGGCCCTCCTTTCAGCCCGAGCACCTTGGTGGTCAGCAATGGAAGGCGACTTCCAGGGAATAAACAGCGTGGGTTTTCAGAGGAAACCTGGGGAATTATTTATGGTTGATTGGGGTCACCTGAACTCTTCAAGAAACAAAAAAACATTGCTGCTTAGGAATGTCATTGAGAACTATCAACTTACGAATATCATTGTTCATATCCCAAACATATGAGATGAACTAAAGATATGCGGTGAGATTGATTCAACTCTTTCTTGTCTTCTTCAGCCTGGCAGGGTTGGCGCTAGCAAGATCTACGAAGACTGCATTGCATTGAGGGCAAGACCGCAGTGGGCCCTAAGGCTAAGAATAGCCCCTGCATATGGAAGGATGCCTCATGGTCCGCAGGCTTCTGGAGAGATCTGCTCGAAAAGCTGTGTGTTTGGCCATGCAGCATGGACTTCGAAGCGAATCCCCAATTGATCGAATGCGTGGACGCAGTGGACCCCAGCAAGACATCGGACTCTCGGTGCTTCTATGTGGTTAATAACCGTATACCCGGTATCACGCTTTGGGCCCATGATGTGGATGTTACGGTTAAAAATATGTTACTGTAGATTGTAGACTTGTAGAGAGGTAACTAGGTAACTCTAACTTTGATAGATGATGGTGACTTATCTCATGATATATCATGATTTAGTTGGTAAAACAAGTTGGTCAGTTGGTTTATAACTAGCCTTACTCTTAGGTGTCGGGTGGATATCTCTATAGTTAGATGGACGAAACTCAACCAACTCACAACTGGGGGCCCCAGAGTCGTGGCAAAGTTTCGTTGTTATTCAACTTTCAACAGGAGCAATCCCAACATGGCGCTTAAACCCATTGGACAGGTCCAGCCGGTAATTTTGCTTCTGGTTGGTGGTTTGGAACCATGGAATTTTATATTGGTTAATCATAAATATATGGTTAATATATGGAAATACATGGTTAATATTAATGGAATTTTATGACTTTCCATATATTGGGAATAACGATCCTAACTGACGAACTCATAATTTTTCAGAGAGGTTGCAAGCACCAACCAGGCTTTTAAGTCTTGGGCTGACGCGGTGTTCGTGCTGCCAAGACCGAGCCAGAGCAGCCTTGGACAGTGGAGATGCGGACCAGTTCTCGACGCACAGCAGGATGTTTTCGATGGCCCTTTTTTTCCCACCAGTAAGGTTGTTACCCTCTGGCAATTTAACGTAACTATGGAAAATCACCATTTTTCATGGTTAAATCCACTATGTCTATGGCCATTTTCAATAGCTACGTTAGTTTACCAGAGGGTAACACAAAGAGACATCCTTTTTGTTGGATGATTCGGCCTCAAATTTGCAGGGGCCAAGACCTTCAAAGAAAACAAGGTAGTGTATGTTACACGTGTAGCATATTTCTATATGGAAAATAGCCTCAAACATATTAGATATACCACATTACGCGCTTCGCCCAAAACTGGGGTACTCTAGCTCGGCTTTGTAAAACTGGTGTGAGACGGTTTACAAGATATAGTTTTACCTCCAATGTTTGATGCAAAAATAAAAAACATGGTCATCATTAACATCTTCAGAACATCTGATAGCTTTAATCCACGTTTTGAATCTGAAATTCCAATATAATATATACATATATTTATATATGATATGATGTGATATGATATATTACATATTCCTGGGGAAAAGTCGACACCCCGACGTCACCGTAGATGATGGTTAGCAAGGGGAAACATCCAAAATCACCCAAGAAATCAACAAATATGATCCCCAAGTACCGGATGGGATTGCCAACTACATGGTAATTCATACAACAAGTTGTGCAAGTGAGTTATAAGATGTTATAAGCTTTATGTAATATATTAAATTACTATATGTGTATATCATCTACATTCTACATTCATCACAGTTGCATATCTACACATCTAACTTGCGACCTTCTGTGTTCAAGTTGGGTGAGTATCCAAATCTTGTTTGAATCCACATCGATCAGTCAAATACCAGTCATCTAACATAGCTATATGGAAAATGGTGCATGAAATTGGATCAGCGACCGATTAATTTTTACCTATCCCAGATGCTCAATGTATGGAATATTTACCTACATTTGTGCCATTTTTGGGGTAAATGTAGGTAAATATTCCATACATGGAGCATCTGGGTATTTGAAATGGTGATTGCTCATAGTTTCAAATGACCATGAAGATCCATAAACATAGAGCAGAGCTACTCTTCCATATAAAGCCATATTTGGGAGATATATCCACTACCAATACCACCAATACCTACTCATAGCAACATCAATCCCCAAAACCATGGCCCTAGAAATAGAGGTCTTATGATAGGTTCCTATGAATCGCTCCTGAGGATGTTGAACGATGAGGAGGCTGCTTGGATCGGCTCTGGGACGGTATATATATATAACGTGTAATATGGATTTTACTTCGTTAACTAAAAAGATAACGTGAATTATATAATTGAATATAACCGAATATAAGCCCTATAACTATCGTTATGTGTGATTATATGTATACATATATGTATATAACATATGTATATGTATATATTTCTGGGTGAGTTATAACGACCTCACTGCGACGTCACTAAAATGATGGTACTCGTAGGGGGAACTCTCCCAAGATGGTTGGGCTGAAGGAAGATTGGTGGCCAAACTTTTCAGGTTGGTGTAACCATTTACCCTCTGGTAAACTAACATAGCCATGGGAAATGGCCCATTTATAGATGGTTTACCTATTAAAAATGGTGATATAGTGGATTTACCCATTAAAAATGGTGATTTTCTATAGCTATGTTAAATAACCAGAGGGTACCCAATTACGGGTGTTTCTTGAAATGGGGGATCCCCAAGTCGCCATGGCTTTCAACACTAAAATGATCTAATTGCAGATGATTTGGTGGTCCAAAAAAATTAGGAAACCTCCGAAAAGATCTTTTCTACCCACTCAGAAACGTGCCAACGTTTGACACCATTTTGTTTGGACCAATTCATGCCCATAGGATACATGGTGCTGCTATATATGCTAACATGACTGGGGTTTTTGTTGATGGGATCCATGGCACACCATATATAGCAGCACCGTTAGGATCCGTCATGGGATGTGGTACCCTCTGGTAAACTAACATAACTATGGAAAATCACCATTTTTAATGGGAAAACTCACTATAAATGGCCATTTTCAATAGCCATGTTAGGATCCGTCATGGGATAATGAACTATTGTGATTTCATCATTATTAACCACTATTAACCACTATTAACCACCATGGGATGTGGTGTAAACCTGCCATTTTTACTTCGCCTCACGACGTGACGTGATCCGGGAGCAACGCCTCACTGCCAGGTCATTGAGGTCAGCACACTGTGATGCCAACACGCTGAGAGATGCCAACACGGAACGTGCCAGTAATGGATACCACTGGGAAAATGGCGATTTAACCAACAAAAAGCTGATTTTAAATGGGATTTATGGGATTTATGGGATTTATAGCTGATTTATGGGATTTATAGCTGATTTAAATCCGTATTTTAATGGGATTTATAGCTGATTTATGATAGCTAAGTTGGGGTTCACATAACTCCAAGAATAATCATGATTTATGGTACTTATAACATTTTATTACTATAGTTAATGTGGTTTATAAAGCAACTTATAACTGGGGAGCCCACATTGTAGTAGTGGTAATCATATTCCTAATGGATAATATAATCATATTGGTTATCAATGACTATAGTTATAACTACTGATCTGATTAATGGATAAATGGTTTTAACTAAAAAGGTCAAGAGTTGGATGCTATACCGGCTATACCCAGTCCTTGGTGAATGGTCATATCTATAATTCATGGGTTTACCAACCTATAATTGGGGGGTTCACCTTGTACATGTATACATGTATGTTGTATGTATATATATATATATATATACATATACACATGGATCTACATGGCAAAGAGAAACAATCAATAGTATGTTATCAGAAATAAAGCAATGCATGCAATATATTATAGGTTACCAATGATCTGGACGCAGGATGATGATCCCCAATTACCCTCTGGTAAACTAACAAGAAACTATGGAAAATTGTCATTTTTAATGGGAAAATCCACTATATATGGCCATTTTCAATAGCTATTTTGACATAACCAGAGGGTAAATCCCATTAATATCCCATTGAATCACTATAAAATCCCATTAAATCACTATAAAATCCCATTAAATCACTATTTTTTTCAAGTTCGATATGACGCAAAATCCTTTCGCATGACCTGCGCCGCGCCAGTGTTTCACCCTGGGCCGAAGCGCCCACAGTGGAGAAATGTGGCTGTCGAAAGAGGCTGCCAAAAAGAATCGGCCAGAAAGAGGCAGCTGCCGAAACTGACCCGGGTGAAGATATCAGATATCTACTAGGAAAATAGAATAATAGTCATAGTATGTAACTCAATATATCTCAATATATATATATATATATAATCACTTCCCTCAAGAATTAGGAAACTCATGAACTTGAACTGGTGTTATGGCCTACCCATTTATGGCCAATCTTGCGTGTTCACCCCAGAGCAACTCCATTCTGATCTTGGCACAAAATCCTACACTATTCAAGACAGTTCTCACATAAGTTCTGTTGGCGTTGCGGCAGCAACGTCACTCGTTTCAAGCATACTGCATTGCTACACTGTGTGTTTCTTTTTAAATACCCAAAGTGGCAATGTGGATTGAAGAATGGTGATCAACACGATGGGGTAGCAAATTTTCAGAACCCACATTGTAGCCGGATGACCTTTGGTGAACCTTGTTTTGCTTGCTATACACGGGGATACAGTGTGTATATATATATATATGTATATATATATATCATATAATTATCGTATCTGGTTGGTGGTTTCAAACATGATTTTTCTTTTCCATAATTTATGGTATAATCCTTTCCATTGACTTTCATATGTTTCAACATGGTTAAAACCACCAACCAGGTATTCTGTTGTTTAATATTCTTGATGTATATGGTAACGACATGTAAATATGTCGAGGGCGGTTCAGACCGCGAGGCCCCGGAGGTAGTATGAAATAGCAGTTCGTATACTTATATAGATGTAGTTGCCATATGTTTAAATGAATTGGATTCCGTATGTTTAAATGGCCGGGCATGCCAAGGAAAACCTTTCCGGAGGTAGTCTAAAATACCTGTTCGTATATTTGAAAGTCCGTATCCAGCCAACAGAAAATTGTGAGTGAATCGTATCTAAGATTGGCTATCTTACAAACATGAGGTGAGGCCCCCGACTTATACGTTGGATTATGAACCCCATGAACTACACTTGTATCTTGTATCCCCCTTTTATCAACTCAAACGTCAGTCAAGTGAACTGTGCCTCAACTTACCCTCTGGAAATTTGTTACATAGCTATTGAAATGGCCCATTTATAGTGAGTTGTCCCATTAAAAATGGTGATTTTCCATGGTTTTTTGTATGTTTACCAGAGGGTAAATATCGTTTTTGGGAGGCTCCAAGCTCCAACCTGTGTGCTGGGCAAACTGATGAGTTGGGTAGGTATACACATCCGATGATCCTGGGCATATCCTGGCATTGAGGGATTCTAGTTATAAAGCTTTGGTGAATAAAACATGATTGGAGATAGCCCTTTCAACGAGGCTTACACTATATTATATATATATATCATGTTATGATATTTTGTGTACATTAAGTATATTGTCAAACTATGATTGTATAGGTTATCACGTTTTACTGATTCATGTTGCTGATTATAGTGATCGATAGGGAACGAGCTGCCACTTGTAAGGGTCATTATGATGTCGCGAACTGGATATCGTTTCATAGGATCGAATGATCAAAGAACCCTACAGAGGGAGGTAGTGCTTGGTTAATTGTTTTCCGTATGATTGTATCCCAATGCTTTGGTCAAAATAGTCTGCAAGTAGGGGCTGTTTTCATCTAAACAAGATTATGTTCTTTGTACTAGTTTTTATGCAAGTACATGATTATGTTAATTGTTGCGTTCATGCAGTGTTCTCAGTTCAATAGACGATTCGGTTGCGGCTCCATGTTCAGTGCGAGCGCACTGCGACATGTTGCGATCACGCTTTCTCTTAAGGCTTCATGTGAAGAGATTTGGCTTAAGGGGCAAGACATAGATTACACTCCGCTGAATCAAGCCCGTGTTATCACAGCATTCTCTGGGCTTTGCACCAAGACATATAAAAGGTATCGCAATATCGCAAAATAAGGTATCATACAATGCAGAATTGTGATAGACTATAAATTGTGATATCAATATATGATAGTCATAAAGTAATCATGGAATAAAGGCGTCACCCTGGTCATGTGCCATAGAAGCTCAAAAAGCGAGCTTGGCAACGAATAGGACACTAATGCTTGTCGTCCACGTACGTGTTCCTCTTCCGATTTCTCTGAACAACATAATATTATAGCAACCGCCAAAAGATCGAACGGCTGAAGACCCGGACATTATGGGTGAAGTCTCGTCTATAACACCCTGGAAATAATACGTTTCTAGTTTTGTTTCGGGTTGCTGCAAATATTTAAGTATATCTTCCAAACTGACTGGCTAAATTTGAAGAACTAACATATATATATATATATTATGTTTGAATGACATATTCCCCCTACTCAGCAATCCACTAGCCATCCAAAGAAACTGGAGTAGAACAACTTCATCAGTTGAAAATCTCATAATTAAATTCTGACTCCACTTGAGCTCTTGCTGAGGAAGGTGCCAGTGGGGGTGACTGGGTTCAACATTCACAGCTAGGACCAATGGACCATCAGAGGTAGATCTTGATGACTCTGGGATGCAAAACTTGCAAAATGATGGATTTACTACACAATGTTCCAATCTCGAGTAGGGAATCTTGCGAATTTCACTGTATGACTTCCCACTGCTGAGGTGAACTGAGGTGCCTGTTGAATCGAATCTTGTAACCAAGCCATGTCCCCCCAGCTACTCGTCAGGAAGCATCATGGTGTGGGAGCCAAGAGGGGCTCCCAGGTCAGGTCTTAGCCCAGCCCGCGTGACTGGTTGATTCAGACTGGTTCAAAAAAGCCCCAATGAGAGACTTGTGTTGGTCAAGTCCCAATGTTTTGAGACTTAAATCTGTATGTTTGCTGCTGAAATCTCCCTTTTGCTTAGTTAAATCTTGATGTTTTGCCAGTGAAATCATGATTTTTTTCGTAGCAAAAGTCCATGAATTTTCACAGATGAACCAGAAAATCATTGAACATCTATCAGTTCTGGTTGGTGGTTTGGAACATTGTTTATTTTCCATTTCATATATGGGATGTCATCCTTCCCATTGGCTTTCACTCCATCATTTTTCAAGATGGTTATATAAAACCACCAACCAGAGTTGACTTTCATATTTTTCATATTTTTCAAGATGGGAAAGAAACCACCAACCAGAGTTGTTCTATATAATCCCTTCCATGTTCACCATGTTTTCCCCACATTGCCCACGGCATCGCCCTTAGGTCTTTGAGAAATCTCTCACAGCCATGGTGAAGGGCATCCGCGCCCATCGCGGCAACGAGTCGGAGCTACCGGGGCGACCGGGGCATGATGTGTGCAGATAGATGGCATTATAGTGGTGATTTAGTGGTGATCGAGACAGGGCTATGCGCCTTAGCTTTTCAACATCATGAATTTTGATGTGACTTCATGGTGATTTAATGGAATTCAATGGAATTCGGCAGGATTTCGTGGTGATTTAGTTGTATGCTTGGGCTGCTGCTCAGGGTGTCGCATGTTGCAGCAGAGCTATATCGCTGCAACTTGATGCAGAGTTTCAAGCTCGCTTTCACCAACATGTTTGCACATGCATGGGCTGCATGGGCTGCATGCACGAATGGTGATTCTTTTTGTAAAAGCGCTGCAGCATTGGTCCAATCTGAGATCAACAGTTTTGATCCTGCTATAATGGCGAAACGCCATGGGCCTCCACCAATTTTCCGAAAGCCGCGGATACTCATCCACAAACTCTTGAAAGTTCCTGCTGCAGCCGCCAAATCATGGAGTGACTATAAGCCTCTGTACTGGAGCAAGAATGTGCGCGATCGACATCGAGACAGGGCTATGCGCCTTAGCTTTTCAACATCATGGATTTAGTAGGATTTAATGGTGATTTAAAGGATGTTAATGGTGTTTAAAGGTTTAATGGTGTTTTTATGGAGTTTAATGGTGATTTAATGACATTTAATGAGATTCAATAGTGATTTGATTGAGTTTAATGGGATTTGATGGTGAATAATGGAGTCAATATGATTTAATGGTGATTTAATGGAATATCAGAATATCATAGGTTGTAATGGGATTTTTTGATGGAAAATCCCCAATTTTTCATTCATGTTAAAGACCACCCAGAAGCCATGGTGGATGTAGCCGCTCATACTTTTGTTGGCTTGATAAGTTTGACACCCTTGGATGAACCATGGTATCATGGTCAAGTTATGAATGGTTGATTTTCCCTTCAAAGGGGATGGTCATCAATCCATGTTCATCTAGCCATGCTGTGATGACCAATACTGATTGGTGGTTTGGAACATGAATTTTATGACTTTCCATTCAGTTGGGAATAATCATCCAACTGACGAGCATATTTTTCAGAGGGGTAGGGCGAAAAACCACCAACCAGAAATATCATTGATAAACCATATGGTTCAAGATCATTAACCATATATATATATTATATATATATCCATATATTAACCATATATTAACGGTATATCAACAGTATGTCAGACAACCACCAACCAGAATATGATATGACACTTTTGGGATGGATTACCATACCACATGTTCATCATGAATCCCATGTTTTGACCATGACATGAGCCATGAACAAGACTGAACAAGATACCCCTGGTGCTTGGTTATGAAACAGGTGCGTTTACCCCCTGGTAAAGCAAAACATGTTGACCCTGAAAATGACCAATTTATAGTGGAAACTAGCCTTCCAACCCCTATCTGGCAGGGTCTATGTTAATTTACTGTGCATATGGGTTTTAACCATGAGAAATAGTGATACAACTGACACATGCTGGTTGATTGGTTATGAAATAGGGCTTATCAACCTACCTTTGTTTATTGGGGGTTATGAACTAGTCCAAAATTGATGGGATATAATCAAGCATGGCAGTGAGCAAAATCCCTATTGATAGACTATTTTGCCACTAAAACCTCCATTAAACGATGATTTTCAATTGCCACGTTTGATGACACCAGAGGGTACCCCAAAACACACAACAGACCAATCAACCAGAGTTCTAAGGTGGTCAAGATGTTGTGGGACTTTGAAGATGCTGCAAAAACACTGGCTATACGAAGTGATGTTGGCTTTAGGCCGTTCGTGACTGTAGAGTTTGAAGTTTTAGGGTTTAAGGATGTTTAAGGATGTTTGAGGGTTTAGGGTTTGTATATCAGCACATGGGTATTGTGATTTCAAGCAACATATGTATACATATATATATACATAACTATACATATATATATATAATAATTATTATTATTATCATCATTGTCATTATTATTATGATAGTAATGATAATGACAACATATACAACATTAGATGATATATAATAATTATATTATATCTCATATTTTATATTATATATACATATAACTTATAACATAATATCATATTATATATAATGAATATTTCACAACAAACAATACCGTTTTACGACATGTCATGTCTATCCAACTGCTTCGGGTCTAACTGCTTTGCTGCAGTTTGGAGATGTCCCTGCCATACACCGGAGGGTAATATTGCCATCCATCCTCATGAATTTCCATTAAGTTGGTTGATAAAGTCGATTAACTATAGATACTTGATGATAATTGTAGGTATATCCATCAGACTTCCTAGTTTTGTTTAGTTCCTTCCATTTATCTCCAATTTGTGAAGAATTGTGAAGGAGTACATCAACACCTCCATCGCAGAAATCAAGAAAGAGGCGCCGGTGATCACGAAGCATGGTACAGTGACATAAGTGCCAGTGGTGAAGTGAACATATTGTTTCAACATGTTTCAACCAATATGGTTGGGGAACAAGCAACAAACACTGGATTGCCGCAACTAATTTATAGTAAATGATAGCCACTTTTAGGCTGATTTGGTTGTGTATGTGTTTGACTTCTTTATCTAATGGAGTATTGGGAACAATGCTGAGTAATCATGGTAAAATCTCATTATATTCCATTCTATCCCCATTTGATGGTTCAATCCCTAATATCACCATTACATTCCAATTCCATCAAAATTACCATATATATATATACACACGTATATATACTTACATATACATTGGATTAGAAGACCCACTAAATGAATCCCTTCCTCCATTCATATTAAGCACACCCCATTAACCATGGCTAAGTAGGGGATTAGAACACCTCTTCGGGACAGAATAAGAGTGTTCCATACTATATGAACGATGGGATTAAGGCATATGAAGGCATCCTTACAGAAAGGTATCCAGAAAATTAAGCAAACACAACATGTCCAAAAGTCTGTGGGATTATCGCT
The DNA here is from genome assembly GCA_947184155.2 of Cladocopium goreaui. Classification (NCBI taxonomy): domain Eukaryota; class Dinophyceae; order Suessiales; family Symbiodiniaceae; genus Cladocopium; species Cladocopium goreaui. The sequence continues at coordinate 154,724 of CAMXCT020000106.1, forward strand.
GGGACAGCTAGCCTTTATAGATGGGTATCCGCTTGGAAACCATGATAAATTTTAAACCCCTGTGTAGCAGCCCACAAAAAGAAGGATTGAAACAAGTCAACAATGCCACAGATAATGCCACTATTTCAGTAGATTTGTACTGGTTTATCCTTTTGTGCAGGGGTTAGCCGCTATCTTGCCACTCAGAAAATATGAAAGCGTTGCGCTTTGGCATATACGGGTTTTGTTGTTCCTGAGTAAAGCCGGAGTTTGGTATGTACGGGCTGGCATGTTTTCATGTGGGGAAAACATGGTAAAACAAGAATAACCACCCATGACTGGGAATGGTAAACATACCACCTAATTATTTAAGCTAATTTGGGGGATGGTTTATGATTTGTTTACCCACATTATACGTATCTCAAATCTCCTAATGCTACTTTTCTGTACAGATCCTTTTTGGGGGGAGGGCTCAAACACTTCACGCCACTTTACATGTAGCTAAGATATGCGTTGTCATCACCACATTTCGGCCGCGTGAACAGTGCTTGAAAACCCTGTTGGCGGTTGATCATAGGGATTTATACAATGTTCATCAGGAAAAAAACAACCTATATACAGCATATATATATATATATACACACTATATATACTCTATATATATAGATATAGACTTAGAGTATAATATATATATATATATTTATACATACATATCTACTTGGGGCTATCGTCAACAAGAAGTTGGGACTCTTTTTTCTTGGACCAAGCAGTATTTCATGGAATGACAGGTTGGGTAAACCCATTTTCACGCCGAATTGTTGGTGATAGTCCCTTTCCAAAATTTCTAGAATATCTCCCCATGATGTTTTATGGTTGGTTCTCAATAATCAATCATCATCATTTTCCTTCTAGAATCCCATGAAATCCCACCCAAAAAAAAACAAACATGTTCCTTGGTAAATCCTCTACAATGTGAGGGCCCCCCAGTTATAAGTTGGTTTATAAGCCCCAGTAACTATAGTTATAAGTACCATAAACCATAGTTATGGGAGTTATAAACCAACTTAGCTAACTATGGGGCACCACCTTGTAGAATCCTTCAAATTCCATGACATTTTCCCATGACATTATCCCATCATCCCATCAGAAATTCATCAGATCCCCGCAACCTGGCCGTCAGATTCAGTCCACCAACATGGCCACCAAGTCCATGGCGATTCTCAAGGCGAAACTCCGCGGAAAAATCGGAGTTTCGGCCACAAACATGGTGGGTAAAAGCTATCAAAAGATGGCGATATAATGTCATGACAATATAAAATATTGTGGTGCCCCCAAGATACAGTTCAGTTGGTTGATAAGTGGCTGAATTCTATGGTTTATGGTAGATATAACTGGGGGGGGCCCACATTGTAGGATCTATGATGGATATACCTGCAATTATCATATAATGTGATTAAACAATAATAAATTACCCATGACTGGGAATGGTAAACATCCAACTATAAAAACTGTGGTTTGGTGGATGGTTTACTATTGTTTTAGCCACATTAAGGCAATATGATGGTATAATATTATATATGTATACATGTTACATGTGTACAACCGACTTGAATGATAGTTGGGTCTCGTACCTGGAAAAAGTGCACTTCGAACTGACTCCTGGTATCTTTTGGAGCCGGTGAAGCTGAAGCTTCGGCGTCTTCGACAGGCAAACAACGGGTACGAGCTCAGTGTGATAGTCCTGTCATGCATGCTCAGTCCAGAGTTTCGTGACAAAGTGTTCAATCTTTTTCCAGAGGAGTGACCATAGACGCTGCAATCACCACATCTGAATTTTCGTTGGGATCGAAAGCTATGGGCTTCGAGATCACGGCCGTCCTGGCCGTGCCATCAGATCTGCAGTGACTGATTGACTCATAGAATCTAAAAATTACCCTATGGTAAATAAACATGTTGACCCTGAAAATGACCAATTTTTAGTGGAAACTAATCTTCCAACCCCCATCTGCCAGGGTCTATGTTAATTTACTGGAGAGTACAAGTTTCATGGGCAAAATATGGTAATGAAACTTTCTGGGCGCTATGTTTGGTGGATGTTTTCCCCGGGACAAATCAAAAAACAACCAATGTGGTAGAGCCAATGCTACAAACCTACCATTTGGGGATGATGGTTACAACATGTTGCTGACGGTGCCATACTTTTTGAACAAAGCCAGATGGGGGTTTCCTAAGTCACGGTACCCCCAAACCACCCAAAGTTAGACCATGACTTAGTATACCCATGGTTTTGAGTTTTGGGGATCTCCTTGACTTAAGAACCCCCCAAATGGGGATTTGACTCAGCAAAACGGTTGGGTTTCATCATCAACTACGGGGAGCAACCAAGAGCGAGGATGGAGATTAACCAGCTCCGCTGATGAGTTGGGATAATTCCTTGCGAATATCAATAGCCATTAACGGTGATGAATAGGGATTAATAGTGATTGACAGTCATTAATGGTGATTAATAGTGGTTAATAACCAACCCCAACCTTGGCTAGGTAGTTTAACCGTTTAACCCTTTATTTGTTTATGGTCAATGGAAAATATCCATAACCAGCAATTATGTTTTTGTTGTAGATTGCCAAAGATTGACCATGATGAGTCCATTTTACCATCACTTGGATAAGTTCATCCATTATAATCCCTCAGCCAGTTTGTATTTCACCCCAAACGGAACCATCATCAGTTGAATCACGTTGAATCCCATGAATTACCGAATCACCATGGGATTTTTTGACCTATGACATCACCATTTCAATCCCATGAAAAATCACCATCAAAGCCCATTAAAATCTATTAAATCACCTTGAAATCCTACTTTGATATAAAAGAAACATCTAGAAACCACCATAAATCCCATATCAATCCCATATAAATCCCATATCAATCACCATAAATCTGCTGTTTCTTCCCTCCATTTCTAGCTCAGCTCCGTTCCGCTCCGTTGCCCGATCGCCAGTTGGCGTACCTGACCATGCTGGGCTACGATATGACCTGGGCCACCTTCGCGGTGGTGGAGGCAGCCATGCCATGCCGTGATCATTTTTACAGGATGGTGCCCCATTGGAAAAATATGGGGGTTTATATGGAATTGATATAGGATTGATATGGTGGTTTATATGGGGTTTTATATGGCTTTATATTGCTTTATAATAGGATAATATTGGGCTTATATGGGTTTAAACCACCAACCAGTATAGTTATGATGATATGGCCATTGAAGAATGGGAAATATCATAGTTACCATGGGAATATCATTCTAATCAAATGGCCATATAGTTATGTGAATGTTCGTTTTTAAATCCCATGAATACTAGTTTGTTATATCTACTTATATCTACCATAAACCTTAGAATTCAGCGAAATATATCTCAGCTTAGCTATGGAAAATCTCCATTTGTCAAGAGGTAAATATAGGTAAATCATCTATAAATGGACCATTGCTCATAGCTATTTTAAATCTCCAGAGAGTAGTTATAGTTGTTTTAATGTAAAATATTAAAGTTATTAGTGTTACTAACAAATTGCTTTTTTTTTGAAAAAGTAATCATATCATTATATGAATGATATAGCATGTTGTAGCTATAGATGATATCATTTGATATTGTTAGATACAATTACGTAATTAGGTCATGTTCAAAATATGTATATATAACACAATTCAAACGATGATTATAGTTATTACCATCCCAAATTATATAATAATAATCGGAAAGAAATATAGGACAATCATGGGAAAATAATAGGATGCTATGTGTTAATTCCAACTTGAACCATCCCCAACATCACCACATATATGTGGTCAAACCAATAATAAACGGGCCAATTATGGGAGAGTTATGGGATGACTATCGGGATGACTATAGGTATTATTATTGGGATAATGATTTGGATTACCACATCATTGGTGATAATAATCCCAAACATAATCCCAATAATAATCATGTGATAATCCCAATCAATATATTAACAATCATATTAAACTATCCCCAAGTCAGCACCATTTGATGGGTAGCAAAATAAACCATCCCCAAATCATAGGTGGATTAATTATTGGGTTTACCACACGACCATTCTCCATATGAATTATGCGGAAATAACGGGAAAATCATGGGATAATACGGGTTGTCATTTCAACTTAAATGGGAAATTTGTAATATATAGTTGGGATAATCAATGGATATTGATAACCAGAAAGTAATAAACATGGGATGTGGATAATGATTCAATAATGATTATATAGTGATTAAGGATTTGGATTCTAAGAATGGGAGAACAATTGGACCAATTGGATATGGATATTTGATGGGATGGAACAGTTGTTGTTGTTGTTGCTGTTGTTGCTGTTGTGGCTGTTGTTGGTGGTGGTGGTGTTGTTGGTGTTGTTGGTGTTGTGGGTGTTGTTGGTGTTGTTGGTGTTGCGTCGTTGTCATGGTTGTCGTCGTTGTCGTCGTCGTCGTTGTCGTCGTCGTCGTCGTCGTTGTTGTTTTTGTTTTTGCCGCGATTTACACGTTGGTTCACCAGTCGTGTTGTTTTGGCACTTGTTCATAGGGAAAATTGTCAACCAACGGATTTCCCTCAACAAACCCGCATACTCCGGGATATGTATATAATATGATATAATAATGTACATATATATATATTTCCATATTATATATATATAAATACAAACGGATGTACAGTACAGGTGATTGACTGGGATACATCGGATACGATTGAATCTGTGTATACTGTATGTATAATGTACAGCTGTCTTTCAAAATTAATGAACTAAAGGTTTTGTTTCAGTGGAAATAGCCCAACAATTGCCTTGTTCATATTGATATGGCAGTGATACAGTTCTGTCTGAAAAATGGTTGATACTTCAAAACTGCAAGCTGAATCTGGAAATGATGATCAGTGATCAAATTTTGGTGGTACCCCAGAATTCTGGAATATATGTATGCACATCTCAGTTTGTAAGTGGTTACTAAACGCATGTAGAATGTGGGGTAAACATCTTATATACAACTGTTTTAAAGCATGGTAATCAACGTACACAGTGGATGTTTAGTAACTTCAGAGCTACCTCGTGGAGTTCCAAGATAACGATTGGGAATTTGGATGACTGGTTTCCTTGGAACAATGGTTGGACCGCGGACAAGAGAGGATGGAGTCTATACTTGAAACATCTTCCAGGAAATGATTGGGAAACTGGCAAAACGGCGCACGTTTCACAGACAGTTGGGTTCCATGGAAGATTGATCCCAAATGGCCCATCTGGTATCAGTTTTCCCACTGAACAAGGGGCATTTTGGGGTTCAGGTATGGATATTTCACATGTTGAACAACCCCAAGTATGATGTCAAGTTGCTTTGCAAGATGAAGTCGTGAAAAGTCATGCGCGTTATATCCCCTTATTTCATATGATTTCCGAATAAAACCAAGGTCAATGGCCATGTTAGGAACCGATGTATTGGAGGTACCTACTGCATTATATTATAGGTCTATGTAAGGGCTATGTAAGGAGATCTACCCCTAAAATATGTTTTTTTAGGTACAGTAGCTCCAGTTTAGGGTCCTGAAGCCCATCAGGTCATGAGCACGAACCGCTTTGGGACCAAACGCCCCGGGCACGGAAGCACAGTTTCGGATGGTACGTTTGGTGAGAGCCCTGCAGTGATGTGAATGTTGGTTTATAACCGCCATGAAACTAGCAACATTTTAACTAGAGTAACACCCCGTCACAGTTATCATGATGGTTATTAATTGGCAATATGGGATAGTAATTAAGTTAAAAACTCCCATAACATCCCACTGCCATAAACCCCAGCCGAGCTCACCACTGGCGGTTTCAGGGTTTCAAGGATGCTGGGAAGGGTGCGCTCGGGCATACACTGGTCAACAAAGGTTCTGTTTTAAACCGCTCCAGGCGCCGCGGTTTATGATTTCGGGGTACCCTCTGGTAAATATATACAAAAAACGATGGAAAATCACCATGCTATTAATGGGAAAACTCACTATTTCTATGGCCATGTTCAATAGCTATGTAACAAATTACCAGAGGGTACCCAATTTATCCATGTCCAACATCCCTAGCTCACCGGCTATCTCCGTTACCAAACTTGTGGCCAACGGGCGAAACCACTTTGGGCAAGTGTTGCAAGAGTTGCTTTGATTTTTCAGATTTTGCACTTAAAACAATAATGACAGAGAACCTAGAAACACAACGCAAGCGACTCAGAGCATTAGCGCCCCCCGATTCGCTCATTCAGAATTTGAGTTCTGGTCACTTTTTGGTCATGTTGGTCAAGTTTGGCATGATGATCCCAATTGACTCTCATAGGGCTTTCCAAAAATGTGGCTACCCCAAAATGGATGGTTTATAAGGGAAAATCCTATCAAAATGGATGATTTGGGGGTACCCCTATTTTAGGAAACCTCCATATGTTCATACTATCAACCATGTCCAGTTTCACCACCAGACGTGTTTTGCTGAGATATTTGGCGTCCAGCATCTCTTTTACCGAGCAAACGGCTGTGGGACTTCTGACCATCAATCTCTTCAAGAAGGACCATAGGGAAAACCTTGGTGAAGGGTAGGGCAGTATATCCCCAGTATATCCATTCTATTCCCATTCTATCCCCACTATATCAGCAATGTATACAGGCTGGTGCCCAAGGAAAAGTTAGCTAAGTTGATGGGAATAACTCCAACAATTACTTGGGTTTATATGGGTTTTTCTAGAAATAGGGTAAACCTTGGGTACCTTGAAAAAATCCAGCGGGGGGAGTCTCATCATTTTCCGGATGAAATGGCCATAACGGCCATGGGTATCCACTATTTTGAGACAAACCCATATATCTGGGTAAATTATAACGACCTCACTGTGACCGAACCCTGGAATCATGGTTAGGATCCGGGAAATCATCCCCAAACGGCCGAACAATTCAGGTTAGTGAATTACTATAATTTACCCAGATGAGATACTGGTTGGTGGTTTGGAACATTTTTTATTTTCCATAATATATGGGATAACCCTTCCCATTGACGAACTCATATGTTTCAAGATGGGAAAAACCACCAACCAGGATATATCTGTAGTTGATGGGGGCTACAAACCAAGTTGTTAGCTGGGCACGACCTTGATCACCGGGTAGCTCTACACGGAATGTAGGAAGTCGCACCGGTCTTCACACATGCAGAATTTTTGTAAGGACAAGCTGAAGGGTAAGTCACTCCAACTTGCGTTTAGGTGGGGGAAAGCAGTCAAAGATATACACTTTTGCTGATGTATCTTGTTCAAAATACACACTATGTTCCAAGGTTTTGCATGGGTTTTCAGGGTTGCTCCGATTGGGTGAGAGCACGAGCATTGCTTTTGGAGATGATCTCTGGTACACATATGTAGCCAGTTACAAGCTCTGTGCAGCGAGTTTCTTGTCTTATATTGAGTTCTGGGTGGTGTGCGCTTGCTTTGCTTGGTCCATCTGTGGTTAAATGAGTGTGTTGGGGGTTCCCGGATCTCGTTCGAAGCTCCTGGGATCTCGTTCTAGTCTCGTTCTGTTTGCCGCCCAGCAGAGAAAATTGAGCATGAAAGTCACCTTGCAGTTTGCAGTGCAGAGCATGAAAGCAAAAGCAACAAAAACCGAACCAAAACGGGCATAGTCCAAAAAGAAATCATCAAAAGGGCAGACATGCGATACAAAAGGTTCGCTCAAAGGTTCGCTCCAAAACCAAATTTTGGGAAGTGAAAAAAATGTACGACCAAATCCTGGAAGACACGATTGTGGCGTTTACATTGGCGAAACCTCAAGAATCTCTATCTAAGAGTAGTTCTAAATTTTGATTTTTGGGCTATGGTGCAACTTGTGTTCCATGGTGTTTTGCAGATAGGCTTCCCCTTTTGCAAGTTTGAACATGAAATCATCGGCGTTCCATGGGCGGGTGTGACTTTTTGGACATGATGGAGTGCGGAGTTCCATGGGGAAAAGTACATCCGATGTGCAATGTGGGTGTATCTTCGTCCGTTTCCTGTAGTGATTTTTTGTTGGTTCCCACACAAAAAAGACGGTAAATTAAACCATTGTTGGGGGGAAGAACAAGTGTAAAGTAAGGATGTATTCATCCTGGGTTGGCATTATATAGTTCAACTGTTGATTGGATGATGATCGTTGTTTTCAAGAAGAACGGTTTTTAAGAAGTCCGGAATGATGATGGGAAGTCTAAGGGGACAATGGCAGCCGTAAAAAGCAGCTATAATTGGACACAAGCAAATACCTAGTGGAAATGACATCCCAATTTCAACTTAATCATTGATATCATGTTATATCCCAATTTCAACATAAGATCCCAGTTTCAACATCATGAATGTTATATAATCATTGATGATTGATATTATCTTGGTGTGTGTGTGGTAGGTTGGTTCACTGGGTGAGCATCCATAAAACTCGGTTGTTTTGGTGCGGAACGGCCTGTCAAGACTAGGAGGAAAAGGACTGGCTGTTTCATGGGCCGGATGGTCATGGGTATGGGTCAAAATTAGGTACCCCAAAATTATGGATGGTTAATACTAAACTAGACTAACATCTGTGGTCCCCTAGGTCTTCCGTTTTGACCCACATCCATGTAAATACACATCTCACATACATACGTGTATATACATATACCCTCTGGTTATTTAACATAGCCATATGGGAAATGGTCTATTTATAGATGGACCTATTAAAAATTGTGATTTTCCATGGCTATGTTAAATAACCAGATGGTGTATATATATATATATATATCATACTGACCTCACCGTGACGGCACTGGAATGATCGTTAGTAAGGGGAATCATCCTCGAATGGCCTTACTGAAGAGTCACTTCCAGCTTTGTGAATTATCATAATTCAGCCATATATTTATGATTATTTATGTACAGATGTCAGAATATACCAAGTGTGGTGTAAATATGGTAGGTTGTTTCAAGTACTGTTTCCTTTTAACCTCTCCATCTCTTTGAGACGATCATTGCCCATTTGTGTTTGCTCCAAAGATGGAATAGCCCTCAAATCCAATGACCTATCATCAATTCACATACTAGTATTGGCAGTATTGGTGACAAGTCATTGGATATAAGTGTTTTGTCCAAATCATCTATTGTAAGTCACTGGGCAATGTAGAACCTCAAACTCGAATTGATATTTGAGGTATTTGTGGGTTTCTATTTGGATCATGTTTGAGCAAATTGATTGTATCTGTTTATGACGGTTGCACCCCACTTCTATCCATCCTTCGCCCGCTTCGTGAGGACTTTGGGTCGCAAAGTCAATATGCAACTTGGTTCGCGAAGCAACAGATGAATGGTTTGTGGTGTAACAAGGGTTGGTACCCTCTGGTAAACATACAAGAAAACATGGAAAACCACAATTTTATAGCTGGGTAAATCAGCTATAAATTGCCATTTTCCATAGCTATGTTAAATTACCAGAGGGTAAAAAGGGTTGGTAAATGTCCTAATTGAACATCACCCAAATATTGGGGATATGATCTCCAACAGATACTTGTTTTGGTGATGTTCAAAATTCCGAAAATGGTACATTTACCAAACCCTGTGTAATTCTACCAAGATCCCACACAAATTAGACCAGTGAAAGTCGACTTTCTGTTGGAAACTGCAGACATGCGATAGATTTGGGACATATTCAGGGTCGATTTGTGAGTTGAAGTGAGTTTAATTTCTATCTTATTAAATTATATCCCAATTACCATCTGGTTATTTAACATAGCCATGGAAAATCACCATTTTTAAAAACGGTAAATCATCTATTTCTATGGGTCATGTCCTATGGCTATGTAACAAATAACTAGAGGGTAAATTAATGTAAATTATATCCCAATTACATCCATATTCCATATGTTTAATGGGAATTTCAGGATCCTAAAATGGAGGTACAGTACCATATAAGGCCATATTTTGTGGGGATATTCCCTTACATAGGCCTTACATAGGCCTTTTATATGGTAGGTACCTCCAATTTAGGTTCCTGAAATGGCCATTGAATTATTGGAATAGACAGATGCAATATATCGGATATGAACATATTGATGGTTTCTGTATTCCAACAACATGTCAGGAAACAAAGAAACAATGTTTATGTTGATATGATATATTCCACATACCCTCCAGTAGTCAAACATTGTTTGCTAGAAAATCCAGCATCTAGTTCAATCATTTTTCCAGCTACAAACCTCCATTCACTTTGGATTTTTTTGCAGATGTTCAATCATTTTCCCATGAGTTCTCCAAAGACATGCTCCATCTGGGTGGTTTGGAACATTTTTTATTTTTATGACTTTCCATTCAGTTGGGAATAATGGATCATAGTGGTTTAATGGATTTTAATGGATTTTGATGGATTTTCCCATCATATTGGGAATGTCATCATCCCAACTGACGAACTCACTCCATCATTTTTCGGGGTAGCGAAAAACCAGCAGTTTCCACCATTTTGGTGGGATTTCCCAGCTACGGAGCTACACCGGCGCCCTAAGGAGACTGGCATGGCCATCAACTGTTTGAGCAACATTTGCTCCGCCGAGGCAGCGCTATCTTAGATGGGCCTTCAATGGCCAAGGATGCTTTAATGCTAGAATATATGGTTGAAATGGGGAAAAAACATAAGGTTTTTTTGGGGTTGGGGGGGAATTGTGATATGATATATATATATGTATATATATATATACATATATTGATTCATTTATGTATTATATATATACATATTATACATACATATATATATATACATATTATACATATATATATACATATACACATGTAACATAAGTCAAAACTAAGAGATGATGTGTTTTCATTCATGTAGATGTGAATCTTGCGTGTACATGTATACACAGTAACATGTTTTATACATTATGAGACATTATGCTGAACAATGTTTTATATGTACTTACTTTGGGCACGTGTAGAATATCCAGGATGACCCTGAGTGAAGTTGTGTAATGGAGTTTTATTGGAGTTGTTTTGAATAAGCGGAGGTTTTGAAAACTTTCATGAACCAAAAACGGGTTGATGATGCGACTACATTTACATGTCCGTGATTCCAGAAACATGGCACTGTGACACCATACGCAAAGATGTGAACTGACGGAGACAACCTGTTTGGGATCACCCTTCTCACGGCAACATTTTGGCGCGACTGTGGTGTCAAGACCCTTTGGGGGTTTGCACTGTTCCATTGTTTTTGGAGTTTTTTCAAAATGGTTTGCTCACGATTCGAAACAACAAATACGCTTAGATAAAAGATAAAAAAACATGAGTTGTCAAAATCAGTTTGATAGATTTTGGGAGAATTTGAGTTTATATCCAGATATAGCTACATATAATTGATCATCAAACATATATTTGCAATTATCTTTATCATTTATAATCGATCATCAATTCCAGAAATTGGAAACAAAAAATTGGGAGAATTCAGCAGGATTTGCGGATTTTCTGTTCCTATAGGATCATCCCACGTGCAGGTGAAGTTCACGAAACACAGCGAGCGCTCATGCCATGGGTGAAGTCGAGGTAAAACGTTCACCATAAATTTCATGGGAATATGTCTACAATCTAAGTTGGTGCAAATAACTCCAATAACTATGGTAATAACTATGGTTTTTGGTACTTATAACTCGAGTTACTCCAATAACTATGGTTCAATGGGGATAATGGGGATGTAATATGCCTCTAAATTTGATGGGGATTCAATGAGATATACCTGGCACTACCTGGCAATAATGGGGATGTAATGAGGTATAATGCAGATATCTAACTGCCATAACTTGGAAAGTGCAAATGACATCCCAATTTATGGCAGTTATATAACTGGTTGGTGGTTTGGAACCATGGAATTGTCCGACTTTCCATATGGGAATTTCATCATCCCAACTGACTTTCACTCCATTTTTAGAGGGGTAGGTTGAAACCACCAACCAGAAAGATCATTGATAAACCCTATTATTCAAGATCATTAATATATATATATCCATATATTAACCATGTATTATTCATATATTATTAGCAGTATATTAACAGTAATCCAGTGATGTTTAACTATGATATACCACCAACCAGCCATAACTTATTTCCAAGTGGGATGATCCTCCAGTTACTAACTCTGTCGCGACATCGCAGATCTCTCGCGACATCATCACAGACTTGATGTCCTTGTACCTTGACGCGATAGCCCGGTGTGCGTGTGTTTTCCACCTCATAAGCTTAGAATCTAGCCAGCTATTCTACTAACACTACCCTCTGGTAAACATAGAAAATGCTATTGAAGCCATGGCCCAGTCGAAATAGTTGATTTACCCAGCTATAAAATGGTGATTTCCCATAGTTTTGTAAACGTTTACCAGAGGGTATCAATTGGGGATTGTGACAATCCACGGGGAATCCGTGTCAAGCACTGTGTCTATTGACTATGTAACGTCCTGAATGGACATTGGGGACATCCTGGTGGAAGGTTGTGTTTGATAGTGTTTCAAGTTTTGCAAAGTAAAGGCAAGTGAGCAGTGTTCAACATCGCAGTTGGTTGATGATTCTAGTGGATTATACTAGCCAATACTGGTTGGTGGTATTGAACCTGATTTTTTTTCCCAGATGTTGGGAATAATACTCCCATTTGACTAATATTTTTCAGAGGGGTTGAAACCACCAACCAGAATATCATGGGGAATATGACAATCCATGAATGGGGAATTCCATGGAATTCCTATCTACTGTAACCAGTAAGGGACGTTGGTTGGCGGTTTAGGATGTGTGGGATGTTCAACAGTTCAACCCAAGAAATGGTTCAACACATGGAATGATGATCCCGACGATCGGATCGGATCGGATTGCCTGTTTTACATGGTAGTTTTCATGCGATGAAGCGTAAGTTTTCGAACACTGCTCAATTGAATAGTGTTGTGATTTTCCAGTTTTGTTTCATGTCATCGTGGCATTTTAAGTTTGGTTTTCATCCCAGACATGGCATGAAATTACAACATCTGTCATCAAACGCCAAATTTGAACCAAGTACGAGTCAATTCATGTTCTGTAAAAGGGAATTCTACATATATTTCTATGCCAACATTGAAAAACATTGAATTTAAGATGTTGATTTGATCTAATTTATAAGTTGCCACATGTATCAAAACATGTTCGCCAAGTTTCAGCAAAACCACTGAGGTTAAGCTCATCTCGAGCGTATCTGAGAAAGTCCGGGCCCTGCTCAGTGTCTGGTGGGCCGTGCTGTGGCAAGGTGGGCCCCATAGTTTAGCTAAAGGTACACTGAAAATCACCAATTTTTCCATAAGCCAACTAACCCAACTTACCATAAAGGTGACCTACCCGGTAACCTACCCCTTTTTTTTTGGGCCCCTTCTTTGCTGATCCCATCTCCACCCCGCAGCGTCCCCGGGGTCCCCTTGGCTCTGTGCAAATCTCGGGATGCAAAGTGATACCCGGCCTGGTAAACATACAAAAAACTAGAGAAAATCTCCATGTTTCATGGGTAAATCCACTATTTCTATGGCCCTGAAAATGATGTTAATTAACATGTTGACCCTGAAAATCACCAATTTTTAGTGGTTTCACTAATCTTCCAACCCCGATGACTGCCAGGGTCTATGTTAATTTACTGCAGGGTACAATAAACTACTGGTTGCTGGTTTGGAACATGGCTTTTATGACTTTCCATATATTGGGAATTTCATCATCCCAACTGACTTTCACTCCATCATTTTTCAGAGGGGTAGGTTGAAACCACCAACCAGACTAACATATCCAACTTTGGATATTGATACTGAAATTGATAAAGTTGGAGACAGTTTGAAATATTGATAACCAGCTTTGATATCAATTTTGCATGGATACAATATGATACAATCACCTGTGCATCGGAGTGTGTTTAAGTATCAAAAAATGCCGCTTTGCTACCTGACGCTTGTCAGGATCAAAATTGGGATTGAAGAAAGATGGAATGGGGATATAGCTGCAATGCTTCGTGGATACAGAGAATATGTCAGATATAGTTGGAATATAGTTGGAATATATAGTTAGAATATAGTCAGAATATATAGTTAGAATATAGTTAGAATATAGTTCTTATATGTTCTTATAGTAAAAGTTTGGTTCGACCACTTTTTAATATTCAAAACATAATTACCAGAAGTATTCATGAATATTTGCTATTTATGTATAATGTATATACCATGTTTTAGTATGAGAGAGAACACTTTTAATGCTATAACCCTATTTTTCGCGTAAAATGAAACCCTAGTTTTATTGGATTTCCATCACAACTTACTGTATCTATCGCTTCGGCCAGCACTTGTGCTATGCCCCAAAGTCTTTCGGTATGATTGTCGGGAACCTCGTTTTTGGTGACCTTTAGTGGCCATCCACTATGTTGATGTACCTGGGTTTACGAACCCAGGGACGTGGTTGATGACCCTCTGCGGGGAATTTGCTGTCCGGCAATCCTGGTTTTCAGCACTTTTTACATAAACTTAAAAAAAAAAAAAAAACTAGAAAAACCATGAAACACCCTAAATGAAACCTAAAGAACCCCTAAGTGAACCCCTAAATAACCCCCAGAGAAACCCTGAAAAAAACCCTGAAAAAACCTATGAACGAGTTGTTATTGCGAAGTATACCTTTGGGGCTTTTTGCGCACCTGCTGCGGTTGTATTGTTTGGAAGTCCCACCCCGAGGAAGACGGTGCTATGTCTCTATCGCATTTTTCTCAAGGCGTGCGGTGTGGTGGGATGGTTGGGTCTAGGATCGGGGTCTGACCTCAGTTGCAAACTCCGGTACTCACCTGGTTGGTGGTTGGGATAGTTAATGATAGCTAAGTTAATGATGGTTAATCATAGCTCATAATCTGGTTGGTGGTTTGGAACATTTCTTTTTTTACATGAAAATATATGAACATATTGGGAATTTAATCATCCCAACTGACTTTCACTCCATCATTTTTCAGAGGGGTAGGTTGAAACCACCAACCAGTCACAGTGTGCTATGGAAAATTGCCCATTAACAGATGATGTTCGTATCAAACATGGGGATTTCCCCATAAAATATGACCAGAGGCTAAAGGGGGTTGCAAGCCACAAATGTAAGATCATATATTATGTTCTTCAACAAATATGTCAAAATGTATCAAGGGGAATTACAACGCTTTGGGAACAAACTTTTGTCAGTACATAGCCACACATGACAATGTTTGATCAGGTCGATTTATCCATTCAACCCCCGTCCGAAGGAGCAGAACGACTTAATGACAGATCCATTTTTTTTTCCGAATCCAAAGATTCGTAAGAGTATATAATAGATTATAATAGTATCTTTAGGGTCCCACCTTACCTGAGATTTTAGATGATTCTTGATCCCACTCAAGTGTCATATTTCTAAACACATGGATGGCTCAGCCAGAAACCTGATGCGCCGAG
The DNA here is from genome assembly GCA_947184155.2 of Cladocopium goreaui. Lineage (NCBI taxonomy): Eukaryota > Dinophyceae > Suessiales > Symbiodiniaceae > Cladocopium > Cladocopium goreaui. Next base: position 170,208 of record CAMXCT020000106.1, read on the forward strand.
ATGCAGCGATGACCCGGCCTGGTTATGTCAAAATAGCTATTGAAAATGACGATTGAAATAGTGGATTTACCCATAAAAAACATGGTGATTTCCCATAGTTTTTTGTATGTTTACCAGAGGGTATCATTTTTTGGGACGGTTTTTGAGCCACCCATTTCTAGTGATTTATTGAGGATGGTTTTTGATTGGGTGAATCCCACATTAGTGCATGTCAACCACTCAACCATTTCTGGTTGGTGGTTTCAAACATTTATTTTTAATTTTCCATGATATATGGGATAATCCTTCCCATTGACTTTCATATTTTTTAAGATGGTTATTGCACCACCAACCAGATTTCATCTATGAACTAATCAGACATCACCTGGGCTCGTCCAGAGACTGGGGAGACCACATGATCCTGAAATCATCGGGAGATGTTGCTGAATTCCAAAGCATATCTGGCACGGGCAAGTGCATCCCGATAAACAACCCTATTAGCTAGGTCAATCTTACATGGATACTTTAATCCTTTAGTCTTTTGGTATTAATTGGAATATCTGCTAACCAGCAAAGAATTTTTTTTTGCAGGGTATCTAAGATTGGCAATGTTAGCAACTGGTTGGTGGTTTGGAACATGGCTTTTATTTTCCATATATTGGGAATAATGATCCCATCTGACTTTCGTATTTTTCAGAGGAGTTCAAACCACCAACCAGGAAACATATCATAACCACAACTTTCAATCAAAGTCATATGGAGGGTACCCCAAATCATCCAAAATTAGACCATTTCACTGTTGACACCCATGGTGACTTGGGGATCCCACATTTTAAGAAACCCCCATACTGTCGGTTATAAATCCCATTTTGTCCCATTGTTTCCCCGTTTTATCACCATTGTTTGTCCGTATTGCTCAGACAAACCCATACAATAATGAAAAACACAATAAACCTTACACTCAGTTTTGTCTATATTTTTTACTTGATTGCTACTGATAGCTAATCACACCTAACTTTTCACGATAACGCTTCCAACTGCTAGTTCGTTTGGTCAATCTTCCGAAAGATAGTACACCATACCAAATAATCTGGTTGGTGGTTTGGAACATGTTTTTTATTTTTCCATATATTGGGAGGAATCATCCCAACTGACTCCCAACTGACTCATTATTTTTTCAGAGGGGTAGGGCTCAACCACCAACCAGATATCACCATGGTGAGCCTCCATAGAATCCCATCGTTACCTTGGAATTCATCATCCCACATTTTTTCCAATACCTGGATGACCATGAAAAAAAACAGTTACCCCATAGCTACTTGAGCATACAACTGAGCCATTAAAAATACATAAACATAGCATGTTGTTCCATCTCATGAAATACTGGTTGGTTGAAAACGCTTTCCCCAATGTGGGTGAGTTCATACTTCCCAATCACCCAGGTAGTAAAAACTCTCTTTAATATCCGAATCCGACCATAATTAGCCTTTGGCTATGTCAAAATAGCTATTGAAAATGGCCATTTATAGTGAATTTTCCCATTAAAGATGGTGACTTTCCATAGTGTTTTGTATGTTTACCAGAGGATAAGGGTTTTTTTGATGGTTCACTTCGATTTCAACTTCTCCATCCTTCAATTCGTGTCCACAAAGTGTCCATGGCAGCAGGACCCGCCTGCTCTGAAGACGTGTTTTCCCAAGTTGAAGGCGCGACTGATGGCGACGTATGTTCGTCTGTAAATAAGGCGCCAAAAAGGACAACATTTGAATCGCAGATCAGGAATCACACTTTGAAAGGCTCGATTTTTTTAGACAAGCCCCGACGAAATCCTTTTATTTACCCTCTGGTAATTTAACGTAGCTATTGAAAATGACCATTAATAGTGGATTTTCCCATTAAACATGGTGATTTTCCATAGCTATGTTAGTTTACCAGAGGGTAGAATAAAATTCAATTTCATATGGGTAATTTTTGACTAGACTCCAAAATTGCCAAGTGAAAATTGCCAACATGGTCCGGAACATTGTCAGCGAAATGGTTGATAAAAAAAAAAGTTTCTTCCATACTCCAAAGTGGCAGGGTCAACATTTCAGACTTTAGGGAACAACAGATGGGGTCATTTTTAGTATCGACACATTGAAACCACAAGTTTGGTGTCAACAGGTATCCAAATGTGGTCCACTTCATGGCACTCTAGGAGCCGGAAAGATAAGTTGGATACCATTCCCAACCCAACAGACTGAGTAGTTTTTTGGCTGTAAACGGAAAATAACCATAATAACCAGCAACATCCAGCAACTATGTTTTTTGGTGTGGGCTACCAAAGATTGACCATAATGTAATTGTTCTTATTTTGTTTCTATGCCGTGCCGCATCCACGGGTGAAACCCAAGACTTTGGGATTTTTACTGCTCCAAAAAGAGGAGGAAAAGCCATTGGGAAACCCGTTCCGAAGATATCTACCCTCTGGTAAACTAACATAGCTATTGAAAATGGCCCATTTATAGTGAGTTTTCCCATTAAAAATTGTGATTTTCCATGGTTTTTTGTATGTTTACCAGAGGGTACATTTCTGGTGATTTTCCACATCGAACTGTTTCTGGATCAGGAGGGTAACTTGCGATCTGTGCGATGGCGATTGATCCAGGGAATCCACCTAGTTCGAAGAGTTTTGGGGGTCACTCACATTCTTGGACAATCGAAATCTTGATTATAATTAGATCATATATGGATTATATCTTCAATATATGGTTCTTAGATCTTGGACAATATATGGACAATCTTGATTATATGGCTCATATTACCATATAGTACCCATATAGTTTTTCTTTAAACAAAATCGCAGATCTCACCCCTCAACAAGTAGCAAGGTTTTCTGTGTTGAGATTTTGAATGTAAAACCCATCCAACTTTAAACAAATACCCATAACTCATAACAGAATGATTTTTGCTGCTGAGTCTACTTTGGTGCGCTAAGTTATTGCTTGTTTAGTCACAAATTGATTGGAACATAGGCAAGCAGCAAAGTGTCAAGACGATTGAAGGGTATTTGATGTTAGCTGCTTCGATCCTCCAACTTAGTAAGTGGTTAGTAACTGGGGTTACAACCCATCATAAATGGATATAAATGGGATACGCCACGAAAGAGGGACGTACTAACCAGCGTCATTAACCACTGATGAGTAGCAACCCCCATCAAAACCAGTCCAAATCCGCAACTGAAGTTGGTCAAATCTGTGGTTCTCATAGGTCAAATAGCAAGTTTTGTTGACAACCAAAAGCCAAATTGATGGATTTAATAACGACCTCACTGCGACCTCACTGGAATCATAGTTAATAAGGGAAAACATCCCCAAATGGCTTAATTCAGGTTAGTTAAATATTATAATTTACCCAGATTTATGGTTTAATACCAATTCTTAGCGGTCTTAAACCCTCAGTTTATGGATAATGAGGGCGGGGTTTGAAACGATGGCACCCCCATAATCCATTGGTTTAAGATGTTTAAGGCTCATTGTGGTTGCAATTGTGATGGAACCATAGCACCCCAAATAGCTCCAAATCATTTTTTGGCAGGGTATTAATCCAAGAATAGCCGTGGAAAACGGTCCAATCGCCGTGGAAACCGGCATCTCTTTCCCGGCGGAGAAGCTATGGCAGCTGGACTTGCCGCGGTATCCCCATTGAGTAGCAACGAAACCATGATTTGTGTGGATTGAATCAGCATTCAGCCAGGAGAAAATGAAACTTTGGCCTGGCTGGGTGGTGGCAAAGATGTGGAGCTCCTAAAAAATTGTTGATCCGTTCCCGGAAACCAATCACGATTGGTCCCAGATCGCCATGTTGGCTTCCCCAAATTTCATGGTTTTAAATCATTTAAATCATTTAAATCTTCAAATTTTCGTTCTAGATCTCCATTTTCCATCATTTTCCTGGCTTAATCCCATGAAACCCCATCTGGTTGGTGGTTTCAAACATTTATTTGTTATTTTCCATCATAAAAATGGGATGTCATCCTTCCCATTGACTTTCACTCCATCATTTTTCAAGATGGTAACATTGCACCACCAACCAGTTCACCATTATAATACCATTATAAACCACTATAAACCATTATTAACCACTATAAACAACTATAAACCACCATTAACCATTATAAACCACCATTAACCACCATTAACCACCATTGGCTTCCAAGATGGGCACCAAACGCACCACAATTCGCAAAATCTCCGAGCTGAATCTCCAGCTGAATCTCCCAAGGACCGCCTCGGTGATGAAGATCAGGCGCCTTGCGGAAACGCAGATCGACGAGGAAAATGCTGCTTGAAAGTCCAAAAAAATGGGATCTAATCAACCACCCTCTCTGGGTCGAGTACGAGGATTATAGAGGTTGAAAAGTGGGTTAATACTGCGAAAAATCATTGTAAATGGTAAAGAATGGTGATGATTTGGTGATTTTTTGTTTTTAAGAATGGTTAATGGTAGTTCATGGACTATTGTGAATACTTCGTTAACAACAACAGATTGTATTAATACTGTTGATTTTGCTTTTTTTAGCAATGGGATTTTTAAGCAATTAGTTTTTGAAAATAGAATTTGATCGGCTCTTAATCAAGACAAATGGGATCGAGAAGTGATTAATCAACAATATACACAACTTTATAACTGGTGGGTTTCACCTTCTATGATCTTTTTGTACTAGAGATATCTCAGATAATCCCAATCCTGGGTCAAGCCATGATATATGTACATATATATATATATATGTATATGTATATAAATAAATATATATATATATATTTACATATGTATATACATATATATATACATATATATATACATATATATATATATGTATTCATATTGTTGCTCATATATGTAAGAATATCCATATAAATAGTTCTACAAATGGTATATATCAATTCATTGTACTGTAAAAAAAGGCGATGTACCATAATATCCCCAGTATCTCATTTTAGCAAAGTAAATTCTATGGTTTTTGCTAGATCTATACAATGTGGGCCCCCAGTGATGTTTGTTGCTTTATAACCCCCATGAATACTATGGTTATAAGTACCATAAATCATGCTGAAATTGGAGTTATTTGCACCAACTTAGCTATCATAAATCAGCTATACATCCCATTAACATATATTAAAATCAGCTTTTTGTTGGTTAAATCACCATTTTCCCAGTGGTTTTTCGTCAACGGGGCCCCACGAAAATTTCATCAGGGCGTCCTTACAGCCACGGTGAACACCTTCTTGGAGCTGGCACGGAAGAATGCCAGGAGCGGAAATCAGGGGGATGCGGGCGAGTTGTGTCTGGATTTTTAGGTTCCCAATGAATCCCTTCCCCCGTTTTGATAGGTAAACCATCTATAAATGGGCCATGTTCCATGGCTATGTTAAATAACCAGATGGTAATAATAATAATAATACTTAATGGATAATCAATGGTATCTAAGTTGAAAATTGCATTAATCAAAACACCCCGTTCAAAACATAACACCCCCCCTGGCCACGAAACCATGGTGGATGTAGGAAATTTATGGGAATTTCCACATTTTTTTGGGACGCTTTTTTTGGGTGTTGAATAATAGGGGAATGGGATTATAGCCATTTCAGGGGAAAAAAGGAGAAAGATATGGGAGAACGATGATTGACATGTTTAACCATTGGGTTCAGGGCTACACTATGGTACACCGATGTTTCACATGGTAAACATGGTAAACATATGTTCGTTGTTTGCTCGAATTCAATGGAACATCATCAAGAAATACCCGCAAAAGATAGCATTTGTTGTGGAATTTGGGTCCGCAGAACTGGGAGATATAGCAGAGCCAACTGGCTGAACCTGGGTGAACAACCAAAAAAGAAACAAACTCGAATAGAACCATTGGACGCCGAACGGAAACATGAACGGAAAGTATCACCATCTATCTGACATCCAAGATTTCGTGATCGTGATCTTGGGGGTCGGTACAGGTCGAGATGAAATGAAACGAAATGACAACAAAATGAAAGGACGTGAAAAAGCAATCAAACAACATGTAATGAAATGATTGTGACAATGATAGCAAAGATTGATGACGTTGAGAATGACGATGAGAATGAACATGATGATGATGATGATGATGATGACGACGACGGCATTGATGATCATTCTCAGCGCGTGTTCTATTTTGCAAGGGGGTGGACACCACCAACCACAAGGATATTTCATTACTATGGATCATGTACCCTCTGGTAAACATACAAAAAACTATGGACAATTACCATTTAATGGGAAAACTCACTATAAATGGCCATTTTCAATAGTTTTTTGTATGTTTACCAGAGGGTATGTTATGTTCGATTGTAGCCTATTGGATGGTTTTTGAAGTTTGTTTGTAACTGTAGCATTCGTTCACTGCGACGATTGGAGTCTGGTTTGATCCAGCACCCGCTGATCAATTCTGGTTTGCGCTTGTGTAGGGTCCCAATACAATTCGTTCATTTGTCTCCGCATCTTGCAAGATGAACCCACTCCCTCATCCCTGCAATTTGAAACTATTGACCGGTGAATTGATCTACTAGCTACTAGTATCTATTAGTGATATGTTGGCTTGTCGCAAAAAGGGGCAGGTACCCCGGAATGGCATTTTTTGTATCCACTTGCTCAACTATGAAATGACTAGTTATCATGCCCAAACTAAGGGTCATCTGATTGCGTCAGGAACTATTTATCATTGGTGCCACAGCTGTACCATATCTTGGAGCACCTGGCATGTTCTGAATGCTGCGGAATGCTGCACCAGGGTTATCTATCGCATCCACATGGAAAAACCATCAAAATGATGGTGAACATGTCATTACTTTAACCTTATCAAGCCATCTATCATCTATATTTAGGTCAATTTCCAGTGGTTTGTCCATCTATCATCTATGGTATTTACCCTCTGGTAAACCAACAGACATAACTATGGAAAATCACCATTTCTAATGGGTAAATCCACTATAAGATGGTCATTTTCAATAGCAAACGGTTAGTTTACCAGAGGGTATGTTTTTTTTTATAGTTTCTTCACCTATCACGTCATCGGGTCACCTTATGTCACCCTCTAAGAGGTTTTTGAAATCTCCATGGTTTTTAGATGATAAAGGCAGCGAAGCCAGGTGGTGCCCCAGTTCGGTTTCACTTTCCTGGCTGGTGGTTTGGAATATGTTGGATTATTTTTTCCACATATATATATATATATATATATTGAGAATAATACTCCCAACTGACGAACTCATATTTTTCAGAGGGGTAGGTATACCACCAGCCAGTTTGGGTTGATGATGTAGATATTTATAGATAAATGGTTGATAAATAGGGGCTAAACTGGAGGTTATAAACTAGAGTTTCAACTATAAACTGGAGGTTATAAACCAACATTCATATCACTGAATCACTGGGGTGGCACCAGATTGTAAAAGATTTTGGGGTGTACCGGGTCTGTCATGACAGGAAGGATTTTAGAGTTCACAACCTGTTTGCTAAAGCGGTTTGACAATATATGTCACTTGGAAAACTAGTTTTCATGGGCTTATAAGCAATTTGTAACCAATAATGGTCAAAAATAATGGTAATCAACAATCATCAATAGTCAATAATCAATAATCAATCGTATCTAGGTCAATCTTAGATGGATACCAAATAATCCTTTAGTCTTTTGGTATTAATGGGAATATCTACGTTCACCAGCAAAGAATTTGTCATTTTTTGCAGGCTATCTGGCTGATTGGCAATGATATGTCACTTGGAAATCTCCGTTTTGTGTTTGTCAAATGAAGCACCCAACTGTTTCTGGAACCACCTCTTTTTTTGCATAAAGTTGGATAAGTCTCTCTGCGTTTATTTTGCCAGCGATGGGAAAATATGTCCAGTTTCCGTTTCCAACCTTGGATGAATAATTGTTCAGAATACAAGGAGTTAATAGTTTGCCATAAATGGGTATGTATAAATATGATTTTCGCATATGATTAAATATGTATAGCCTGTATAGCTGTAAAACTGTAGATGTATATGCACATATATGATCATATATGTATACATTCCGTGTTATTGTTGCTTTATTAGTTGAGTTACCCTCTGGTAATTTAACATAACTATGGAAAATCACCATTTTTAATGGGAAAATCCACTATAAATGGCCATTTTCAATAGCTATGTTAGTTTACCAGAGGGTATTGTTATTATAATACGTACCAACCATATCGCAGCAGGGTATGTGAAAGGCTGCCAGCCTGACCCTGAAGTTGACACACAAAAAAAACGATGAGAGTCAGAACTCGTTGCCGGTTTGGAAGTGCAGTTCCAGTTATACCCTCAGGTAAACTAACAAAAAGCTATTGAAAATGGCCATCTTATAGTGGATTTACCCATTAAAAATGGTGATTTTCCATAGTTATGTTAGTTTACCAGAGGGTAAGTGGAAATACATCCATAGTTTTAGTGGTTATATCCAATTATAGCCCAACTTTGGGTTCAGATTCCCATTGGCTATACCCATGAAAGTAACCTCAACTGCACCCCCAAGCAAGATTGGTTTTCTTGGGGAAATGTGCAGAAACCCATAGTCAATTTGGGAGTAGAAACTCGGTTTTCAACCACTTTGATTTTTCAAAGACAAGCAATCCATTGAAGCATGATTTGGCTATGGATCAATACCTATACATACCATTTTTAGGGGGATGAACATCCATAAATCCCAGCTATTTTGATGTGAACAGAAGGGGTACAAGGTTTTGACACACTGCCATTTGTTCATTTGGGTTATTGATTAATCCACCATTTATTTGAGTTTTCTGGAGATCCTAGGATAATGCGCAATTGATTCCCCTTCAAGAATGTGCAACTGGCAAATTGCGATGTATTCTGCGTACATGATGATTTTTGTTTCTCCCAAACCGGCTCCAAACCTATTGTTTATCCATTTAAGAATCATGGAAGAACCATTTCAGCAATTCATCTCTCCCAGTCCTTCAGGTGAAGACCACCAATAACTGGCTGTCCATCAAGTTACTGAAGGCGCGGGAAAGGAAAAGGCACGGCAAAAGGCACCAGATCCTGAAACCCCAATCATTGGCCCAACAAGGATTTGATCCTGCAAAACTAGTTTTCATGGGCTTATAAGCAATTTGTAACCAATAATGGTCAATAATCAATAATGGTAATCAACAATCATCAATAGTCACAAATAATCAATAATCGTATCTAGGTCAATCTAAGATGGATACTTTAATCCTTGAGTCTTTTGGTATCAATGGGAATATCTACGTTCACCAGCAAAGAATTTATTTTTTGCAGGGTATCTAAGATTGGCAATGAAAAAGTGAGACCAACAATTGACTTGTTCCCAGAAATGATTGGTTGGTTCATGTTGGTTCCATTTAAATCAGAAAAAGGTGGAACACAAAATGACTCATATATGCCAACCAAAAAAACGGTCAACATTGGAGTAATCTATTGAGCTGTCCTTTAAATCAATCTTAACAAAAGACAGCATTGAAGCTTCATGGGATTATGATGTTGACCATAGATACATGACCCAGATCTTGAAAAATTATAATCAAATAATCAACTTGTATATTAACAAGGTGTATTTAGCAACTAAATCAATCTGTCCTTTAATAGGTTTGGAACATGTTTATTTTTTTCATATATTGGGAATAATAATCCCAATTGACTAATATTTTTCAGAGGGGTAGGTATAGGGGCTGAAACCACCAACCAGATTATTATTAACCATCATTAACCATATATTAACCATTATTAACCATATATTAACCATTGAAATCCCATTAAAATCCCATTGAAATGTTGAATCTTAATGTGGGTATGGGTCAATACCTATAGATACATTTTTAGTGGGATGAACATCCATTTACCAGCTATTTTGGGGTTCACTAGGTACCAGGGTTTTGACCCATCCCCATGTGTTTTCCCAGCTGCCGTGCCGCGCTTCGCCGCGATCTGCGGGAGGTGTTTCAGCTGCTATCTCCCTTGGAACCGCGGCTGCCGGCCAAGTTAGTGGAGAGACTTGGCGGATGCGGAACCAGATGTTCTATAGTTATTAAATTATGACCATAAATCCATGTAAATCCTACTTATATATCACATGTTTTTCAATATATATATATATATATGTTAAATATACATATATGTGTGTGTCATATATATATACACTATATCAGATGTATACATATTATATTATATCATGCATATATGTATATATTATATCACATATATATAATATATCATATCGTATATATATATATATATTATATCATATATATATATATATATTATATCATATATATATATATTATATCATTTTTATATATGTTATATCATTTTTATATATGTTATATCATATATATATAATATCATTGTTATATATATTATATCATTGTTATATATACATATATATATATGTATATTATCATTGTTATATATATTATATCATTTATCTATATATATTATCATTTTTATATCATATCGTATATATATATTATATCATATATATATATTATATCATATATATATATATATTGTCATATATATATATTATCAATAATACATATATATATATATGCATATTGAATTTGTAAATCAAATTAGCTATCCAATCTAGGGTGTCCAGAATCGAAAGTGGCTAATAAGCCTAGTATACCCCAGTTCTATGTGGCTATCATGGCATATGCAGCAGGGTTATAAACCACAGATGCGATGCTTGGTATTCACATCCAAGTACCATTGGCCGCTTTAATGGGACTTGAACCCACAAAAAATTGGGTTTTTAATGGGATGTAATGGTGACTTACCCTCTGGTAAACTAACATAACTATGGAAATTCACTATTTTTAATGGGAAAATCCACTATAAATCACCATTTTCAATAGCTTTTTGTATGTTTACCAGAGGGTAGTGGGTATGGGAGGCAAGGGCGTCAAGCGCTGCGGATATTCACTGGAAAATTGGGATGTCACAAGGCAACACACCCAACAAAATATCGGATTTGTGGGTACATCCTTGGCTGGTTGGTGGTTTGGAACATTTTTATGTTTCTATATATTGGGAATAATAATCCCAATTGACTAATATGTTTCAGAGGGGTAGGTATACCACCAACCAGTTGGTGAGTTGGCCGATTTCAACATATTTAACTATCAAACGAGAGGAGCAAAGCGAAAAATGACCCACAAAGCGAAAGAAATGTAGGTTTCATGACCATTGTTAACCATTATTAACCATTATTAACCATGATTAACCATTATTAACCATTGTTTAATAACATAGAAGTTCCCCATTTATCATCCATGTTAGATTGGGATTGTCCATTATAAACCAACCAGCGATAAAGGGGATACCCCATTGATGCAAAGCCCCCAACATTTTGTCCCTGACCAATCCGTGGCGAACGTTGACCTGACCAGTTGTGGTTTTGAAACTTACCATTAGAGGTGGATTGAGTGATGCAGAAAATGGGGACTTTACCCGCAATTTTTTTTGGTGGATATTTTTTTTATTGTTTGAACCCAGTAAATTTCCAAGAGTGAAATATGACGTGCGCAAGAAATGATGGATTTTACATATCATGGTTTCAGCCAGCAAAAAAATCAATGGTACAATTCTACCAAATGTTGGCATTAACAATTGGCAGGAAGAGCGTGCTTGATCGCAGAGGGAAACTTCCTGACTATGACGACAACCCTAAAAAATCACTGCTCGGAGACGCACTTCCAGTCAACAAGTGGGTATGTAGCTAACGTTATTTGGGCATATGTGGGTTTCCTAAAGTTACCCTCTGGTAATTTAACATAGCTAAGGAAAATCACCATCTTTAGTAGTTAAATCAACTATATACAAATGGGCCATTTTTCATAGCTATGTTAAATTACCAGAGGGTATATCCTCACTTTTGGTGGTTACCTTCTGGTCACTTGACAAAGGTATGGAAAATCAAAAAAATCTAAGAATGAAATCATCGAACTCAGTGGGCGGTTTTCCATAGCAAACTGTTAAATTACCAGAGAATGAATCCATTTATATTCCCATTAGATCCCCATTATTGATGGTTAAGTAATCCCTTCCCCCGTTCAAAAAATAACACCCCCTGGCCACGAAACCATGGTGGATGTAGGGAATTTCCGCATTTTTTGGGACCATGCAATTGGGGTGTTTAATATTCGGGTGATGGTTAAGGACCCATGTTTTCCCAATTTCAGAGGGTATCTCCCAACTCATGGTGGTGAAAAAGCCTACGACGATCCGTCTTCGCTGAGGCCTTTGACCAACATCCTCAACACCACAAAGGCTGCACGACGATCCAAGTTGGTTGGTTGATGATTAGACTAAGATGATTTGTCCCCTGCCATCATATTAGTAATATTAGTATGGATTTTAAACAATAAACATTGGGATTTAGTATATGTGTTATATGTGTATAATTTATAAACCATCATTGTATGAGTTCGGGATTTTTCCTATGATTCTATGATTCTATGTGTATAATTTAGTATATGTGTTGATGATGAGTTCGGTTTTTTTTTTCCAGTCACCGACAAAAATTGGGGAATGTCACTTAATCCATGGGGAATCCCGTTCTCAACTTATCGATGAGCAGCGGCTGCGTGATACAGCCCTGTTGATTAGTTGTTTGGGGTTGTAAGGATTCCATTTAAGAGTACCATTTCATACTGGTTTTACAACCATTTATAGTAATTAAATGATGATCGCTTATAGTACTACAGTACCATCATTTATTACGAAAACAGTTTTAGTGGATTAAAGCATAATATGAAGATGGTTGGTTCATGATTCGCTCGGTGGTTATACCACCCTTTATATATCGATCATCGTAACCTACAATGTGGGGCCCCCAAACGATAGCTAAGTTGATTTATAACTCCAATAACCATGCTTTATGGTACTTATAACTATAGTACTCATGGGGTTTATAAAGCAACATTCACATCACTGGGGAGCCCCACATTGAAGTGGGAATCCCCTTCTTACCCTTTGGTAAACGTTTACATAACTATGGAAAATCACCATGTTCAACGGGTAAATCAACTATTTCTATGGCCATGTTCAATAGCTTGTTGATGCTTTTTGTATGTTTACCAGGTCGGGTAACCAACCCATTAGCTATGGAGCATAGGATCGACGATCAAAAGAAGCCGAAGCCAAAAAGCCGCGTTTTGAGGCGTCTATTAAGTCCCCAAAATTTGGATTACCTCATTCATGTCTATTGCTTAAGTCCCCCCAATTTATTAAACCATCATCCCCCTGACATGGATGTTATACACATGTATAAACCCTTCAAAGGTAGACTGGTTGGTGGTTGGAACTGTCATCATCCCCACTGACGAGCATATTTTTCAAAGGGGTAGGTATACCACCAACCAGTTATTTATAAATGTCAAATGAGTTCTTCAATATAGATCGTGTTTGTAACTCAGGAGTTTTGTTCCGATTCAGAAACTCGTAAGTTCTATGCGCACAGCAAGTAGCATTGCAAGTAGCATTGCATCCGCCGACTCGTGGACGACGCCCCGTATGCATCCAACTGGATTTGTTGAAAAGGGGGACGCCCACAAGCTATGGCCATTCTAATGGTGAAAATGTGAAGTCACCAATGGATTCAGGGGGTAGCCTATCTGACAAAGCCAAATAGCACGAATGTGCAAATCAGCCATGACTTACATCCCCGAACTAGGTGGAGGTTCAGTTCGCTGTGAAAATCATCGACTTCTAGTTACTAGTTTTTTTTGAACTCATATTCCAGGCACCAGACTTAATGGAGCTGATACCAAGTATCTTTTGATCTAGACTTAATCTGGTTGGTGGTTTGGAACATGGCTTTTATTTTTCCATTCAGTTGGGAATAATCATAATCCCAAGTGACGAGCTCCATCATTTTTCAGAGGTGTAGGTTGAAACCACCAACCAGGTATGGAGTTTATATGAATTTCTACACATTCTACACCAACTTCAGGGGACTTCGGGGATTTTTCATGGGAAAACCAGGCACAGAGTGTGGAGTTTGAAGCCATTCGCTGCGTGGTGCGGACCATGCCGGAAGGTGCCGCGAGACGTTTGTGTTCGTAACCCTTTACGCCTTGGAACAACCAAGGTTATAACCAGCATATACCAGCATGAGTTGGAGATATTCACTGTCTGGAATTCGGAATTTCTGGGAAATTCACCAATGTGTTGGTTAGTAACACCTTCAGCCTTTCGATGAAATGGGATAGCTCTTATGGCATATCATGATATATTCATAGTTCATGGGGGTTATAAACCTAGACCAGCGAACATACCTGGAACCTCACGTCGAAGGATAGAACCACCATTGGTTGTGATATAGCCTCTGCAATTGGGAAGTGAAAATTAAGCATCAACTGGTTGGTGGTTTGGAACCATGGTTAATGATGGTTAATCATTGTTTAATAATCACTGGTTGGTGGTTTGGAACATGGCTTTTATTTTTCCATTCAGTTGGGAATAATCATAATCCCAAGTGACGAACTCCATCATTTTTCAGAGGCGTAGGTATACCACCAGTCAATATATGGGGATAATATGGGAAATCATGGAACTATTGATAGAGTAACCCCCTGGCAATTCAACACTTGTGATGTGTTGGGATAGTACAGGAGATACGCAGAAAAAAAGCAACCCCCAGCCATAGACAGAAAGTACCTTGGAACTTGGAAATGATGTAAAAGTATGGGGAAGGCATCATCGAACCACCATCCTGGAAATATGTTGGGCATTTTGGCGGGGATCAGGGTCTGTCTTTGAATCACAGAACCCATCCATATGTTTTGATGAGTCTGAGTCAAACTAACTTGTTTGCTACTTATTTTGCATGATCTTAAGATGTTCATCGACTGCCAAATCATCACTAAATTGACTCGTGTTTGTGAGTCATTGTCACACATCCCAGGCGATACCTTGCGCAAACTCACAGACTGCCGCAGGAATTGAGTCCAAATTTAAGCAGGAGGGACTGGAGGACTCTCAGTGATGCAACTCTTCAAAGAGGTGCTGCATGGTACCTCTTCAGGCATTCCTACAGGAACAATTTGCACCAGTCCCAAGTCAAGCTGGGCTATGTCAAATTTGCTCAATTGGCTGTGAGCATGACAGTATTGCGTAACACACTCACTGGGTTCAGTGGGTGCTGCCTGGGCAGCCAAATTTGGGCTGCGATGTTCTGGCCTTTCAGGGAACCGACATTGTTGTCAATGATTACCCTCTGGTAAACTAACATAACTATGGAAAATCACAAATTTTAATGGGAAAATCCACTATCATTGACCATTTTCAATAGCTTTTTGTATGTTTACCAGAGAGTATCTATCTATCAGGTAATCCTGGAATGTCACACTTGAGTTTGAGTCATTGCTGAAGCATTTTTTGGGGGAACCGTCTCGTGCCAAAGAGATTTCCCTACATGTGATAGTTGGGATATGTAGGAAAATCATCTTACAAATTGTGCAGACAGTTGGTGAGTACTGGGTTTTATGGTGCTTCATCACCAATGAAAGAAAGTATGTAACCAGATAAATGTGGGGCGCATGTTCACATTTTCACCATGATCCATAGTAAACCATGCCTTCTACTGGTACATGCTGGTTCTTCTTAGCCGTAAGTGGGTCATTTAATGGGCCGTCAGTAGCGATAGTCCACTTTTGATTTGGTGATAAGGCAAACTACTCACTGGCATTGGTGTTAATTGTTATTTATGGGTACAGGATGGTGCCCCCCGCCCCCCAGTGATGTTTGTTGGTTTATAAACCCCATGAATACTATAATTATATCTACCATAAAGCCATAGAATTCAGCCACTTTTTTTAGGCAACTTAACTATCGAACGGGGGCCCAATCCTCTATGGCAGCGTGGGTCACAATTTCAAACCCAGGGACCACAGAATTAGGTTATTTTTTGGGGGGGAATTGTCCCATGCTGGGCATATCCAATTTTGGCACCCAAATGCGGGTCAAAGAAGGATTACTAACCAGCAAAATGGTGGAATTATCCTCAAGAAACATGGGGAAATTAGCCTAGCAGCCAAAAATTGGCAGCCAAAGGGGTGCAAAAGACATCTGGGTCGAGTTGTTGGATATTAGTATGGATTTTTTTTTGTTTGGAATTGTTTGGAAAAAATAAGAATGTGGTTTTTTTTATCCAACCATCCAATTTCAGTCTGTCTATTTTGGGGGTCAATGATTTAATGGTTTTGACCATTCTAAAGACGTTTGACCCTTCTGCATACAGGTGGTTATTGTTCAAACCTTGGGGGCCAAATATGACCCATTTTTGGGCCCATGTTTGGTAGTAAACAATCTCATTTTGGGGGTACCCTCTGGTAAACATACAAAAAACTATTGAAAATGGCCCATAGAAATAGTTGATTTACCCATTAATAGCATGGTGATTTTCAATAGCTATGTTAAATGACCAGAGGGTACCCAATTTTGAATCACAGAATGAAAGAATCATAGCTCGCTCAGTTCAGGGGCAATCCATCCATGTTTTTTTTTGGTGCATTCACCCAACTGGAAGTTTCTTAAAGGGCATCAGCAAGTTGGGTTTCAATACTAAAATGATGAAATGTGGAGGGTTTTGCATGGGTTATCCCCCATTTTAGGAAAGCTGCAACTAAAACTAAAACTGCGCAGCAAAAGTGTCACTGAGATGATCCTTTTCCCATTGCTGGTTGATGAATAGGGAGGGAGGTGAATCCCCCAACACAGCTTTGATTGGCAAATGATGATAGCTGGTTACACTTCTTGGGTTTGCTGCTGAGTTGTGTGTTTTTGTTTGCCAATGAGTAAGCAACTACTTGGGGAATATATATATATATATGGGTAAATTATAACGACCTCACTGTTCTCCCGCACCCTGGAATCATGGTTAATAAGAGGAATCATCCCCAAATGGCCGAACAATTCAGGTTAGTGAAATATTATAATTTACCCAGATATATATATATATATATAGATAGATAGATAGATATATATATATAGATAGATATATATATATATATATTTGTTGGCTTCCTGGAAGTTCCTGTTCATCAAATTCAGGAAGTTCAACCGTGATTTTCCATGAAAATTCGCAGGGACAGCCATTGTCGCCTTGGCCATCGAGAAACTTCAGGCGCTGGGGTGGATGTTTCAGCACCAAATATGGGGGCCAATGGGATCCAAGCATGGCAAAACCGTGATATACCCTGGGGTAAACATACATATATAGCTATTGAAAATGGCCATAGAAATAGTGAGTTTCCCATGAAAAATTGTGATTTTCCATAGTTATGTGGCCGTTTACCAGAGGGTATAACATTAATATTTGTTCTATAATCTGAGATATACGAACAATGATATCTGGTTGGTGGTTTGGTTTTCATATTGTTTTCCATATATTGGAAATTTCATCATCCCAACTGATGAACTCTATCATTTTTCAGAGGGGTAGGTATACCACCAACCAGTGTTGTTAGGTTTTACTATCCATATTTTGTTGGATATCATGGGTTTACCAACTTGATATGATGCTTGTTGGGTTTGCCTGAAAATTGTGTATTTTCCTTTTGGAAATGACCATCTGAAAATGTAAAGATGGAGATAGGACAATTTTTCGCATTGGAATTAGGGATAATGTGGGTAAAACATGGTAAAACAATGTCATAAAGCACCCATTGGAATGGTGATTTGGGTGATGGTTTATTGTTGTTTTACACATCACAATATCTTGATATATTTTCAGACAAACCCATGTTTGCACCAAGGAACATGAGCATTGTTTGAGAAATTATTGATTTCATCAAGAAAATATGTGACTGGTTGGTGGTTTCAAACATTTGGATTATTTTCCATTTCATAAATATGGGATGTCATCCTTCCCATTGACGAACTCATATGTTTCAAGATGGTAGGTATACCACCAACCAGGTGAATTTGAGGGACAAAGCCGTGTACGGAGAGAAAGGTCGAATCACCTGCTTTAGCGCCTGGATCGCCAGAGATGAGCAGAGGGCACATGGGTTTGGCTCTCATGCAGCAAATCTGGAAGAATTGATGTCCGTTTCGCACTGGTTTATGAACAGTTGGTTCCCATTCAACAAGCAATAGAAGATAGCTGGAACCCCCAGTAAGTATAGATATATCTGATCTACTATAAAACCTGGCTGGTGGTTTGGAACCTTTTTTTTCCCATATATTGGGAATTTCATCATCCCAACTGACTTTCATATTTTTCAGAGGGGTAGGTCTACCACCAACCAGATAAGAAATCATATTACCACCAAACCATTAGGGGCCCTCAAACGATAGCTAAGTTGGTTTATAACTCCAATAACCATGATTTATGGTACTCATAACTATAGTTAATTGGGTTTATAAAGCAACTTATAACTGGGGGGTGCCCACATTGTATGTCTGAAAACCATCAAGTTGTGTGATGCTCATCAAGTTGTGTGATGCTCATCATGTTCCCCCATGGGAACAGCAATTTTGGACAGATCGTTGGTATCCCTAACCAGTTTCATATGTATATAGATATATAAATTAGATAGAACAAAACATGTCTATATACAAAATTATATATATATATATACATATATGTATATATACATACATACACAGCCATGAAAGCATATGCATATGTATCAGTAAACGTTTTAGGACACCCTTGGAGGCCCCCTCGAAAAAAACCCATCAGTCGGCTTCGTCAAGTTCGTCGGTTCGCCAGGTCTTCCTGAACTCTTCCGATCGGAACCTCCGGTGCGGAGCCCTTGGGATGTTTGCTGGTTGGGATGATTGGGACTCCCCCATTTGGGAGTGGTTTGATGGTTATAATATTATACATATAATATATATATATAGGGAAGTATATTATATAGTATAATAATATTATATAGTATATATAGTATAATAATCATATTATATATAGGGAAGACTATGATTAATCCCTCGGTTTTGAAAATGATTGTGTCCATATATATATATATATCTATATATGGGTAAAAATTATAACGACCTCACTGTTCTCCCGAAGCCTGGAATCATGGTTAATAAGGGGAATCATCCCCAAATGACCGAACAATTCAGGTTAGTGAAATATTATTATTTACCCAGATATACATACAATGTGGGGCCCCCTAGATTGCTAAGTTGGCTATAGTGCCAAAAACTATGATCTATCGTACTTATAACTGAGGGTAACCCCACATTGTATAAATGATAACATCAATCATCAAGATCTCAATGATTTTTTGGTGGTCTTGTAAATCACCTCTTTTCATGGCAAGAGGATGTGGCCATGCCGCAAGAGTACAACCATAGCTCTGAAGAATGTGTAAACTAAGAGAGCTACGGAAAATCACCATCTTTAAGTTCGGTAAATCAACGAACTAAATTGGCCATAGTTTCAATAGCAAACAATTATATTTCCACGAGGCCGAGCTCAACGAGCTTGCGGCAAGCTCAAAGAGGTGCGCGACGAAAATTTGGTCCTTAAAGCTCACAATTCGGAGCTGCAGGCTCGCCTGACCCTGATGGAGAAGAAGAAATCAAAGAAAAAGGGCGGCGCCAGCCGACATCGAGTTGGGCGCACAGCGCGACTGCCTAATCCAGCCGTCGAATGCCGCGATCTTCGTCTAGTGATGTACCTGGCAGATGACGGTGGTGCTGCCCAAGACGTGTTCCCTGGATGGTCGCTCCATTGTTTGAAACGCAGAACTTTTCGCATCGCACTGTTGAGCTGGTGATGTTCCTAAACAGATGGCAGTTGGTCACAAGATAGGTTCTTGATTCTCGAGTTGCCACAAAATTGTACCATGTCTTTGTTTTTGTGGCTCCAGTCGTACGTTACGACGCGTTTTGGAGGACGCCTTTGCTAATACTTCGCAAAAAAGCTTTGGATGCTACGCTGTGCAACGTCGTCTGGTACTTCGTAAGACGCTCTGGATGCTACGCTGTGCAACGCGTCGTCTGGTTCTGAGTACTTTGTAAGACGCTCTGGATGCTACGCTGTGCAACGTCGTCTAGTACTTAGTACTTCGCAACATGCTCTGGATGCTTGGTACTTTGCAACGTCGTATGGTACTTCGTAAGATGCTCTGGATGCTACGCTGTGCAACCTCGTCTGGTACTGAGTACTTGGCAACACGCTCTGGATGCTACGCTGTGCAACGTCGTCTGGTACTTCGTAAGACGCTCTGGATGCTACGCTGTGCAACGTCGTCTGGTTCTGAGTACTTGGTAAGACGCTCTGGATGCTACGCTGTGCAATGTCGTCTGGTTCTGAGTACTTCGTAAGACGCTCTGGATGCTACGCTGTGCAACGTCGTCTGGTTCTGAGTACTTCGTAAGACGCTCTGGATGCTACGCTGTGCAACGTCGTCTGGTTCTGAGTACTTCGTAAGACGCTCTGGATGCTACGCTGTGCAACGTCGTCTGGTTCTGAGTACTTCGTAAGACGCTCTGGATGCTACGCTGTGCAACGTCGTCTGGTTCTGAGTACTTGGTAAGACGCTCTGGATGCTACGCTGTGCAACGTCGTCTGGTTCTGAGTACTTCGTAAGACGCTCTGGATGCTACGCTGTGCAACGTCGTCTGGTACTTCGTAAGACGCTCTGGATGCTACGCTGTGCAACGTCGTCTGGTACTGAGTACTTCGCAACACGCTCTGGATGCTAGGTACTTCGCAACACGCTCTAGATGTGCGAAGTGACATTTGGAGGCAGTTGAATGCTTCAACCAATTGGTGACAGATATACTCGAGACATGCAGCATTCGAAAGAAATTGCTGACTGATTTCTTCTGGTTGAGCCACAGCAAAGGATCAGAAATGTATACAGTAGATGATCACGCCAAACATGGATATACAACTTGGATATATATATATATATATACGAGGGTCGTTACCTAGTTGCCTAGTTCGAAGAAAATTCACCATAGAAATAGTGGATTTTCCCAATAGAACATGTGATTTTGCATAGTTATGTTAGTTTACCAGAGGCTATTGATCATTTTGAGTCCAGAACCAAACAAAATAGATATAACAAATAGATGATTCCCAGCCTATCTATGTCTATTTGGGGATGGGTCAAAACCTATTAATCTATTATTTATTACCTGGTTGTTGGTTTGGAACATGGCTTTTATGACTTTCCATATTTTGTTGGAATGTCATCATCCCAACTGACTTTCACTCCATCATTTTTCAGAGGGGTAGGTTGAAACCACCAACCAGTTACCATATTTTTTTGGGAAGAACCATCAATCAATGTGTACCATCCGGGTACTACCGGGTTTTGACCCACGGTCCCATTGGGGGTTGCTCCTGACATTCCCTATCCCCATTGACCTCCCAAAAGCTATTTGCTTAGGCGACATTTGTTTAAGATTAAAGTTCTGACCTATTCAGATTTAGATGATCTTAAGATATCTTAAGTCTACCAACTTGGTGTCCCTTTTTTTGTTCTGGAGCCGTCAACACCGAGAACAGCGAGGTTTTTGGCTCTGGATCTCTACAAGGAAGTGGTGGAGAAATTCAAGGCCACCAGCACAGGCTAAATCGAGGCTTCCACCCCAAAACCAAGAGGTAAAAACTATTACCTATTAATGGAGATATAAATAATGGTTATTCCTCTTGATTAAACCAAAAATAGTTCGGTACTGGATGTTTCCAGGGATATCAATGACGATTATAAACCTATTAAAAATGATAAGAAATGGGGATGGGTCGAAAGGTCAAAACTTATTAATCCATGTTTGGGGGTATAAACATCCATTACCGAGCTATTTCTTCGGGGTTTCTGACTCATAGCCATCTTTCGTTCATATCAAATGGGCCGATTTTTCCGAGAAAAAATCAGGACCTCACGGTCCCCACGGACCTCTTTTTCTAAGTCCTTCAAGGTGGTGCCCCAGTTCGTTAGCTAAGTTGGTGAACATAACTCCCATTTCACTATGGTTTATGGCAGATATAACGAACTAGCATTCATGGGGTTTTTATCTAAACCAACATTCACATCACGGCCATGGCACCATCCTGTTGGAGGATCATGCCACTGCTTCGGAATTTTTTTAGGCTATGAACGGCCGTATCCTCTGGTAATTCAACGGCCATTTCAGGATCCGATTGATTGGAGTATATATGGGTATGGGTCAATACCTATAGATACCATGACTTTAGTGGGTTATTCACATCCATAAATCCCAGCTATGACTTGGGGTGAACAAAAGGTACCAGGGTTTTGACCCATCCCCATATAAGGCCTATGTTTCAGGCCTATGTAAGTGAATATCCCCACAAAATATGGCCAAAAATATGGTACAGTAGCTCCAATTTAGGATCCTGAAATGACCATTGAGTAATTTAACGTAGCTATTGAAAATGGCCCAGTCGAAATAGTTGATTTACCCATATCTATAAATGGTGCTTTTCCAGTTCGTTATGTAAACGTTGACCAGAGGCTATCAACCATTTACAAATGGGCTAATCCATGGTACACGGGGACTCACTGCCAATGGTTTTTTTTTGCTGTTGGGAACGGTGAGTTTGTGGGCAAGACCGAGACCCAGCGTCTGATTACCCATAGGATCCATGTATGGTATATATGCTAACATTGGGGGTATATTGATGGTAAATATACCATACATGGATCCTATGGGTTATGAATTTAACTTAAACTCTGTGTCAAGAAATCTTAGTGGAGATGTTGGAAGCCTGCCGGGGTTTTTGCTGGTTTTGCTGGTTTTCTTCTCGAAGATGATGAAGTGGCGCTACTAAGCAGCGAGGATATCCGTTGCTTCTTTTATCTCTTTTCTGTGCCAGAGCAGTGGAAGCCCTAACCTTGGGTTTAATAAGCTGGTTCCAGCGTCCTTGATTCCGGAACATCTGGTTGGCCAAGAATGCCTACCTTGGATGAACACCGACAGCCGCGTTGGTGCCACAGCATCCCAAGAAGGCAGTGGAGATGGACTGAAAAAGGCCCAAAGGCCATGTCCAGTCACCGGGCCTTTGGTCACCGGGGTTATCAACCACTTTCATAAGTGGGATGATCCTCCAAGTAGGGGAATTATCCCAAGATATACTTATTTCAGGTGGGTAAATGATAATGAATGATATATATACGAACATATGAGGAGTAATTTGTCCAGATGGGCGCATTAAAATAAGTACGTCTTAGTCATGTGGGTATAGTCTCATTGGTGCCTATGATGGGATACGTATGTGTATATATATATGTATACATATCTGGTTGGTGGTTTGGAACATTTTTTATTTTTCCATATATTGGGAATAATCATCCCAACTGACAAATATTTTTCAGAGGGGTAGGTCTACCACCAACCAGATGTATACATTATCCAGCTAAATATGTTGATGTTTTTCGGTACGCCTAGGATTAGACATGAGAAAAAGCAGTTCTTGTGTGATCTGATACTACGATGCGTCCTGAGATATCCTTTGGTAAACATACATAGCTTTGGAAACGGTCACTTTTAATAGGAGTAAAATGGTATATTTTAAAATGGCTATGTTAGCTTCCCAAAGGATATGGCACATTAAAATACCATTGAGAACATTGCCTTGGCCCATCTTAGTCACTATTTTATTGGAAATGGTATATCAACGAACTAAAATGGGCAATGTTCAATAGCAAACTGTTAGATTACCGGTAATAGATCCTTTATGCCAGCCTCTGATTTGAGTGTGCGATCCAGTTCCACAAGGTGGTTTCCCCCTTCGATTCATCGCGAAGTTGGTGAACAGAAATTACTCCGATTTCACTTGGGGAGTATAGTAGATATACAATGCGGGGGCCCCCAGTGATGTGAATGTTGCTTCATAAACCCCATGAATACTAGAAGTACCATAAATCATGGTGAAATTGGAGTTTGCAGCAACTTAGCTATCGTTTGGGGGCCCCACATTGTAGACTGAATAGAGAAAAACGAAAGCAAGAAACTGGGAGGCACCACCTTGTAGCTATAAGTGATGTACAAACAATGTGAGGCCCCCCAGTTATAAGTTGCTTTATAAGCCCCAGTAAGTAGTTCGTTGTAAATGCCATAAACCATATAGTGAAATGGGACTTATAAACGCACCAACTTAGCGATTCCGAACTGGGGCCTCACATTGAACCATTGGGTAATATGCCTCAACTTATGAGGTTTAAAATCCCATGTCATCATCCCATGTCATCATCCCCACAGCTCAGCTGCCAAGTTCCATCCTATGAGGATCATGGCCTGCTGGAAAATCCACCAGCGTTCCATGGGGAAACCCAGTGCACTAAACCTCGAAAAAGCGGATCTTTCAGCTAGCCATGTTTAAGGACACCAGAGATGTATTTACAATATGTAACACCAAACTAAACTGAACTAAATACACACTGTTTTTGTTGGTATTCATGTAATATATTAATATATAGTCTTACTATTTGAGACTAAAGCTAACATGGTTTAAACCGCAAGTGTTCCATTCAACCAACCCGATTGAGTACTTGAACTTTGTCGAATAGTCCCATGATATTCGAACATACCCATAAAATATGCCCATATTCTTAGTTATATCCCCATGTATAGTTCTAGAAACCTCCAAAAAAGATAGACCAGTCTGTGATCACTGTTTTAATACAAGGTGTTGCCCTAGCTTTGATTTGGTTTTTAACCCCCATTAACTATAGATATATTTGTCATAAAACCTACTTGTAGTACGTGGAGTTATGTTCACCAACTTAACTATCATGAATCAGCCATACATATCATTCAATCCAAATGTGTGTTGGTTAAATCACATGTTCCTCCTATGGTGTTTCGTCAACAGGGGCCTCACGTTATGTAGGATTGATATTTCATTGACATTCCCACAGCATGGTGCCCCCCAGTTATAAGTTGATTTAAGATTCCCATTAATCATTAAGCAAAGTATGATTAACAATGATATATAAAAGTATGCTAAACATCATTTTTCTTGCAGGATGGTGCCCCCCAGTGATGTGAATGTTGGTTTATAAACCCCATGAACTATATGAACTATAGTTATATCTACCATAAAGCATAGACTTCAGCCACTTTTTTGCCCCGAATTCGGGTCTTCCATGGGACTCTGGAGGCCAACACATCTCTGACGGAGCTCCATGATAAGGTTCTCACTTCCATCGA
The DNA here is from genome assembly GCA_947184155.2 of Cladocopium goreaui. Classification (NCBI taxonomy): domain Eukaryota; class Dinophyceae; order Suessiales; family Symbiodiniaceae; genus Cladocopium; species Cladocopium goreaui. The sequence goes on from CAMXCT020000106.1 coordinate 195,411, forward strand.
GGTGGAAGTTGGGTCATGGGAGTTGGGTGAGTTGACTGGACCTGGTAGATGATGAGTTGACCTTCTGAAGCGAAGATGGTGATGGAAAATTGGTTAGTTTTGATCAACTTCTGGTGATTTATGATGATTGAAGGAGTATATTTTTATGGTGATTTATGGTCGAAGTTGACCTTCTGGTAAACTGACACTAATGTAACTAATGTATTTTGATTTTGATGATTTACCATGATTTACATGGTCCGATGTTCTATAGCTATGTTATAATAAATTTTAGGGTATGGTATTTTGGGATTTAAGTGGTGATTTGTGGCTGTTGTATTTGGCGACAAGAAATGCTTCGCGGGAGTTCATGATCAGAATCTGGGGGAGCACTGGGGGAAGTTGATTTTTGAGGATTTCACCAAAACAGCAATAGGAGCATAAAGGTACCCTCTGGTTATGACTAACATAGCCATGGTATAGATGGCCCACTTATAGATGGTTTACCTATTAAAAATGGTGATTTTCCACGGCTATGTTAAATAACCAGATTGTATATCATGTAGATGTTTATCAGAATTATGCCTTATTCATATCTGGTTGGTGGTTTGGAACATGATTTTTTTATTTTCTATATGGGATGTCATCCTTCCCATTGACTCATATTTTTCAGAGGGGTTAAAACCACCAACCAGTTTTTAGTAAGAGGGTGGCAATAAGAAGAACAAGACCTTTTAAACACAGCTTACATGGTTTTTGGGTTCACCTTGGATGAATGCAGCGTAAGATTGGCCATGCTACCATGGTATGGGTCAAAATGTCGCTACCCACGCAGAGAGGATGGTTTACCCTTTACTTCAACTGCCCCGAAATTATATCCCTGCCCAAGTCATAGACTGATTGGTGGTTTCACAAAAATGTTCGAAAAGTTAACCCTCTGAATCCCAAGAAATTGAATGTTTATTTGTATTAGTGTTTATGTATTCCCAACGCCCAAGTTTTTTTCAAGATCAAATTACCCTATATACTTCGCAACAATTCGGATCCCAAAGCGAAACTTCTCCTTTTCACAGGGGAAGTTTGTGGCCGGGCCCAAGCCATCTAGAACCTGACTTCGGGGCTTTACGACCTCAGAAAATGTGGTGTTTGGATATGAGTAAAGACCCGGTAGCAACAACAGGATGATGACATATGGGTATGGGTCAAGTGATTGGGTACCCCAATAAGTGGATTAATTGGATGGTTAATGCTAAAGATAGACTTAAATCTGTGGTCCCCCAGGTCTTGAATTTTGACCCATAGCCATATGATGACTATGTTTGAAGACCGTGTTTGAATGTGTTTGATACCACCCATAGGATCCATGTATGGTATATATAGTAACATTGGGGGTATATTGACGGTAAATGTTACCATATATACCATACATGGATCCTATGGGCCATGTTTGATGACTAAACTGACCCTCACAACCTGCCGAGTAATTATTCCAGAGCATGCAGGGAATCCCCTCAAAATCAAGCATGGCAACCATCAATTCCCGCCAGAAAATCGGTTCACAATATCTTACCCAACTGCTCCATGGTGCTGGAATATGCACACCAACATTTACACAAAATCACCCAGTCATGTAGGTAAATATACCAGCACCATGGAGCTGGTTTATAATGGAGAAACAGATCTGTAAATTCCCTTTGTTCTTTCTATATTCCTGCCAGTTGCGCTTTGGTTGGTGGTTTGGAACATGAATGGATGATTTTTCCATTAATATTCGGAATGTCATCATCCCAAGTGACGAACTCCGTCATTTTTCAGAGGGGTAGGTTGAAACCATCAACCAGATGAAACTCTACCACTTCACGACCGATTTTCTGGGTAACGACTTCCAAAAATCATCAGGAATCAGACGTCACCGCTCGTCGTGTGGCGTGCGAAGCCCCGGGGGCGCCCGGCGCGTTTGGGGCGTGCTGGGTGAACCAACTTTGCCATTCGAAATTGGGATGTTAGCAGCAAGAGTACAAGGTGGGCGCCCCAGTTATATATAAGTTGTTTTTTAAGTTCCATTACCATCCATTACAAAACTTTGCTATTGAAGTTATAAACCAATTTAGCTATCTAGCCGGCCCCACTTTGTATGCAACCTGTGAAAATCAGAGTTTTATGCGAAATAATCGATATAAGATCATCTTGATGTGATAGCTGAGTGTGTTTGAACACGGGGTATACCCTTCAAGTTTTTCAATCTTAAGAGGGAATAGTTTGACAAACCAGTTGATTTGGGTATACCACGGTATTCCCCCAATTTTCAGACCATATCAACCTTGGCACGACCTCACGTTATATATAACATATATAACACCACTTCAGGCGAGAATTTTCACCTCAGGCAAGATTTCTGGAATCAATCTGATTAGTAGACTGAATCACTTCAGACCAAATTTCTGGTATGCGAGGGATCCAGGTATGATAGTTACAGAATATTACAGATAGAAACAATCCCACATGTATAAATCATTTATACAATGTGGGGCCCCGAAACAATAGCTAAGTTGGTGAACATAACTCCAATCTCATCCAATTTCACCATGAATTATGGTACTTATAACTATATATTATATATAGTTATATAGTATTCATGGGGTTTATCAAGCAACATTCACATCGGGGCCCACATTGTATCAATGGGAATTTCAGGATCCTAAAATGGAGGTACTGTACCATATAAGGCCATATTTTTTGGGGATATTCTCTTACATAGGCCTGAAAAATAGGCCTTATATATGGTAGGTATCACTAACAAAATCCAAAAAGTACAGGCACCTTTTGTACCTGCGGGCGCCGCCGCTGGCGCCGCCGACGAGGGATGTCGAGCATACGAACATGGATTCGGGGTGAATGGATAAATTATGATAAATGGATAGATAACTTTACCATCTACTAAATAAATCACATGAATAGAGTATATCAAATGGATACAGTACACCAAATCACTTCTCATTTTTAGTAAATGGATAAATTCATTTGATTCAAAAAGTATGGCGCGACTGAGATGGAAAGGACTTCATTTCCATAACTGGAACATATATAAATTTTGAACACCCCAGAAACTAGACAAGGCTCAATTCATCACTATTTTAGTAGGAGTTTTGCGTTTCTATCGTTTTTTGGGGTTGCTTATTCTATCGATTGTCCATTGTTAATATTGCATATCTTCATAAATGACCCGGAATTCAAGAAATTGAAGATAGTTCAATGCCAAATTAATCTGTTGCTATACAATGATATACCAGGTACAAGGTGGAGGCCCCCAAACGATAGCGTTCAGTTGACGCACATTTCACTTGGTGAACCGTTGGGTTGATGAGGTCTATAAGCCAACTGATAACTTGGGGCTTCACCTTGTATTTGATCCCCATATAAACCATTGTTTGCAGGCTGTATATTCATTGATAACTGGTAATAGTTACCCTCTGGTAAACTAACATAGCTGTTGAACATGGTGATTTATAGTGGATTTACCTATTAAAAATGGTGATTTTCCATGGCTCTGTTAAATAACCATATGTTACCTGTTTATTTTAATGACAATGGTTTTTGATCCCTGTATATGATATGATAACAACCGATAACTATGATGATACCGATCGTTTGATAGGCATCTTCACTCCTGGAGGATCATGCATTGTCAGGCTAGATTATCAGAGGCTAAGGCTTTGTTCAGTAATGACAACCGCTGCATCAATAAATCGTTGGACTGTTTGGTTGGGGGGCGACTGCATATAAATAATCGCTGAATTAGCGAATGATCAATCAAAAAGGGTGTTCACCTCCTAATTTTACATTTAGAAAACCTGCTCAACGACATGGTGTTCCTCAAGATACGGCTTTGATGTCCTCCAAACGTTGGAAAAAAACATACCCTTCAGTAAATTAACAGTTCGACCCTGCCAGTCATCGGGGTTGGAAGATTAGCTTCCATTAAAAAATGGTGATTTTCAGGGTCAACATGTTAATTAACATCATTTTCAGGGCCATTTATAGTGGATTTACCCATGAAAAATGGAGATGTTCTATAGTTTTTTTGTATGTTTACCAGAGTGTAACTCAACTGTCCTTGGATGAGTTCATGCTGATCCACCATCCAGGGTGGCGGCTTGATCTTCCGAAAAGTGTTGGGTGTTGGCCGGGTCAATTATCCACTATGCTTGATGGCAATATATGAAAAATGCTGCTTGGTGGTTTGGAACATTATTTTTATTTTCCATAATATACCCTCTGGTAAATTAACATAGACCCTGAAAATCACCAATTTTTAATGGAAACTAATCTTCCAACCCCTATCTCCCAGGGTCTATGTTAATTTACTGGAGGGTATGCGATAATCCTTCCCATTGACTTTCATGTTGTTCAAGATGGGAAAGAAACCACCAACCAGAATGTGTTGCTTTCAACCCAATGTGCAATGGTTAAATTCCAATATATATATATATCATGTTTTGTTGGTCAAACAATTGTTGGTAATTTACACAACATTGCAGTAACTCTTGTTGGTCACATTCCCCCATCTATTTCTTGTGCAAAAACTGTACGTATACGCAACCCATGGGCCAGCGTGGGGAAAGCTTGAGGAAATCTCATTTATTTGGAGGTTTCCTAAGTCATAGGGGTACCCCCAGTCATCATCCATTTATAGATGGGATGTTCCATGAAATCAACCATGATAAGCCATCAATTTTCTGGTACCCCCCATTGATATGGAAACCTCCATTGATATGGAAACCCAAAAAATGGATTTTCCCATTATAGATGGGATTTTCCATGAAATAAACCGTCATTTTTGGGGTACCACTATGGAAACCATGGAAACACCGTCATTTTTGCACTGAGCGCACCGAGCGCTGCTGTGCTCAGGTTGCAGCTTTTAGATCGGATTGTGAACCCCTCCAACTTTCAGGAGGTCGGAGGAATCACTGGGGTGCCGCCCGGGGTACGAAACTAGCAGTTGAAACCTTGGTGTTTCCATTCAAATATTTTTTTTTTGCTGGGATTTTATGATGGTTTAATGGAGTTTTATGATGGTTTAATGGGATTTAACAGGATTTACCCGCTGGTAAACTAACATAGCTATGGAAAATCACAATTTTTCATGGGTAAATCCACAGCTATGTTAGTTTACCAGAGGGTATATTCAAATATGTCTTTTTGTTGTAGATGTAGGATTTGTAGACTTTGTGTTTGGCAATTTTCTAGAGAAAGTTTATATTTTCATGCGAACATCTTAAGAATCTGTCATTGATTCGCAGACAGCAAGTTTCCGTAGGTATATAAATAAATGGAACGAATTGCGCAGCAAGAGGCCCCCAACTATCAATAACTTAGTGTATAACTGAGGGCGATTAATTGTGTTAGATTTATGGTGGATATATCTAAACTAGGAAGAGTTGGATTACAGTATAACTGGTGGTGGGTCCATCCTGCATAGTGTGTGTGTGTATGTTTTGTGAACTTGTTTATTGTTATTTTATGTTTTCTTTATATCCCCAGCCAAGGTAAGAATCAAACATGGCCAATAATCCAAGAGAAAGAATGGGGGACAGGTAGGGCTGCATTGGAGTTGAGTGGCATCTAAACTGGATGGATAATTTTTTAGTGTTGCGGTATCTTATGGCTACTTATATAATATAGCTATGTTCATGTTTCAATTGTGGTTTTATGCATTTTAATGAACAAAGTATACTTGCTAAATCATTGTCAACTACTGCTCTTACTATGTGTTTTTTTATGTTTTTCTTGGCTATCCCGATGGTTCTTTAAACGTTTAAAACCGTTAAATCTTCATGTCAAACTCCCCAGCTGACAGAGATGGAGCTCCTGCCGGCGACGATCCGTTCGTCGTTCGGGGGTTTTAAAAGGCTCCATTCAGATGTGTTGGCGCAAAAAAAGAAATAATAGGGGAAATACTTATAGATAATAGGGCAAATTGCCATCAAGTAGTTTAATGGGATTTAATGGTGGTTTAATGGATTTAATAGGATTTACCCTCTGGTAAACATACAAAAAACGATGGAAATACCCTCTGGTAAATTAACATGTTGACCCTGAAAATAACCCATTTTTAATGGTAACTAATCTTCCAAGTCCTACTTGCCAGGGTCTATGTGAATTTAGCAGAGGGTACTTAAGATAATAGGGGAAATTGCCATCAAGTACTGGGGAAAATGAAATATAACCAATTATAATGTGGCTACCCTCTGGTAAACATACAAAAAACGATGGAAAATGGCCATAGAAATAGTTGATTTTCCCATTCAAAATGGTGTTTTTCCATAGTTATGTTAGTTTACCAGAGGGTAAGCAACATTGGATGATAAAATTAATTTATGTCTGTAGAAGAAATTGACATCTAAGAAGACTTCACATATAAGTCTTTGATGGCTTACATTCTATCTATACAAAGACTATCCATCCAAGATAGGTTTAATATGTTTACATACATATTATAGTACATACTTAAATAATATAGAGCATGGCGGTTCCCACCCATTCCATTAGATGTGCAGTTTTTTTGTGTGATAATGATAATGGTAAGTAGTACATTACCACTAGAAGTAAAACTTTTGGCAATGGAGCTGGAAACGAACCATATATATATATATATATATACGTACATATAATTGTATATACACACATAATAATACACACACAATACATGTTTATATATAAATATGGGTATGGATCAATACCTATTAATACCATTTTTAGTGGGATGAACATCCATTTACCAGCTATTTTGATGTGAACTACAGGGGTACAAGGTTTTGACACACTGCCATATATATATGTGTGTGTTGTATGTTATATTCCCAGAATGAGTTGCAGGGGAAGTTTGCAGGCTGAAAAACCCCTTATGCGTGGGGAAACATGGTGTCCTGGTGAAATTCCTGTGCACTCGGTGCTTTGACCAACCCATGATTTCGAATCCGTTGATAGGTAGTTGTTGTTTTGTAGACATTAACTTAATATCACAATTTGTATATAATGTGTATATAATTTGTATATAATGTGTATATCATTTGTATATAATTTGTATTAGTGACAATCTAGAAGTATAAATGTGTCTATATCTCAAGTATTCTTTGGCTTCTCATCTCCGTTCGAACTCAGGACGACCTCTCGAAAGACAGAGCTTTGGAGCACGACGAAAGTGGCCCGAGCGCTGGCGAAGTGGTGCGAAGTGCGATGCTGCGGAGACTGCGAGCACGGCCTGTGTAAAACACCTACGCAGAGCTGAAGTACAAACGGCAAAAATTAGGCCGCTTCAAGTGGCAAACACTCTGGTTAAAGAGAAGGAAATCAGTGTGTTTTTGTTAATTATTACAGGATGGTGCCCCCCAGTTATAAGTTGATTAGGTTGGTGAAAATATAAACCCCATGAACTGTAGTTATATCATGTTATATCTACCATAAACCAATATAAACCATAGTTTTGCTTCAGCCACAGAAATATCTCTTCAGTGAACGCTATCCAACCAACCAACGGGGGCCCCATGCTGCAGATGATCCAGTTCCATCCCACCAAAGATCATCCCATCCCAGCCCTGGAGACGTACAGCTAGGTCCCGGATCCCCCTGAAGTGGATGTTGTACACATGTATAACCCTTCAAAGGTAGACTGGTTGGTGGTTTGGAATATTTGTGTTTTTTCCATATTATATATATATATATTGGGAATAATGATCCCAACTGGCGAGCATATTTTTCAGAGGGGTAGGTATACCACCAACCAGTAGAGCCTTATATGGATTGTTTGCTCACATTGTCAAACTCGTCAGAAGAAACCCGTGGAAAACTCTTGCCATTTGCTTCGTTTCTTCACTTCCAGGCTGTTCAAAGATTGCTGGAGTTCAGTCGCAAGGTCAGTTGGTGATGGGGTCTGGATTAAGCCATCACGTCTTTAGTTGAAGAGTTACCCTCTGGTTATGACTAACATAGCCATGGTATAGATGGCCCATAGAAATAGATGGTTTACCGTTCTTAATAGCATGGTGATTTTCCATGTTAGTCATAACCAGATGGTACCTACTTTGAATGATAGTGCTTGACTATGTCAGGGTATTTTAAATCCGGCTTCACATGAATCCTTGGCTGGATAGTACGTGAATACTGTTTTTCTTTGGCTATAAATTAGGATTTAATGAGGATAGTGATATACTAAGCAGCGAACAGTTTCATGGTAGCAGGGCATACCATGGTTCAATTGAGGCAATGTTCAGCCTCCTGCAACAGGTGGCCTTCAATCTAGTAGCCGCATCAATCTTCGATGTGGTATCAATATATTTGGGTGAACCTTATGGTTAATGATGGTAAATTCATGGTTTACAATGGTTAATGATGCTTAAAATTGTTAATTACGGTTAATGTGGGTAACCCAATGACAAACCTACCATGTGAGGATGGTTCATGCCCATTGTGATTTTGGGAGTTAGTTATTGGTAAAACACCAGCACTTAGGATAAGCTAAAAGGCGTCTATTCCCTTCAGCGGTTGTTTGTATCACCTATCGTGTAAAAGCATGGCTAAGAAAGAAAACGAAATTGCCATTGTAGTGACGTCCATGCAGAGGGCGTCTCAAGGTAAACGATTTCAATTGCAAGGGGTGCTAGTCCAAGCTTGGTGTTGAGAGCAGCTGTTATGCCGGCAATTCCAGACACTCAGGCCTGAGTTGCACATCCAATCTGCTATCCCCATGTGTGGGGGATCGCAGATTCGCCTTTTTGCCTCTGGGACGGATTTGGCTTGGCAGAGCTTGAAATCGACGGTGCAGGGGCTCGGCACCCTTCGCATCCCCAACGAGGATGATGAGCGCAAAAGCAAAGAGGTTGGGCCAAATGGGTAGACGAACTGTATCGGAGATATAGACATCGTTTAATTGAGCGGGCCTAGTCCGAGTACAGCGCAAAAGTGTTTGCAGGGGTAGTATTTGGAATCGTGCCAGGCTGGTGCTCGTTTGAAGCGCAACGTGGAAACTTTGCAGACCACAGTAATGGGCATATATGGTGATATATATATATATACATAATATGCTTGGATTTGCCTGAGTGGATTGTATTTACTTTTCCCAATGGGAAATTCACACAATATTTTTGGGATCAGACTAGGAAACATGCTTTATTTTTGGGATTCCTCAAGCAAATCCAAGACATCGACCCGTGTTTCTCATCCAACGTTCGTGGAACGAAATGTTAACCTGCCTCCGATTTCGCAGTGTTTTTTCAGCATCGGTTGAGTTCATCGAAGTTTGGGATAGGGAACAAAAAATGGGCTATGACTAGGGATTTTACATATTATAATGGAATTTGTACAGTAGAATCCATATATAGCCCATTTTTTATGGCCTAAAATGGGCTATTCCTAGAATTTTTAGGTTATGACTATGGATTTTCGTGGATCGTGGATCAGCTCCGTGCCATTCACCTCGCTATGATATCCGCAAGATCAGCACATGAATTAACCATCAACAACCATGGTAAACCAGTATAAACCATGGATCATTAATGATGGTTATTCATGGTTTATAATTTAGTTCATTTAGTTCCAGAAGTTCTTGCCCTTAAATTTCCGACACATGAACGGGTTTTTTTGGAAAAAAGGAGATGAGATTAGATAACCGCAGTTTGCGGTGCAAAGCACTGTTTTTTATACAGCAGCCTGCTGTTTGCTCACCGGAGGCCATGCCATCTTCCATCACAAATCTGAGCTACTCCTGTGATGTGAAAACTGCATGGGACTCCATGCAACAGAAGAAAAAAAAATGGGTGATATACTGTAAAAAACAGCACCTGTAACTGATACACCTACACATGTCGTGTTTATATACCATTTGGTTATGACTAACATAGCCATGGAAAATCACCATGCTATTAAGAACGGTAACCCATCTATTTCTATGGGCCATAGAAATCCCATGGCTATGTTAAACAACCAGAGGGTAATACATAAATGGGTTACATGTATATACAATGGAGTATTAGATCATCCTCAATTTTTGCCAGATGGATTGTGCCATCCCCAGCTTGAATTTGGATGGGTTGATCACCTTGAACACCAACCATGCCCTAGCCGAAACCCACAAAAATCCTTTGTACCACTGAAGCAAACGTGACAACTGGAAGGCACCTATCGATGTGCATTTAAATGTTAAGTTTAAATGGGAAAATTATCTATAAAGGGCGGATTTTCCATTGCCATGTCTGGTCACCCAGAGGGTCTTTGCCAAATAAAAAGTGACTGCAGTTTCAGATGTGGGATGTTTTGAGGTAGTTTCCCACGGTTTTTGACATTACCCCCTATCAATATATTTACGTATATATTTATAATAATTTATAATATATAATATATTTTATATTATATATAATATAATATGATATAATATAATATGATATAATATAATATAGTATATAGTATATATAATTTATAATATAATTTATAATATATAATATAATATGATATAATATGATATAATATAATATAGTATATAGTATATATAATATATAATATATAAAATATAATATATAAAATATAATATATAAAATATAATATATAATATATAATATATAAAATATAATATATAATATAATATAGTATATAGTATATATGATATATAATACGTGTATATATATACACAGTATATACATAATATATATATATATACATGTATATAGATATATAGATAATATCCTCAGAAAACTTTGTGTTGCAATACCCAGCTAAAGATATTTCAAATAATATGTAGCTACTGGGAAGCACATCCCAGGAAGTACAACATGACGGATGACTCCCCCAAAAGGCCCTTGACCCCCTCAGTTTGTTACTTGAGTTGGTAAAGACAACTAGAGTAGCTACTGGGTTTATGGTAGATATATCCAACTAGTGAACGGTTCATCCCACAGACCGTGTAGGTTAGCTCACCTTAGTAAAAAAAGGAAATGGATTAACATGGATGAACACTACTTATCTTGCTGGTGCTAAACGCAGGGAATTTTCGGGAATGATCCACTGGCTAACTATCAATGTCATCATCCCAGCAACCCCCAGCAACCCATCCAGCCACCCTACGTTTAGCACGCACCAGTAAGTTATCCCACTGGTAATCCTCCAGTTGGTGCAAAACCACAAATACCACCCACATGGAGGAACATCCCGCTTCGTAAGTGGCGAATAGCCATAGAATATTTCTATATATACACCATAGTCCATGTATGTTTGGGATATCCCACGAAATAAGGGACTTACTACAAATTCACCAGGGTTAACCAGGGTCATTAGCCAGTTCATGGAAAGCCATCAGTTATGAATGGCTTATTGCCTAGTTCCTTTTTGGGAGAATCCTCCAAGTATCCTCTAAAAAACACAGCATCAAATCCCATGATTGTTGAGTCACCATTCTAATCCCATTATTCTTGTGCATTATCCAAGGGAATCAATACTAAGAGAGCTTTATAATGGATATAAAACTGCATATTATCCAATAATAGAGATAACGGATATTTATCACATTGGATAATATTAGTAATAATGGATATCACATTGGATAATATTAGTAATGTTACATGCATATTGGATAATGGATATAATATTAGCACTTGAACACTTATTTGCATGTAATGTGATAAAGCCAATAACGGTCACCATCCCTAATAGAGTTTTATCATTGGGTATACCCTAAAGTAGTTGGTTATACTGTAATCCCAACTTTATAGTCCCAACTTCCTAATATAGTGATATGGGATGATATTAGATATCAAACAGTTTTTCAATGTTTTTCATACATAGTTAAATAGCAATGAATTGATAATTGATATAAATAGGTATTGTAATAGGCCGGATGATATATCAAAGTATATCCCTACTATAAGCTATGGTTTTAATAGATTTAGATTATACATATTATCCCTAGATATTATCATCTATCAGGATATAGCTACAACCCCCAGTCACGGTTGCTTCCTGGAAATTTAAGTCTTGGTTGGCGGTTTTTTCCCCTTATCATGGTATAATAACTGGCTATTTTTTCTAGGCTGTTACCTAGTCATTACCATGGGGGTTATTTATATAACTGGTTATCCCCTTAAGGACAACCCCCAGTCGGCCGGTTGGTTCCTGGAAATTGGTCGTTGGCGGTTTTTTCAATGATCTCCAGGCGATGCCCAACGACGAGTTCATCGGGACCATTCTAAGCATGGCGGCAAGGGATCGTTATGCTCTGGTGGAGGAAAGGAGGGCCGATTTCAGGTGGATAGTGCTGTGGATAGTGCTCAGAAACTCAGGGCTGAAAAAACTTAGCAAGTTGTACGTAAGTTTCACACAATCACAAAATTTATGAAGGTTTATTGGCTCCAATTTCCAGCCACGTAACAGTTTCCACGACGTTTCAAACATTCAAGTGCGATGTTTGTGTTTTTTTTGAGCCTGATATGGGGCGCCAGTTGAAATTCTTGAAAGCATGGTTGTTAAGAGCGGTTTTCTCATGTTTCAATATGCAATATGGAGCATTATAATCTTGATTTGCCGTGCTCCCAATATTTTGCGGACTAGATGTATTTTGCTTGGCAGAACTTGGGGGGAATTGATGGAAGTTGGTTGGATTCAAGGTCGATTCTTGGACACGCAGATGAATTAGCCGTGTTTGATAAACGAATGATCAAGCTACTAGGTCAATCTTACATGGATAATTTAATCCTTTAGTCTTTTGGTATTAATGGGAATATCTACTAACCAGCAAAGAATTTATTTCTTTGCAGGGTATCTAAGATTGGCAATGGCTATGTGTATTACTTGGGTGCGCGGTTCCAGTTCTAAGCGGCCATGCAACCATAGTTCTTCGGTGGTCTTTGCCGTGGTTATATTGTGGTTATACAGTTATACCCATTAATAAACACGATCAACCAGTGTAAACCCATGATAGACCTTTATTCACATACTGGTTGGTGGTTTGGAACATGTTTTATTTTCCCCCTTTTTTATGGGATAATCCTTCCCATTGACTTTCATATATATTTTTCCCATTGTAAACCCTGTATAACTATATATATATACCATTGTTTACCTATAATATATATATATATATACATATACAGGGTTATTCACCTAATATTTCGCTATAATAGGTGATAATGTACCCAGTAATATACCCTTTATTCACCTAATTCGTGTATTTTTTTGTGACCCATTCAGACCATTCAGATCACCCTAACTGCACCCCCAGTTGTGGTTTTCGTCGTGTCTCAATGGTGAAGATGGACAAACGTTGTTCTTCAGTAGCAGTGCCTGCGTTCCATCCAATATGGTTTTTACATGTTTTTATCATTCAAAATTCAAAATGGCGAGAGAATTGATTAAAGCTTTTGGAAGTGGGTTAACTATCATCCATGAATTCTTTTAACATCTTTTAACCAGCGTATGAGGATAGTTGCAAGTGAAACATCATGGTTGGTTGATGATTGCGAGAAGATTTGGTATCCAATATATTTGGGGGAGCATTGCAGCATCACCATTCATTGTCGGACTATTAACCAACCAGCATTGCAGGGAACATTTCAGGTTTTGAACATTGCTCATGCAAGAGCCCCAATATCAATGGATTGGTTTAAGGGAAAATCTGCAGGAAACCATAGATCTTCCCATTATTTCTATGGGGTTTTCCTGTAAAGTTTCCCTTAAACCAATCCATTGACAATAATATTTGCGAAATTCTAGTCAGAGTCAGCGATATTTGCTTCTACGGTGTGATCCAATGTTCATGGGAAAGAGTCGCACAGCTTACCCAGTGGATTTCTGAGGTACCTACGGGTACCTGTTTGCAAACAAACCCTCCCAATCCATCGCAGGAATGTGCATCGCAGGAATGCAAAGTGGTTCATGACCATGGGCATGATTCACTTAGGTATAGAAAAAGCAATGCAATGCATGTTTGTGTTTTACACAGATATATAAATTAGACATATGATAATGTACATGCGCCCATTTGTAGATGGAAATCATTTACTTAGTCGTATAATATTATATATATATATATATATGTACTGTATGTCTTGACATATATATATATATATAATAGTATATAAACCTATAGTACATTTTGTCACTGTCCACTAACTGGTGCCCACACAACCGAGACCGCAGGACTTTGCATGGTACCTGCTGATCCTTGGTGAGATCGGTAGGCGGGATTGTTTTGCGATTTCGTAGCGTGCAGATGATTCAAACGGAGGATGGTTTGAGGGGATTTAATAGCTATATAAGTAACAAACTATATACAAAACATATACAAAAATGGGGTTTAACTAACAACAAATATATAAAAAATGGGATTTAACTAGCAAAAAATTTACGGAAAATTGAATTTAATTAACTAGCACAAATTATACAAAAAATATACAAAACATTGGATTTAACTAACCAAAAATATACAAAAAATACAAAACATGGGATTTAACTAACAAAAAATATCGAAAAAATGGGATTCAGTGGGACAATATGGCATTCAATCAACACTCAAAGTTTGGATTTCATGGGTTTCAACCAGGAAAATGTGTGGAAAAAATAGGAGCGCCATGGTGGATTGCCGATGTTTTTTCGACATGGACATGTTGAAACATGGAAATTTGGTGGTGCCCTATGTTCAGACAAACGCCTTAAATGGATAGTGCTACCCCAGCTCAAGGTGGTGCCCCATAGTTAGCTAAGTTGGTGAACATAACTCCCATTTCACTATGGTTTATGGCAGATATAACTATAGTATTCATGGGGTTTATAAACCAACATTCACATAACTGGGGGGCACCATCCAGCTTGGGTGCCACAAGAATCCTGTCATCTGCAAGTGAAAGGACAAGCTGGGGCAGCTCCGGTGGGGTGGAAAGCAATCTTACTATCCAAACTGCTGATGCTATATGGAAGTTCAGCTGGATGGTTTATAATCTGGGTAAATTATAACGACCTCACTACGACCTCACTGGAAATCATGGTTAGGATCCGGGAAATCATCCCCAAATGGCCTTAATTCAGATTAGTGAATTATTATAATTTGCCCAGTTATAATGGAACATCCAAAAATAAAATGGATGATTCAGCAGTACCATGGAGTACCCCCATTTTAGGAAAGCTCCATATCGAAAACGCTGGAATCAAAACTGTTCCAAACCAAGAAGATGAAACAACACAAGGTGATGCTTTCCTGAACTATTTAGGAAGAGACGGTGAGGAAATGGTTGATTCCATGAGCAAGCGTGCTTTGGGAAACAAATTGGATGGTGAATTTTGGAAAAACAAGGTCCAGAATCCGCTGATAAAAGAAATGAATAGCAACATATAGCAACCATGCAAAATTGAGAATGGTTAACCCCTTCATAGTGGTTGACCCCTTTCCCCTAAGAGTGAATACGCATACACCCCGTGTGCCCTTGAAACACGTAAGAAAGCCACTTGGGGAATCAAAAAACTCGTCCCAAAGTCGTGCCGAGTCGTGACCAAACTGCTTTACCAAACTGGTTTATAGGTAGTTTCACCGGTTTATTATTGGGTTTTTTTTGTAGGTGGGTCAATCTATGGGTGGGGTTTATCCGAAGAAATGTCTTAGTGCGGCAAACCCAATTATTTTAGCCTAGCAGGCCTGGGGACGGTTTTCCAACCAGCATGGGCCATGTCACAGCCCATGGCTTTTATAACGACCCCATAAATTGACCTCATGCAAAAAAAGACACTCAGCGGCTTTTACCTGGTCATGAATTGAGTAAGTACGGTTCATTCAATGGGAATTCCAGGATCCTAAAATGGAGGTACTGTACCATCTAAGGCCATATTTTGGGGGGATATCCCCTTACATAGGCCTTATATAGGCCTTATATATGGTAGGTACCTCCATTTTAGGATCCTTTTTTATTCCCATTGACTATTTGCTAGTCATTACTTATCATCGATCCTTCATTATCAATGAAGTAAGCCCAATCATAAACATCATAAACCATCCCCAATAGATGTTTATGAAATTGGCTTATTATAATATTATGCATCATTATACCACGAAAACTGGCAGGATGTTATAACATGTTATAAAAATTAATTAATTCATGACCCAGTTATTATTAACCATTAATACGTATACCCGTGAATACCAAAAAAAAATTGGTGATACTTCATTTTCCCCACTACTTCATGGCAAATTCCCCTATTATCCATTATCCATAAGTATTTCCATATTTCCCTTAATATTCCCATAGCTGGTTGGTGTTTTTTTCTACCCGGGATGGTTTTCCAGTGGCCAGGAACATGGACTCCTCCTATGGTTCCACCGTGGCGGAGCAGTTCGTTGACATTTGCGTCCGCGTTCCTCAGGCCCTGTTGGACCCCAATGTGATTTTCGTGACAGCTGTTTTCCATGGGATTTAGATATGGAAATCACTGTGGAAAATCCTAATGTGTTCCAAGTGATATGGATACAATGGATCCTAATGGCCACAGTTTATGTTTTCCATGTGAATGATATGGATACTATGGAAATCATCATGTGGGCCCAAGCTACAATCCAATTTTTTCGTGTCATGTTTGACAAGGGGGTTCCCTAATGGTGACGAGCACGGTATCCCAATTTTAGGAAAACCTCATCTGATTGGTGGTTTGGAACCATGGAATTTTATGACTTTCCATATATTGAGAATAGTAATCCCAACTGACTCATATTTTTCAGAGGGGTAGGTATACCACCAACCAGCTATGGGAATATAGGGAAATATGGAAACACTTATGGATAATAGGGGAATTTGCCATCAAGTAGTGGGGAAAATGAAGTATCACCAATTATCATGTGGTTACCCTCTGGCAAACTAGCATAGCTATGGAAAATCATCATCTTTTATAGGTAATAAAATCTGGGCAGATTATAACGAACTCACTGTTCTCCCTCACTGGAATCAAGCCATTTTAGCGTCCGACGCGTTTTTTTTTGGGGGAGGGGGGAACCATGCAGACAGTTCGTGTCCCTTCATCCTCGAGTGATGTGGCAAAGCAGAGCGTCATTATTGATTACGATGACAAAGTAGGGGTGCGTCTTCCAGGCGGCATCGAAGTGGTGTGGCAGAGGTTTCGACGACGACAAAACAGGAACTGTTGGGCTTCAGACTCATGACTGGACCATCACCCGTTTACGGTACCCGAAAAGTCATAGCTGGTGAATGGCTGGTGAACAAACCTTCACCCACGGTTAGTCTTCACAGCTTTTGACCCATCCCCATATGGCCATGAAAAATGGTCCATATACAGATGATCTGGGTAAATGACATAACGACCGAACCCTCTGCTCCAAAAAAACACTGGAATCATGGTTAAGAGGAATCATCCCAAAATAGCCCAACACTTCAGGTTAGTGCATTAGCCCAGATATAATGTGGCACTCTCTGGTAAACTCACAGTTAGCTTTGGAAAATCATCATCTTTAATAGGTAAGTCAACTATGAATGGGCCATGTTCAATAGCTATGTTAAATTACCAGAGGGTAAAACATGTCAAAGCAAAGATAAACCACCCCATGTATGATAGTTTATATATACAGTTTATACCACCCATTTATGGTGCATTTGGGAATGGTGTATTATTGGTTTAACCACATTAATATGGGAATGTGCCATCAATATCCAACAAGTAATAGGGAACATGAGATATGATGAATTACAATGATATGTTTAGCAGCAATCTATGGTTGATCATAGGATAATTTCCCAACACAAAACACTGATACAATTGAGACCTACTGGTATCACTTAGGCACTTGCCGATTACAGTGATTACAGTCAATTTCTGCACCAGATGAGGTTGCCAGATGGCTTATCATGATGATTGTCAATGATGATATTTATGGATATTGTTTCATATGATGAGTGGCTCTGGATCCATTGTACTACGGCACCGAATGTGATTAGCATGTTGTGGTTACAGGATGGTGCCCCCCAGTTATGTTTGTTGGTTTATAAACCCCATTAACTATAGTTATATCTGCCATAAACCATAGTTATGGAAGTTATGTTCACCAACTTAGCGATTCCGAACTGGGGCACAACCTTGTACAACCAATATGTAACCACCACCATGTTGAATACGATTCGAATTGATCAGCTTCATCCTGAGACGCCAAAGCAGGCCTGGGCCTAGTCTGAGAAGATTCCAACTAGCCTCTGGTAAACATACAAAAAGCTATTGAACATGGTGATTTAGTTCGTGGATTTACCCATTAAACATGGGATTTTATAGTGATTTAATGGGATTTTATAGTGATTCAATGGGATATTGAAAATGGCCACTTAGTTCGTGGATTTACCCAGCTATAGAAATTGTGATTTTCCATATTTTTTTGTATGTTTACCAGAGGGTAAACCCTCGCAAGTTCGAGGTTGCCGCAGCCATGAAAGTGTGAAAGTGACTCCGACCAATTCCAGTCAGTTGTCTCCAGCTGACAAAAATCCCAAGCATGTTGCAGTCAAGTATCCGATATTGATAGTTGCATGTAGACCCTCCGTATGCCCATGAAACAATATTTCTAGATGACCCCTTGGAGGGTTCAGGTGCATATTCCAACGATGTCCCCGGTCTATGACCGTTGAACAAGGCACGCTAATGGTTATATATACATATTGGTCCCTGAAGAATTGGGAACATGTTTATGTTCGGTTCCTCTCCCCCATTTTTTGTTGGTTGTACTCTATACTCCAAAAACAAGGCCACAAACAATAAACCAAGTCTGGTTGGTGGTTTGGAACATGAATTTTATTTTCCATATATTGGAAATGTCATCATCCCAACTGACTTTCATATTTTTCAAAGGGGTAGGTATACCACCAACCAGAAGTACATGTGTGGCGATCAAAGCGGTCCAATCATGATTGCACTATCAACCTTTCAGATCGCCTGTCCTTTCCGAAAGCTGGTAGGGTCTGGTCGGCCCAATTCGTTTTAGCATGGCTCCAAATTCACAACTGGTGGTCCAAAAAAAACGCAGTACATCCCCGTCATGGTTCTAAATCCCCATCTTGATTTAATGTCAACAGACTCATCCAGACAAGCTGAGGCCCCAGTTTCGCCCAGTTCCCCCCCAACTCTCCATCTCTTAGAGAGGTCAGGCCCTATGCAGTGACGCTGGCTCTGAGTCTGCTGGATGCTCCGGTCCGGTGGGATGGCATGGTTGAAATTGGCTGAGGTATGCTGAGGTCTGGTAGCTAGTTGGTGCCCCCCCAGTGATGTGTGTGGGTTTAGAACTCCAAGTAAGTATAGATATATCTGATCTACTATAAAATTTGGTTGGTGGTTTGGAACATGAATTTTATTTTTCCATATATTGGGAATGTCATCATCCCAACTGACGAACTCATATTTTTCAGAGGGGTAGGTATACCACCAACCAGAAATACTATACTATAAAGCCAAGTGAAATTGGAGTTATTTGCACCAACTTAGCTCTTTTTTTTGACCATCGGTAGCTGGGGATGCTTCAAGTATGTTCAAGTTTCGGGTCCCACGATGGCTCATGGCATCCCAAATTTTGTATCTATGGAATATTTACCAACATTTTACCATGTATCTGGGTAAATGACATAACGACCTCACTGTTCTCCCTCACTGGAATTATCCCCAAATGGCCTTACAATTCAGGTTCGTGAATTATTATAATTTACCCAGATGTATGAAGAGGTGGCTTTGAGGTGATTTTTCAATATTTTACCATGTGCACCTCACCAACTTTGAGGGGTGACTTCCCAATATCACCCAGTCATTTTTAGCGAAATATACCATTGCATACATATTTACAGGCATATGGGATGTATAAACCAATCAGCGATTTCGATACTTTAGCCTTAGCATTTTCTCGATACTGGAATCACTGTGGAACCAACAACACGGTTTTCTTCAGCAGAATGGACGGCCCTTTGTTCAGTACCCTTTGGTAATTTAACGTAGCTATTGAAAATGGCCATTTATAGTGGATTTACCCATTAAAAATGGCCATTTTCAATAGCTATGTTAAATTACCAGAGGGTAGATGAGTTTGTGCTAAATGACTGATCCACTTTGATCCATATTAATTAATCCATATTAAGCAAGGTTGAAATGCATGACCAGCTACAATTAGGCGACTACATGGCTATTCACTTGACAGAGACTCCTATTTGATATCACAAGATGTGTTTTTTCAGGGTATAAGAGTCACTTTTTTCTGGGTATGCATTGCATAACAAAGTGTGCTTCAAGGTATCTTAAAGTATCATCAAGTGCCGCTTTGGATGTTCATTCTACCATCCTAGCAATGTCGCGGCGTTCCTCGCAGGCGGAAGCAGAAAACACCCTGTCGCTGTGCACGTCACTTCACGTATTGGTGGATGTGGATGTGGGCTTCCCGTTTACGATAGCTAAGTTGGTTGAAATTCCTGGGTAAAACTAGTGGTTTATGGTATAGATATAGCCTAGGGTAAACTAACAGTTCGATATGGAAAATAAAGCATTTGTAGACTATTTTCCTGGGGTTTCCGAAAATGGGTTTTCCATATCTATGTTAGTTTACCGTAGGGTATCTACATTAATCGTTCATGTGGTTTATGAAAACCAACTAACATCACCCTACCAACTGAAATTTCCAAAGCCTACATGGAACTCAATAGATTGTTTAACCAAAAAAAACCTTTGGTAAGCAAAAATGGTTTGCTTAAACATGTATCCCATTTATAGATGATGTTCCCAGAAACCTCCATGGAAATTTCGAGGAGTTCCGGCAATTTCCATGTTTGACCAGTTAGGGTAGAAGATCACCAGGGCGCCAGGTGGTTTTCGATGTGTTGAGCCAGATTGGGGATGAAAGATGTTCAGTTCTGGTGCGAAAAAAACCAGATTGGTGTAATATGACATGTTATAGCTGGGTAAATCAACTATTTCTATGGGCCATTTTCAATAGCAAACTGTTTGTTTACCAGAGGGTATAATATATGAAATTCTAATAATGATATGATAACATTTATAATCTATGATGCTCTGCTGCAATAAAAATTGCTCTCTGGTTTCCGAAATCCAATCTCGACTGTTTCCAATGGCAGCTTGTGTTCTAACCTTGTCTTTGCACCTCATAGTTTCATTATGTTTCATTGCCTCCCTAAATAGCCCCTGAATTGGGTGGGTGTTTCTCAGTAGCCGCGGCAAGATTCCACCACCAACCAGTTGTTCCACATTTGGGATTTGGCGAACTCACCAAAAACAATGTTGTAAAATGTTGTAAATATGAACATCCCATTCAAATCCCATCAAATAAGAAACATGAGCTCAGGAAGCATCTTTCCATCAAAACTAGTTCAAAACTGGCGTTTGCCACTTTCTTCTTTAGAAATCCATGTAGAAATAGAAACAGGTTGGACGTTCCACGTAAGGGCTTCAACCAGGTCTAAATAAGATAGTTCATCCATGTTCATCGGACATATGGGAAAATTCATCCGTTTCGTCCCCACAATGACCAAGTTGGTAAAACAGCTCTGGTGCTGTCAACGCACTGCCCCGGGCTGTCGTGATCTCGTGGTCCTTGGTATGCCCTGGGATGTCTTGACTAGTCATGGGACACGGGCCATCCCAACTTTTCACAACTTATCGTTCCACCAGATGTTTATTGGTCATTCCGTCAATTCGGATAGATGAAGAAGCACCAAAAAAGGATAGTAAATAGTGAACATTTCTTTATTTCAGCAGTTAGATCGTCTAGTTTTTCTCCTTTCTTGGGCTGAAAGGTGTGGTGTTAAAAAAATCAATTATTAACCACTTACATCAAGGGTTTCGGGCTGGATTTCCTATCTTTTCGATTTTCGTTTGAGCTTACTCACTTACTCTCTGGTAATCGATTCCCCTCCAGCCATGTTTTATGATACCGAAGGGTAAAATAATATTCAATCCTCATGAATTCCCATTAAAATAAGATAAGATAAACCATCATTGAGTTGGTTTATCAACTCCATTACATATTGATAATAATTCTAGATGTTATCATATATTATTAGAATTTCATATCATTTCTACAGAATGGTTCCCCCTTGTGATGTGAATGTTGGTTTATAAACCCCATGAATACTAGTTCGTTGTATCTACATGTACCATAAACCATAGTAAATTCAGCTACAAACATATCTCAACTGAACGCTATTCAACGGGGGCCCCATCCAACGTAGGTGTCTTGAAATTGCTAGATTTTTGCAGATGATCCAAGCTTCGGATTTCACCAACGAATGACTAACATCCCACCAAACCACCATTTAGTTCGTGGATTTTCCCGTGAAAAATTGTGATTTTCCAGTTCGTTATGTAAACGTTTGCCAGGCCAGGTAATTTGTTTTTAGAATCTATTGTCATTTAGTACTGGTTGGTGCTTTGGAACCATGGAATTAGATAGGATAAGAACTCATGAATCATGTTTCATGGGAAAGACGCCACCAAGCAGTTCACCAGTTCTTAACCGAATCATCAAGATATAGGTCATCTTTCAAAGGGAAACCAACCAGTCAGAATTTCCTGGAGCTCCGGTACTCAAAAAAATCTTCATATCCAGGGTTGACATTAATGGTGATTAATGGTATTAATGATGATTAATGGTGCTTAATGATGGTTAATGATGGTTAATGATGGTTAATGATGGTTAATGATGGTTAACTAAATGCTGGTTGGTGGTTTGGAACATGGCTTTTATGACTTTCCATTCAGTTGGGAATGGGAATGGAAAAATCATCCCAACTGTTACTCACTCCATCATTTTTCAGAGGGGTAGGTTGAAACCACCAACCAGAAAGATCATTGATAAACCATGTTATTCAAGATCATTAATATATATTTCCATATATTAACCATATATCATTAACAGTATATTAACAGTAATCCAGTGATGTTTAACTATTGAAAATCATCATGCTATTAATGGGTAAATCCACGAACTAAATGGCCATTTTCAATGGCTTTTTGTATGTTTACCAGAGGGTAAATCCCAATAATATCCCATTGAATCACTATAAAGTCCCATTAAATCACTAAAAATCCCATTATAAATCCCATTAAATCACTATAAAATCCCATTAAATCACTATAAAATCCCATTAAATCACTATAAATCCCATGTTTCTGTTGCGGGCTCTGACGTCCCCACGTTCCCCTTTTTGTCCCCAGGCCTATGGTGGGTGCCTGCGCGTGGCTTCTGGGGGAATACAACGGAGAGATGGAGAAACCCAGCGAGGCGCAGCCGCCGGGGCTGAAGCGAACTATGAAATTTATAGTTATGATTTAATGAGATTTTATAGTGACAGTGATTTAATGGGATATCAATGGGATATACCCTCTGGTAAATTAACATAACATAGCTATTGAAAAGGGTCATAGATATAGTGGATTTACCCATTGATAGCATGGTGATTTTCCAGTTCGTTATGGGACAGTTTACCCTCTGGTGAACATAGGCAAATCATCTATAAATAGGTCATGGATTCCACAGTTATGTTAGTTCACTGAAGGGTTAAAGGACTATTCATGATAGGGATATCCCGATATCCCATGATATCGGGATTTCTTGATGTTTTTGTTGGGATGATTGATTTTCCGAAAACTATGGTGAGCACGGTGAGATATATATTTAATATATTTGGATATGATACCAATTAACATAGACCCTGAATATATATATATATATATGTATGTGTTTTTTAGTGGAAACTAATGTTCCTGCCAGCTTTTTGGCAACGTCTAAGCTAATGCACTGTTTAGAGTAACCATGTTTATCCCCCAAAAGGGTGCATTATTTGGATATCCCACCTTAGCGATGCAGGCATGAGAGTTACCCTCTGGTAATTTAACATAGCTATGGAACATCACCATTTTTCATGGGTAAACTGTCCCACAACGAACTGGAAAGTCACCATGCTATCAATGGGAAAATCCACTATAAATGGTCATTTTCAATAGCTATGTTAAATTACCAGAGGGTATTTGAGCTATCGCCCTTACCCAGGGTACCCAGGAGCCGAGTTTCAGAGAGGTCCCTGTGGTCCCTGATGGCATTTAAGCGAAACAGGAGGACCGCTACTAGCCAGTGCATGACTGGTTGGTGGTGACTGGAACCATGGAATTTTATATAGGTTAATCATAAATATATGGTTAATATTAATGGAATTTTATGACTCTCCATATATTGGGAATGTCATCATCCCAACTGGTCCGAACTCCATCATTTTTGCAGAGGGGTAGGTATACCACCAACCAGATGACACTGCTGGAGATTGCTTTTAGCCTTTTCTTCCAGACAGATCTTGTGGGCTTACCGGCATCATCTACCACAATGCTAGCTCAACTGACATCGCGGCATGGATCGAGAGCGGCCACAGAGTGCACTAGGACCTGTCGAAACCTGCAGCTGAAACACTTCAACAGGTCGCTGTTCCAGAAAGGAAAGCATTTCACCACCTTGTTGGGGTCCCCATAGGACTAAATATTGTTCTTATCGTTTATGATTAATGTTGTTTTGGAATGTTGTTTTGATCCCCATGTGCTGGCTTCCCCCCCCCATTCGCATTTGGATTTTAAAATAGGTCAAACGTATTTATTCCATTCGAATTGCTATGATTGCAGGGTATATCCCCTTTTCAGACACGTCTAAAGCTTCACATTGCTGAATATCGAAATATCCCTATGTATACCATTAAATCACCATGCTTTTGGGTCGATTGATGGTTGGTGAGTTGGTTTTCTTATTCACTTCATATTTGTTAGTGAAATCTCGAAGAAATCCGTTGACACTTCAACGACATTGCACCATTATATCAAGCTAGTATGTTCTATAGTGTCGACCCTGGATTGATAAGCCATTGTTTATTAATTAGGACGGTACTCCCCAAATAGTTATAATATGATAATTACTTAAATTATACCCGCTAGTTAAACAGCCTAGATGTTTATTAAGCCAAGGTGTACATTATAGCAGTACATTCCCAGTTTCTCTTACAGCCCCATTCAATGACCAGATTATTGTTGGTTTATCCCCATATTTGTTGCTTATATCTTATCATCCTCTTATTCACACACAAAATCTCATTATATCCCATGTTTATTGTATCAAGCTAGCTACTCGTAGTTCCAATTACATCCCATTGTTACCCCATTCTTACCCTCTGGTAATTTAACAGTTTGCTATTGAAAATGGCCATAGAAATAGTGAGTTGTCCCATTAAAAATGGTGATTGTCCATCGTTTTTGTATGTTTACCAGAGGATAAATCCTATTAAATCCATTAAACCACCATTAAATCCCATTAAACCATCATAAAGTCCCATTAAGTCACCAGTTTTTGAGGGCTGCTATATATCCCAGTTCACCATTTTTAGGACTCCAAGCATCTCAATATCTCGGTGCCTTGGGGAACCTGTGACTCTTCAGGCGCAGTTCCTGAGCGGAGCCAAAGTGTTGCTCACGAGTCGTAGTCTGCAGGTGGGCTGCGATTTTGGAGGAATTTGCCTCTGGTAAACTAATGGAGGTTTAATGGGTTGAATGGGTTTACTATCGCTTAATATGGTTTTATAGGGATGATCATGGAAGAATGATGGGATAATACTGGGATATTGATGGATATACTCTCTGGTAATTTAACAGTTTGCTATTGAAAGTGGCCATAGAAATAGTTGATTTACCCATCATACTTGATTTACCCATAATACCGATAATACATAAACTATTATTAATACTTGAGTAAGATGATAATAAAAATAATTGATATAGGATAATAATAATAAAAAAACATTGATACCATTGATTTGACAACAATCATTATTAAGATGATAGATTTTATGGTATGGGATTGTAATTTAAATAAGATTACAAAAATAATACATCTATTAGATTATAAGACATCTTCAATTGGGGAAGATATAATTGATTAAGATTATAATTTATGATATGGGATGATACAATGTGGGGCCCCCAAACGATAGCTAAGTTGGTGCAAATAACTTCAATAACTATGATTTATGGTACTTATAAGAATAGTTAGTGGGTTTTATAAAGCAGAATTATAGTGACCTCACTGGAATCATGGTTAAGATCCGGGAAATCATCCCCAAATGGCCTTAATTCAGATTTATGCAGATGTGATGTCCGTATCTAATCTGCATGAATTGTTGTATTTTATCATTGTATGAGTATATATATGTATTGCGATCGAACTCCACCATGATTTCCTACCACTTGCAATATGTTCTGGTATAAGGATTTTCTTTGTTGTTTCTTTCATTTTCATTTCGTCAGAATTTTGTCAGACTTTTCGTCGGGTGCTTTGTGGCAAAACGTTTTGCCACAAATTCTTTCGTCAGAATTTCGTTAGGATTTCGTCAGAACTTGAATTGAAGCAACGAAATCTTTGACGAAATTTTGACGAATTTTTTTGTGGCAAAATGTTGTGGCAAAACGTTTTGCCACAAGGAAAATTTCGTCAAAACCCTGCATTTTGACGAATTTTTCCTTGTGGCAAAACGTTTTGCCACAACATTTTGCCACAAAAACAATTCGTCAAAGTTTCGTCAACCAATTCGTTCAAATTTCGTCAAACTTGAGTTGAAGTAACGAAATCTTTGACGAAATTTCAACGAAATTCTCACGATCATTTTTTGTGGCAAATGGTGTGGCAAAATGGATTGCCACAAGGATTGCCACGAAATCTTCAACGAAAGCTTTAACGAACTCTCAACGACCGACTGACGTTATACCATTCCTATTGCAAATCATGAGCAGCACCAACACAATATATGTATATACATATTTGTGGATGAAATATAATGACCTCACTGTTGGATTGCATCCTCATAGGGATTGAAGGGCTTAAAACATCAAACATATGGGGATTGAATTGATCAATGATGGTTTCTAAATTCAGCCATTGCCCATTGCTCCCAGATAAAACTCAAAAGGTCTAATCCCAATTTTTCCTATTTCACTCAGTCCCAGGGGCTATAGCCCCTATTCAGCCAAAAGCATCATTCGGCATATATGATAATGACGGGAAATATACCCATCTATTTCCACCCCAGCAAGAGCGGAATTCCCAGCTCATGGATTATGATAATCCCGAATATTTTTCAAGGGTAGCAAAACTTAGAACAAAAGAAGCAAACTGTAATCATCAACCAGGCTGAGCAGTGTTCCACATTCATAGGAGATTTCCCACTGCCATCCTTGACCGGAGGCTAATATTCAATGGATTGGTTGAAGGGAAATTTTACAGGAAAGACCCATATTTAATGGGAAATTCTATGGTTTCCTGTAGATTTTCCCTGAAACCAATCCATCGAAATATGGAAATCCTGTTCAACTGGCCGCGGTGTTTTGTGAGGGGGAATAGCTCGTAAACGAAGTCAAATCATCCTGAAGCGGAACTGGTGTCGCCGAAGTGGCCGCTTGGATTTGTTCAAACGCGTACTGCGTTTGACTTAAGAACCCCCCATTTGGTCAATTAACCATTTATTATTAATTGTTATCTTGTTTTGCTTAGTATCTTTAATCCGGTAACCAAACAAAGCAATGGAAAATCTCCCTGTATAGATGACTTTCAAATTCATAAGACTTCCGTTTATGGGTGATTTCCCAGTACCCCGTTTGATTGCCGGAGGGTAGCGCTGTAATCGCATGCCCCGATCATATCAAATACTCCTACAAACTGATGTTTTTTAACTCTAGTCACAAAGCAACTTAGCTCACTATGTTGTGTTGTAACTATGGAGTACTAATCACCATTAATGGCAACTAACAAGCATAAACAACCATTACTCATTACATACCATCTGGTTATTTAACAGTTCGCCATGGAAAATCACCATTTTTAAGAACGGTAAACCCAGGTAAACCATCTATTTCTATGGGCCATCGAAGAACCATGGCTATGTTAGTCATAACCAGAGGGTAGTAAGAATTCATCACCACTAATCCCCCAGAGGTCCTGGATGCCGCCACCCAGACGCAATGCATCTGGGTCCGGCAGCCTTGGAGGGTGTTGGCGATGGGCCGATGGGGTCCAAAGTCTTAAAATGCTCAAGAAAAACGCAACAAACGGAGGGTTCCAGCTAGTAAGTGGGTATGTAAGGATCACAATTTCTGTATATACGTATATATATATATATATACTGGTTGGTGGTTTGGAACATGTTTTATGACTTTCCATTCAGTTGGGAATTTCATCATCCCAACTGACGAACTCATATTTTTTCAGAGGGGTAGGTATACCACCAACCAGTATACACACACAAACTCAACATGACGTGTTGGTAAACGTGTGCCTTTTCGAGGGATTTGGGTCGAGAGTATCGACGCTGAAAGAATATGGCTGAGCCTCCAGGTTGGCAGCCAATAGCTTCTGCTGGTAAACATAGCTGTGGAAATTCACCATTTATAACAGGATGGGGCCCCATAGTTAGGTAAGTTGGTTTATAACTATAATGACAATAGTGTTTGATACTTATAACTATATCTAGATTGGTTTATAAACCAACTTATAACTGGGGGGGGCCATCCTGTATGAATGGCTGTATTTCAAATAAGATACCTCAGAATCCCATGGGTTTTTCATGAATGCCGATGGTTAAGACTAAAAAAGCACAATGCTGTTTTTGTTTGAACATTCTCCGCTAAACGTGCAAGAATTTTAAGCCGAACAGACCACAGATTGGATGGTTATACAGGGTGGTGCCCCATAGCAAGCTAAATTACTTTATAACTCCAAGAGGTAGGATGTATGGGGGTTACATCTATACTAAATGGGATAAATCAACTTGCAACTGAGGGGTACCACTCTGCAACCTTCTGTTTTCTGGGGTACCCAATTTTGATATGACTAGTTATTTGTGCATTAGATCGTCATAGAGGGGGATCCCACATATTGCCTAAAGACACAACAAACCCACGTATCCCTGAACAACTTACTTGGGCAGTTGAGGTTAGTCATGCGTATAAGTATGGTACCCTCCATATATTGGGATATAACCCCCATAATTGTGATTATGTACCCATCTAGCCTCGACTGCACCCCCAAGCAGGCAATGTTCCTAAAATATCAAAATGGACCAGGTGGCGGAATGCAACACTGTAATGAGCCATGAAACCAACATTACTTTGTTGGGCTCCCTACAATCAGTACTGAATCATTACTAGGTGTTTTTGCATGCCAACCAGCAAGACAGTAATGATTCAAGTATAGAAATTAGGCTCATTTCTTGTAGTTTCATGTGCGATATGTTCATCATTCAAGGTGCTGATCGTGACCTAGTCTGGGCATACCTTGGTATGTTATTTCCATTGTGAAATGTTCCTTCATATTGTCCTCTGGGGAGAGGCAATGTACTCAGCCAGAAACTATATTTTAGCCTGGTTGGTGGTTTGGAACATGTTTTATTTTTCCATTCAGTTGGGAATTTCATCATCCCAACTGACGAACTCATATTTTTCAAAGGGTTTTAAACCACCAACCAGAGATTTATTCTGTACCATAATTGATATACGATCTACGGATCACAGAATTGAAGTACCCCAAAGGCCAAGGCGTTTTTCTGCATCGACAGACTGATTTGGATTTGTCAAAATGGGGTCCCCCATTTCAATAAACTCGCATATGATCGTGGATTTATATAAGTACATAAATGTGTATTAAAGTTTTAATTTACATTTTACTTGGGATATATACTTACTTGGGTGTGCAACCATGTAAGTGGTTCCGACAGGTAACAACCATAGTAAAACCGACTTATATATGGGGCGTGTCTCTGCTATATCTGGCTTAATAACCACTTACTACTCTTTAACTGGGATGCACATCCAAGTACAATATTGACCAGTAACCCAGTTGTAAGTTGGTTTACAAACTCCATTAACCACTTCAATGTATCTAGCATTTTAAAGCAGTTAATTATATTAGTCGTGTTTTCCAGCTGCACTAATAAAATCCAAATAAGTGCGTAGGTTAAACATGGTTAAATCACGATTGAACTGTGATTTATCCCCGTTTGTCTAAAGTATAATCAAGAATAGTAACAGTAACTGCACTCCCAAGCCCATCACAAAAATCCATTGTTCTGACTATCCTCTGGTAATTTAATAGTTGAAAATGGCACATCTAGTTCGTTGATTTACCGAACTTAAAGATGGTGATTTTCCAGTTTGCAAACTGTGAGTTTACCAGCGGGTATATCTCCATTAAATATCATTAAATCCCATTCAAGTCTATTAAATCACCACTAAATCCCATCTGGTTGGTGGTTTGGAACATTTTTTATTGTTCCATATATTGGGAATAATAATCCCAACTAACTAATATTTTTCAAAGGGATTGAAACCACCAACCAGCAGGAAACAGTTCAATTCACAGAGCGAAAGGGCAGATGGCCAAGCCAGTGCTTTGGGGGCGCAGCCATGCTACTTCTGGGGATATGATGCAATATGAAGGGTTGCAACTACAACTGCTGGGAGAGTGCTAAGCCATGATACTAAAACTGCTTGGGGTTTGGGCTTAAATCAGCAACACAACATGAAGCCTAACATGCCATGGTCGTTGACCTTTTTTCCCGATGACTCACCATTTTTCGGTTCCCAAAAAGTGGGCCTCTGAGGCCGCGACCAAGCTCTATTTATCTGCGCCGGAACATGCCCCCGCCGCGGTGCCGGGGCTTTGGCGATGGAGTATGGGGACATCCATAGATACCATAGATATGCCCCACTTCGGAATGGCTAAGTTGGGGTTCACATAACTCCCATAACTAACTATGGTTTATGGCAGATATAACGAACTAGTATTCATGGGGTGAAACTAAACCAACATTCACATCACTGGGGGGCACCATCCTGTACCGTAGATATAGATAATTTGGTATTTTGTATATCTATATGTATGCCAAATAGTATATATATATATATTTATTTATTTAACTATGTTTTATATTTGGTAATATGGTATTTTATAAATGCCATGAATATCTATATGTTGGTATAAATAACTATATTTAATATATATATATATATTTAATGATATATTATGATATTTTAGATATAGATATATATATATATAGATACCATATTTTGGTATACCATGAAATACCACATTTTTGTCTATGTGATATTATATTTATGATTGATTTTAAATATGTTCATCCATAAATACCATATTTTGGTATATGAACATCCCACAAGATATGGGTCAATGGCTATAGATACCATGGATTTACCAGCTACTTTGGTGTGAACTACAGGGGTACAGGGTTTTGACCCATATCCATATGATCATTGGAAATGGTGACAAACTGATTTGATCAGGTTTTTTCTGGAATTAGGTGATTCGCCGATCCCTCGATTGTAATTTTCATGGTGTTAGTTTATCAGTAGGTTCGCTGGTGTATTACAATGGATATATCTAGAGTTTGATGGGTTTACAAACCAACTTGTAACTCTAGATATATCCATTGTAATACACCAGTGAACCTACTAACCAATGTTTCTTTCACAACAAAGGTCCCCCATTGGGTTTACAAACCAACTTGTAACAGGAGGGCCTTCCGAAAGGGATTTAGTGATAAACATCAAAGGTATTGGGATCCCATCAGAAATGCTGGGATTTGCTAACCTGTGAATCTTGATAGGACTTTAACATCAAGTTCAGATAGCGAAAATGACTGGGGAAACATTGGATGTCTAGTTTAAATCATGTTTGTTATTGCCATGAACGGGACATGTGATTGGTATCTCAGATTTGCCACGTATGCCTATTAAAGATTGTTTACCATCATTTGTCAAGAAAAACAACCATGGTATCTCTGATGGTATGTCTGCAGCATCCTTGATAATGGATGAAACAATGATGGTATATCAGTATTGTAGGTATATAACGGATAATGGATATCAAGTAGGTATATACAACCACCAGGGACTTCTTTTTTAAGCTCTGATGAGAATCCTCTTCACAGTACCTCAAAGAATTGGAGCCTTCCAACAGTCCAGTTGGAGCAGTAGGGGACTTGTAGTAAGGCTAACACCCCAATGATAGTATTTCAGCTTGGCGAGCCATTGCGAATTGTCCCAACTCTAAGTCGGCAGGTGGTTTTTCAAAACCATAATATATATATATATTATCCCATATTTATGTAAATTCACACTTATATGACACATGATATCACCAGGTTAGTATCCAAACTCCTTAGCCACCCACGTTGGGATACCGGCGTCAGGTGCCTGAGCTGCATGAGTTGTTGAACAGCCATCTGCCCAGCTTCGTTCGCTCAACGCATCTGGATGTCCGGACGCCAGATCGGGGAGGTAGCTGTGGAAGGTACCGGTGGGAGGACCGGGGCCCCTTTTTGTTGAACATGAAAGCTGATAGAAATTGCGATCTGGACTTTGGAAGATCATTTTTTGGAGATTTGGTAAGTTCATGTAAGTTCTGGTAAACTAATATAGCTATTGAACATGGCCATAGAAATAGTGAGTTTTCCCATTGAAAATGGCGACTTTCCAGTTCGTTATGTAAACGTTTACCAGAGGGTAAGTGGGTAAGTTCTATGTTAAATTTGGAACGTGTACAATATGGTGTCACCCAACAACAAGAAAGAGAAGCTATAAATTAGGTTTTGTAGTCCTGAAGCAAATCTTCTATGGGGGCCTCACATTGTAGGCAAGAACCAGGTGCACTGTGGTGATTCTTTTTTGCCACCATGTTTCGGGGAAAAACCCTGAATTTACACGCATGCAAATTCTGGTACTGAGAGATGTAGAGGTGGGCATTCCGGCAATTCTATGGGTGAAAGACACACGGGGTATTTGATACTAAGTTGACCAGGGGGCATTTGACCCTCGTCGACAATGGTTTACAGGAGTCAAGTCGATGTCTTATTGGATTGGATCATTTCACAGGTTGAATTCCCATTAAACTCCCTAAAATGGCCCATATTGGATTTAATTCCCATTTTACCATTTTACCACAATCCCATATAATCCAATATTGGAAATTTCATGATCCACAGAGCCTTTGTATCAACGAACTTAGCCTGAGCTGGGCGTTTTTTGGCCCTACTTGGATGATCATTGAGTTATCACTATGCGGTGTTTTAAGAAAACTCATTAAAGAAAACAACGAATCTTTGATGAAGATGTTCATCTTCTGTGCTGCACTCTGGTTCTTTGTTTGATCTTGTGTGTGTGTGTTTGTTATCTGCCTTGTGCCTTGAACAACCAGAAATGCCATGCTTGGACTTGACATTTCCTTATTTTTAGCCAATACACATATATAATTTCCTTAATTTTAGCCAATACACATTTTTCATAGAATATCAATATCATATAATTCCTTCAGATTTTGGAAAGTTCAAAGCTCCGGCTTGATCAGCTCAAAGGCTGAGAAGGGTTGAAGCCCTGGAGCTGGTTTCCCCTGGCCCCCCAAAAAAACCTGGAAGCTAGCTCCGGCATACCAAAGGTACCCTCTGGTGAACTAACATAGCAATGGAAAATCCCCATTTTTCATGGGAAAATCCACTATAAATGGCCATTTTCAATAGCTTCTTGTATGTTTACCAGAGGGTAATATCCCCCATTCTACCACGATTTTCCTTAGGATTATATATTATATTATAAAGATATATTATAATACCAAAGGTACCCCACTTTTAGGATTTACCACCATGGCTATCACTTACGAGGACTGGATGATATCCTCCGTCACTTCGATCCAAGTCATGGCCATCATTTTGGTGCCCGTGGGGGAGATCCATTGGAAAACTGGAGTGAACCTATTTACCCTCTGGTAAACTAACATAGCTATGGAAAATGGCCATAGAAATAGTGGATTTACCCATTAATAGCATGGTGATTTTCCATAGTTACGTTAGTTTACCAGAAGGTATTTCAGGCGAAAGTTGCATCGTCGATTCGAATTTCAGCGCACCTTGAACCTGAACGACCTCGCACTGCGCACTGCGCACGCTGGTACCACGATGCACGAATTGTGGAACGTACAGCCCGCATCAGAGGTACTTGCCGATCGACACGGAGAATGTAACGAACAATGAACTTCCTCCTAAGTGAGACCTGAAGATGAATACTTAGCGCCTCATAGTCACTGAAGATGAATACTGGGTCAAGTCTGAAACTGTGATAATCCTGGTGACAGCGTGAGATCTTAATTTGACCCTGAAAATGTATGTTGATCATAGGAATCAATAGGAAAATCTCTGGACTCGATCGAAGCTAAGAGGCAAATCGGAAAAGAAGGTGACTGTTAGTGGGTTGAATGGTTGCACACTAAACCACTAAACTAGCAACTTCAGCACGCTAAGTCAGGTAAGATGGCTTTGCCGGCACGTTTGCGGCACAGCATCTCAAAGCGTGAAGCAGAAACATGGTTGCATGTTCAAAACTCGTCTTATCCCCGTCATAATTATCATAATTATATACCACCAAAGGATTCCCAGAATGAATTACATGATATTAATAAAACCCAGGATGAAACAGGGGTACTTGACATGGCGAAAGGACTGCGACTTTCCATTGTTTGGATGAACTCTTGGTTGGAGGATTTAGCCCAAGCACATAGTTGCTTCAAGGGAGTGCCTCAGTGAGGTCAATCGCTGATGAACGGAACACTCCAATTTCACCGGGGTTTATAGTAGATATAATCTGGTTAGTGGTTTGGAACATGAATTTTATGACTTTCCATATATTGGGAATTTCATCATCCCAACTGTTACTCACTCCATCATTTTTCAGAGGGGTAGGGCTTAACCACCAAGCAGTGATATATCGAACTACTTAACGGAGGTTTTTTTTCACCAAACAGCACTGGGGGAGGCACCAGCCTGTTGCAAACGATGATTCACCTGATTTGGCAACTTCACCACCCCTCAATCCAGCAAAGTCCGTGGTCATGGAAACTCCCAAGGCTGATATCAAGAGGAGAAAACCGTTAAACTCAAACTATTGAGACTTAAAATTCCATGAAATAAATTTAAGATAAATAATCCGATTAAACCAGTGACAATTCTTGATTCTTAATGTTGGTGTTGGTTTTGATTTTGCAATTCCAAAATGACAATTCATGATAATTCCAAATAGCCTTTCTGATTTTGTTCCCCTGATTCATAGTTCAAAGTCCTTTTCAGGTGTCGGAACGCGCCACGCTGAGTCTGAACATGTCGAGCTTCTACAAGGTACCCAGGGGCGTGTGACCATGCAATGTCGAGTTTTCTAATAAACATGGAGGATTTCAGGTGAGTTGTGGTGCGTTATCCAAGAAATATTGGCTTTTCTTGCCCACTAGCGTGCGTCAGTACTACCCCATGTGGGGAGAATTATATGATATGAATCAATCTAACTGGCGATATGTCATATGGTGGCTTCCATAAATGGAGGTACCCCTAATAGCTGGATGGTTTACTTCATGGAAAATCCGAAAATTCCATCTATAAATGGATGATTTGGGGGTAATACCATTTATGGAAACCACCTAATATACACGATACGCTTGTTATACAAGGTTGTGCCCCAGTTCGTTAGCGAAGTTGGTGAACATAACTCCCATTTCACTATGGTTTATGGCAGATATAACTATAGTATTCATGGGGTTTATAAACCAACAAACATCACTGGGGGGCACCATCCTGTACAATACACACTGAGTACGTCCTTCAGTAGGCGCCCGCTTTCGAGTCGGTAAGCACGGACTGGCGATTTCGCCGGTCTCACCCGCTAGGATCACCCCGCCGTGACGTTTCAGCTTGGTGTTTCTGGGGTTACTGTACTTTCCCTATATTGATTAATTAACAAAAATGGTGATGTCTATGGTTTATATATGGAACTCATCAACAAATATCAACAAATATCTGGTAAATGTTTACATAACTATGGAAAATCACCATTCTTCATCGGAAAATCCACTATAAGTGGTGATGTTCCATAGTTATGTTAAATTACCAGAGGGTAGGATTACTAAATAACCACTTCCTAAGAGGAATGATCCTCCAAAGTGGCTTAGGGTTTAGGGTACACGATCAGTGACTGCAACTGCTCGTTATTCGTGTTCTCTTTTTCTGGGCTTCCCAATGCAGTAAGTTATGTCAGTGCATATCCAATTAAGATCCAGAAACCCTGACTCAGCGAATTGACCGAAACATCCCCAAAAACCTTCAAAAATAGAGCTAGCTTGCTGAATTATTTGGGCGTAAGAATTAAGAATTGATATACCTGCGGATGGGTAACCAACTTATAACTGACACGCACCTTCCTGTACGTACCTGGTGATTTTCCAGTACTGGTAAGTGGTTGTTACCTCAGAATGTATGTGATTTTGGGACCTTAACTTTTGGCACATTCCCATCGGCCGGGTGATTTTCCAGTCGCAAAACCCCCACACTGATTGGTAATTGTCTGATTCTTTCAATTTCAATCCTCACCAACCAAGATGGTTGTTGATGTCTTGATTCATGTACATATTGGTGATGTCCTTTCTATTGCTCAATGTGAAAGTATCTGTGTATACTACGACAGTTGCATCATCCAGAAGGCTGTTAGAGATTCCCCTAACTAGGACATCCATCACCTTCGAGCCGTCTTTTCTCTTTGTATGTGCATCCTTTTTTCTAATTTATGTATTAACCTAATGATAATACCTTTTGTAACTGGTATAATGATGATTAATTTCTACTTGAGTAATACCTTATGTAACTGGGAAATCATCAATCCGTATGTACCTCTGCGAACTACCTATGGCTTGCGAACGACTTGCCAGTGCTGGATCTCCTACATCCAGTCGTAGGGTCAGATCCGGCGTGGTCGTAAAATATCCATCCCAGAAATGAATTGGATGACGAGAAAAACATTGTTTGCATAGGATGGGGCCCCCGTTGGATAGCGTTAAGTTGAGATATTTTTGTGGCTGAATTCTAAGGTTATGGTAGATTCAACTATAGTTGATGGGGGTTATGAACCAACTTATAACTCGGGGGCAGCATCGTACATGTACCTACTGGGAAAACATGAGAACAACATGCCCACAATTGCCAACAATCCTAGATTTAAGATGTTCTCTTGACCCAAAATCCAGTGAATCCATGTTCTACAATTCTGGTGGTTCACCAAATCTGGCAAGATGTGGCAGAAGCAGCCATGTAGAATGAATGTCACCATGCTACACTGGTGATTCAGCAGCCTCAGAACAGGAGTCACTTGGCACCATAGGTGAAGCCGATAAAGAATAGTGCATATAGTGCCCTATTGGCAGCTGTGATGAGTAAAAATTGAAGACATACTTTATTGGAATGAATATCGTTGTTTTCATAGCATGAACTTATTATCATGTTTCAAACTTGTTGTCATGGTTCAGAGGCTGCCTTTTTTGGTGCTATATCTTCCAGTTTGTCTTGGTTGTAAATCACCATTATCTACTGTTGCTGATTTGATTGTCTGTAAACGCCATGTTTCCTGCTTAATCCCACCAGCTGTACTTGCATGTGAATCCTGGCTTAAAGTTGGTTTTAGGCCTAGCATAGCCCATT
This sequence comes from Cladocopium goreaui, assembly GCA_947184155.2. NCBI lineage: Eukaryota > Dinophyceae > Suessiales > Symbiodiniaceae > Cladocopium > Cladocopium goreaui. The sequence continues at coordinate 233,000 of CAMXCT020000106.1, forward strand.
TATTTTTTTGCGTATATCTCCTCTTACAATGGTTTCTATACCGCATATGATCATCGCTCAACTTAGTTGAATCCCGATTGGTATCTAAATTCCCAATAAAGATACCAGAGGGAATTTCACCACCGTGTTCATTTTCATTGCACCGGGATATTTAACCACTCAGCTAAATCATTGAAACCTCCATTGTTTATTCGTTTTAACATGCATGTTTCGTGGTTTAACCACCATTTAACCACCATTTTGACATTTTCATTGCTTTAACCACCATTTAACCACGGGCTGAACGGTTTAACCACCATTTTTCGTGAAGTCCAGGCGGATGCCGCGGGCATCGCGGCGGCCAAGGACTTGCTCGCCGAGCCGCTGTTGCCGGTGAAGGCGGATGCGCAGGCCGGGTGACCGGGTGGGTTTCTCAGCTGTTGGGATTTAATGGGATATCCTGGTGGCCATTTCCTCTATAAAATGGTCGCACCCGGGTACCCTGCTAAACCATTTTTTAGGCACTATAAAATGGAAGAAAATGTTTGGAGTGGTTCTTGAATGGTTTATCAGGATATGTTTTCTATTTTCTTTTTGGGCAAGTACTACTTTATAGAGGCCACTTGGGGTCTTACTGCAGGAAAGCTGTTCATTTAGTAGGGGTGGCACAGGCCTCCACTTTATAGCACAATGTTGGCTGTGCAACGTTGTGGTGCTATTTTATAGATAGGGTGTTTCCATGTGTGGTGTGGCTGAACTTCCACTTTATAGAGTGCCCGTTTGCAATGTTTTTTTCAAGGTTTTGTATCAACATGTAACATAGACCCGGGCAAGCCGGCGGCGGAAGTTTCCCAAACATAAATGACCTATAGTTCAAAGACAACCTGTCCCGACCGTGTCCTTCCCTCGACACTCCACACCTCACACTGCACACTGCACTCTTCGCACTCCAAACTTCAAACTTCACACTCCACACTTCACACTCCAGACTTCTCACTTCTCACTGCTTCCTTCACACTCCAAACCTCACACTTCACACTTCACACTGCACACTTCACACTTCACAGTCCACACTTCACACTTCACAATCCACACTTCACACTTCACACTTCACAGTCCAGACTTCTCACTTCTCATTTCGCACTTCACACTTCACACTTCACACTCCACATTTCACACTTCTCACTTCTCACTGCTTCCTTCACACTCCAAACTTCACACTTCACACTTCTCACTTCGCACTTCACACTCCACACTTCACAGTCCACACTTCTCACTTCTCACTGCTTCCTTCCCACTCCAAACTTCACACTCCAAACTTCACACTTCACACTTCTCACTTCGCACTTCACACTCCACACTTCACTCACACTTCACTCACACTTCACACTTCACAGTCCACACTTCACACTTCTCACTGCTTCCTTCACACTCCAAACCTCACACTTCACACTTCACACTTCACGCTGCGCTCTTCGCACTCCACACTTCACACTCCACACTTCACACTTCTCACTTCACACTTCTCACTTCTCACTGCTTCCTTCACACTCCAAACTTCACACTTCTCACTTCGCACTTCACACTCCACACTTCACAGTCCACACTTCACACTTCTCACTGCTTCCTTCCCACTCCAAACTTCACACTCCAAACTTCACACTTCGCACTTCACACCCCACACTTCACTCACACTTCACACTTCTCATTTCTCACTTCTCACTGCTTCCTTCACACTCCAAACCTCACACTTCACACTTCACACTGCGCTCTTCGCACTCCAAACTGAAACTTCACACTCCACACTTCACACTCCACGCTTCACACTTCACACTTCTCACTTCTCACTGCTTCCTTCACACTCCAAACCTCACACTTCACACTTCACACTGCGCTCTTCGCACTCCAAACTGAAACTTCACACTCCACACTTCACACTTCCCACTGCTTCCTTCACACTTCACACTTCACACTGCACTCTTCACGCCCCACACTTCACACTGCTCTAAACGTACGTCCAACAAAAAAAACATTAGTGCCAAAATGGAGAAAATCTGCTAACAAACCCATTTCGCAGCCTTCATGCAGCCACTCCAAGACGATTTCCGAGATCCAGCTGCAAAAGACAATAGTATTACGAGTGCAGCCACAGCACGAAGCAACCTTGACGCAGCCATTATACAATGCGATCTGCAGAGATTGAGTTCCAAAACACAATAGAACTACGCGCAACGGCGTCGGAAATTGTAGCTCCAAAACCGGATCTCGACGCCAGAGCGAAAAAAAAGACGATTTTGAAGCACTTTTTAAAAGGATTTTTAGAAGGAAAATCATTAGCGCCAAAATGGAGAAAATCTGCTGACAAATCACTGTGGCAGCCTTCATGCAGCCACTCCAGTACGATTTACGAGATCCAGCTGCAAAAGACAATAGTATTACCAATGCAGCCACAGCACGAAGCAACCTTGACGCAGCCATTTACACTGCGGGAACGATCCTACAGTTGCAAAGGACAATGGAATTCCATCGGCAACTCATCCACCAGCACCACTTGCAATCCCATTTACATTGCGGGAACGATCCTACAGTTGCAGATCACAATGGAATTCTGTCAACCACACATGCACGAAAAACAGTTGAAACCCCATTTACAATGCGGAACCGATCCGAGACCGATCCGAGACCATCCGAGCATGATCCGACCACACACGAGACCGTCTCGCACCCGTCGCACCGCAGAGGTAGATCATCGAGGTTCGGGGACGCACTTTGTATGGAAAAACATAGGGTTTCCTGCATCTGCTATCTCTCAAAAACGCATTTCGTGCGAGACTTCCTTCACAACTCCATCGGCAACTCATCCACCAGCACCACTTGCAACCCCATTTACAATGCGGGAACGATCCTACAGTTGCAAATCACAATGGAATTCTGTCGACCACACATGCACGAAAAACAGTTGAAACCCCATTTACAATGCGGAACCGATCCGAGACCAATCCGAGGATGATCCGACCACGCACGAGACCGTCTCGCAACCGTCGCACCGCAGAGGTAGATCATCCAGGTTCGGGGACGGACTTTGTATGGAAAAACATAGGGTTTCGTGCATCTGCTATCTCTCAAAAACGCATTTCGTGCGAGACTTCCTCCAAAACTCCATCGGCAACTCCTCCACTCCAGCACTAACTTTGACAAGGACGAACTCTTTCTTTGCTAACTCTTTCTGTGACTAACTCTTTCCCTCACTAACTCTTTCTTTGAAACTCTTTCCCCTAACTGTTCTTTCTTTGATGACTAACTGACCTGACTAACTCTTTCTTTGACTAACTCTTTCCCTCACTAACTCTTTCTTTGACTAACTCTTTCCCTCACTAACTCTTTCTTTGACTAACTCTTTCCCTCACTAACTATTTCTTTGACTAACTCTTTCCCTCACTAACTCTTTCTTTGACTACCTCATATATCCTGACTAACTCTTTCTTTGACTAACTCTTTCCCTCACTAACTCTTTCTTTGACTAACTCTTTCCCTGACTAACTCTTTCTTTGCTAACTCTTTCTTTGACTAACTCTTTCCCTCACTAACTCTTTCTTTGACTAACTCTTTCCCTCACTAACTCTTGGTTTGACTAACTCTTTCCCTGACGAACTCTTTCTTTGCTAACTCTTTCTGTGACTAAGTCTTTCCCTCACTAACTCTTTCTTTGACAAACTCTTTCCCTGACTAACTGTTTCTTCACTAACTCTTTCCCTCACTAACTCTTTCTTTGACTAACTCTTTCCCTGACTAACTCTTTCTTTGCTAACTCTTTCTTTGACTAACTCTTTCCCTGACATTCTAAAAGTCCGTAACACGGAAGTTTCTCCCCCTAAACTTCCTTTGATCAACACAGTTTGATTGCAGCGGTATAAAGCGGTATGCCGTCCGTTGCAGCAATGCCAGCAAGCTCAAAACTGCACTATATGTCTTTATAAAATGGTAGAAGAACCTCTCTTTTCAACCAGGACCACTATAGAATAGAAAACTGCACTATATGTCTTTATAAAATGGTAGAACAACCTCTCTTTTCAACCAGGACCACTATAGAATAGAAAACTGGATCTGAAGGGAACGGTTCTTGGGCAGGTAGCCTTAGACGGGGAGAGATCAGGGAAATGCCGGGGTAGACAGCCAAATCCAGTTGAAAAGAATCCAACAGAATAAAGGATGATCCAAAAAGTAAATCCATTATGTAGAGATATGTAGGGTACTGGGAGCAGTCCAGCCAACAAACTTCCTTTTTATAGACAGAAAAGTGGGATATATACAGCCTGAGAACACGGGAAGAAAAAATTGGCTGGAGCCTGCTGCAGACTTGTGATTTGCCACTTTCACCTCTATAAAATAGAATCCAACCAGAGACAGAAATGCAATGAAATGCAATGAAATGCATAAGTTCCATCAAGCTGGAAAATGGTTTTTGCGACTGGCTTGGGCAAGGAGCATTTTTGAGATGATTTTGGAAGCCTTGCTGAGAAGTGTGGTTTGCAAAAATGAAACCTGGGTACCTTCTAGTTTATAGGCCTGTGATTCTACAAGTGTACCCCAAGGAGTACTTTATAGAGGGAGTACCCCCCTGACAAACCATTTTAGCATTATAAAATGGCAGCTACCCAGGTTCCACCCCTAATTTACACATGGATAATAGGATTTTATAGTGACTTAATGGGATATTATTGGGATTTACCCTCTGGTAAACATACAAAAAGCGATGGAATTGTCCATGTGTCATTGATTTACCCATTAAAAATGATGATTTTCCATAGTTATGGCCATGTATGATGGGTATATGGTATATCAACTATTTCGACTGGGCCATTTTCCATAGCTTTTTGTATGTTTATCAGAGGGTATATTGTCTATAGTATATTGTCTATAGTTAACCAGAGGGTAAACTAACACAACTCATGTGGTTAAAACAATGCCATGTTTACCATCCCCCAGTCATCACCATTCCAATAGGTGGTACGTTTACCATTCCCAAATGGGTGGTTTATGGCATTCTTTTAACCACATTTTGGAAAATCACAACTTTTGATGGGTAAATTCGCTATAAATCACCATTTTCAATAGCTATTTTGACATAACCAGAGGGTAAAGTTAGTTAATCCGTTGGAATTATTCTGGTTTGGATGATGAAAATCCATTCCCATGGGATACCATGGAAAATCACTATTCTATCAGTAGATATTATATATTCCCTGTATTGATCACCATTAGTCACCGGTTGGTTGGGGATGTAGTAGTGTCAACCCCGGATTAATAAACCATGGTTTATTAATTGGGGGGGTACTCCTCCAATAGTCATAATCTAATACTTAAATGCTACCCTTCCAATTAAACAGCCGTTTCGGGTTTATTAATCCAGGGTTGACATTATACTGGTAATGCTGGTAATGAATGGTAATGATACATGATTGATAACTGATAGTTGATTATCAACTAATATTATCATTTGTCAATAGTTGCTAATATTATCATATAGTTCGTTGATATGATTATCAACTGGTTTATTAGTCTAGTAGTTAGCTCATGGTAACTAATGATAAGAGTTAAAATGGGTGGATTATGGCATTCTTTTAACCACATTTTGGAAAATCACAACTTTTGATGGGTAAATTCGCTATAAATCACCATTTTCAATAGCTATGTAACAAATTACCAGAGGGTAAAGTTAGTTAATCCGTTGGAATTATTCTGGTTTGGATGATGAAAATCCATTCCCATGGGATACCATGGAAAATCACTATTCTATCAGTAGATATTATATAGTCACTGTATTGATCACCATTAGTCGCCGGTTGGTTGGGGATGTAGTAGTGTCAACCCCGGATTAATAAACCATGGTTTATTAATTAGGGGGGTACTCCTCCAATAGTCATAATCTAATACTTAAATGCTACCCTTCCAATTAAACAGCCGTTTCGGGTTTATTAATCCAGGGCTGACATTATACTGGTAATGCTGGTAATGAATGGTAATGATACATGATTGATAACTGATAGTTGATTATCAACTAATATTATCATTTGTCAATGGTTGCTAATATTATCATATAGTTCGTTGATATGATTATCAACTGGTTTATTAGTCTAGTAGTTAGCTCATGGTAACTAATGACAAGAGTTAAAATGGGTGCATTATGGCATTATTTTAACCACATTTTGGAAAATCACAACTTTTGATGGGTAAATTCGCTATAAATCACCATTTTCAATAGCTATGTAACAAATTACCAGAGGGTAAAGTTAGTTAATCCGTTGGAATTATTCTGGTTTGGATGATGAAAATCCATTCCCATGGGATGCCATGGAAAATCACTATTCTATCAGTAGATATTATATATTCCCTTTATTGGTCACCATTAGTCACCGGTTGTTGGGGATGTAGTAGTGTCAACCCCGGATTAATAAACCATGGTTTATTAATTAGGGGGGTACTCCTCCAATAGTCATAATCTAATACTTAAATGCTACCCTTCCAATTAAACAGCCGTTTCGGGTTTATTAATCCAGGGTTGACATTATACTGGTAATGCTGGTAATGAATGGTAATGATATATGATTGATAACTGATAGTTGATTATCAGCTAATATTATCATTTGTCAATAGTTGCTAATATTATCATATAGTTCGTTGATATGATTATCAACTGGTTTATTAGTCTAGTAGTTAGCTCATGGTAACTAATGATAAGAGTTAAAATGGGTGGATTATGGCATTCTTTTTAACCACATTTTGGAAAATCACAACTTTTGATGGGTAAATTCGCTATAAATCACCATTTTCAATAGCTATTTTGACATAACCAGAGGGTAAAGTTAGTTAATCCGTTGGAATTATTCTGGTTTGGATGATGAAAATCCATTCCCATGGGATACCATGGAAAATCACTATTCTATCAGTAGATATTATATAGTCACTGTATTGATCACCATTAGTCGCCGGTTGGTTGGGGATGTAGTAGTGTCAACCCCGGATTAATAAACCTTGGTGGCCATGATTCAGTTCATAATAGTTGATGATCAACTATACCCTCTGGTTATGACTAACAGTTCGCCATGGTTTTTCGATGGCCCATAGAAATAGATTGTTTACCTATTAATAGCATGGTGATTTTCCATGGCTATGTTAAATAACCAGAGGGTAATACTGTTATCATGAGTGAATCAGTTTGGTCTCTTTCATGGCAATCATAAAGTATCATATAGTTAATATGATTATCAACTGGTTATAGTTAGTCTAATAGCTACCTTATGGCATTCTAATGGTTAATGCTGATAACAATCAATAACTTAATTTATCTATAGTAGTTAGGCCAACTTATGGTAATGAAAACTTATGGTAAATCGTTAACTACTGGTTAGGAACTTTAATCTAGAATCATGCAATGACATCTAGTTGTAGTTCGTAATGATGATAGTTATCTATGATTGTCATTTTCCCAATGGTGTTTATTTTGGGACTTATACTACCTAATTTATGCTGAATCATTGTAATCCATAGTACGGAAACCTATCAACCTTTAACATTAAGTCATCAAATCCGGTTTACGCCTTGGATAATCCACAAGGCAGCGTGCTATGATTAGACCACAAACGCTTCAACAGCTAACCCAGCGCTACTTTTAATAACTACAAGGTGCCCCCAAACGTGATGTTCGTTGGTTTATAACTCACACTAATGATAGATAATGATAGATTCATAGATATATCAGAATTCCTAGTTCTTGGAGTTTATAAACCGACTTACCTAACGAACTGGGCCCCACCTTGTATAAACAATGGGAAGCAAAGGAGCTACGAATTGGGTTTCCCCACCTCATGATAATTAATGTAACGTAGAGTTTCTCAATGCCTCGAACATCAATTCGTGATCAGCTGCGCCACATGATGCGCTGACCACTGGTTCACATGCACTGACCATGGCGGATCACACAGAGGAGTCATGACAGGCTCAATATTACCCTTTGGTAAACTAACATAACTATGGAAAATCACCATTGTTTATAGGTAAATCCACTATAAATGGCCATTTTCAATGGCTATGTTAATTTACCAGAGGGTAGTGTTTTTTATGTTGTCGTTAGTTGTTTTATATTGCTCGGGGAATCTATAACTTTACAGTGATTAAACCTGCAAAAAAGGTGAGCCCCGTCGCAAGAAATTGACCAACTGGTGAGGTATAACAAACAAGGGGTCCTCACCTTGTAAGTTGTAAGTAGTGGTTTATAACGGCAAAAATGATTAATGGTTTGTAATGATTATATAGTTACACGATGATTAACGGATAAATGAGAAATGGTTTTAATTGCCAACCCTAATGGGTAATCCTTGTAAACTATAAATAAAAATCGGTTATAATTAATGATTGAGCGAGGTTGCCACCATAATCACAGTGTACCTTTTTTATAGTGGTGGAGAAGCTATCATCCATGCAGAAGCCGCGGGCATTGATCTAATTGGTTTTTACCATGATTAGAACCACTTAACAACTGGGATGCATACCCTCCAGCCAAGCCATTTATAAATGATCTCCCAGTTTTTAACCATTTTTGTGCAGAGGATTTTCCAGCCTGCCATGTTTGATGACACCGAAGGAAAACATTCCCATCAATCCTCATGAAATCCCATTAAGTTGGTTTTAAATTCTATTAACTACAGATAATTATAGATATTATCATCATCATCTACCATAAATGCCACATATTCCCATGTTTCCCAACATTTTCCCATACTTTCCTACATCTTCCCATACTTTTCCCATTTTTTTGCAATAGGTCCATCACCACCTCCAGGCGCAGGTGCCTCTCTCCATTGATTTGGAAGAGCCCTTTTTCGTGGTGGAGGCTGGAGGGCCGATTCTGATGATATATCATGTATGATATATGACATTTGACCATAATATATATATATATATATACGTACACATACCTATACATATACCTATACATATACATATACATATGCATATACATTTGCATATAAATATACATCATACATGTCAATATTTATATGCATATATTACGTATGCATATACAAAACTGGTGTTCATAACTGGACAATGGGTCCTTGACATTCGAAATTGTGACACATTTTCTCGGTGAACCGACCGGTGGTATAGTGTAGTGTTTTCTGCGATATTTTGTGGCTTGAAAACCGGACGATATATTTGATACTAACCAGCAAAAACAAAAAGAAGGCATAACGTTATTGGTATCTAAGATTGAGGCATGCTAGTTGATTTAACCCAAATATAGTGGTATTACCATCTGGTTATTTAACATAGCCATGGAAAGATCCACCAATTTCCAATAGGTAAACCATCTATTTCTATGGGCCATGGGTTTTCCCATGGCTATGTAACAAACAACCAGAGGCTATCCCAAATCCCGTGGTGCCCCATGGCTTGGTAGATAGAACTATAACGAATGGGGCTTGAAAAGCAACGAAAACCAACTGGAGAGGCACCATCTTGGGCACCATGACTATGATGTAGTAAATTCAACAGTAAGCCACACATGGCCATGTCCCCATATCTGATTTCACCATTGGGGATGTGTTGTTCTGACCCATACCATATATAGGCCAGTGGTGTCACATGGGTGTGTCACGGTGTGTCTGAACTAGAGGTATACCATGGTATACCCCCCAAACGGCCACCAAACAATAAAAAATGAGTGTCAACCATGGGATTTGAGGGTTTTTCCCATAATTTTCAGACTAACCAAGATGTGTCAAATCTTCATGCGCCAGGAAGCTCAAGCAAGCTTCATGCCAGTGCGTGCCGCGCTCAAGTCAGGTTTGATTCTGGAGAAGTTAAACTATTGGACCGTTTACTGAGGCAAGAACTTTTGAACTACTCCGGCATGTAACAAGTAAAAGTGTTAAGCTCATGGGATTGAGTGGGATTATTTCTTAGGAAACTTCGTTGTGCGATATTTCTGGCATGTTGAATCGAAACTGAAACATAAGTCTTCAACCGCTGTTATGCATCGGTTTGTCATCGTTTCCATTGTGATGGGTATCCAGTTTGAGCCCTAAGCCAAAATCTGAATATAGTATAGTAGCAAGATTTTGCCTCTCCAGTAATCATACATGGCAATAGAACATCCACCTCTTATACTTGTAGAGGAGTTTCCCATAAAAACCTCCACTTATAGGACATTTCCCACTGCCACCTTTGATTGCCGGAGGGTACTTTGCATCTTCAAATCCAGATGTTTCAGAAGATTCGTGGGGTCAACGAACTGGATGGATTCCTGGTGGTACTTTTCCTGGTTGGTGGTGTGTGATATGTTTAATGTTGATGATGATCGCCATTGACTAATTTAGATGGGTTGAAACCGAGAACCAGTTAGTTCTTGCTATACATGGGAATTTATACAACAGTTGTTTTGTAAGGGAGGCATAGTATCCAAGACCAGCCATGGTTTACGGAAGGGTCCCGGAAGGGTCTCTTTCAGAACTTGGATGGTAACAATTGCAGGTAATTGATCCCCCAAAAGGTGCGGCACTAGCTGGTGGGGCACCCTCGGCAATAGTGCATTGTGATTTATAATCCGTATCTTTGTTGCTTATTTAAGCGATATTTGCTGCTTCAAACCATGCAACCATTGTGCTTCTCTCTCAGTTCTTGTTGAACGCGCTAGCTTTTTGCAGTTTGGATCCACATGCCAGCGGCTTTTTCAAGCACCATGGACCAGTTTGTAGATCAGCATGGTGAAGCCACCATCTTTTCATCTGGTTGGTGGTGACTGGAACCATGGAATTTTATATTGGTTAATCATAAATATATGGTTAACATATGGAAATACATTGTTAATATGAATGGATTTTTTTGACTTTCCATAATATATGGGATGTCGTCCTTCCCAACTGACGAACTCCATCATTTTTCAGAGGGGTAGGTCAACCACCAACCAGAAAGATCATTGATAAGCCATATTATTCAAGATCATTAATATATATATATATTTATATTTCCATATATTAACCATATATTATTAACAGTATACTAACAGTAATCCAATGATATGTTATTAAATATACCATGAAATTTTCACAGTAATTTATGATATGCTAGTGATACATGATATTATAGTAATTATAATAGCAGTATATTAACTATTGAAAACCACCATGTGTGTCTTAAAAAAAAAAAAAAAACAAGATCCCGTTGGTCCCGTTGGAACCAAGGTGCCGATCCCAAAGATCCATATGCCTTGGCATCAACCTACAAGGTGCGTTGAAAAACACGTTGAAAAGGCGAAAAGGCTGGTGGATCATTCTGTGGACAGTAAGGTGATATTACCCTTTGGTAAACTAACATAACTATGGAAAATCACCATTTTTCATGGGCAAATCAACTATAAATGGCCATTTTCAATAGCTATGTTAAATCACTAGAGGGTACATTAATGTACATTATATAGATTAAATTAGATTATAGATTACATGTAGAAATACTGATAATATTATATTACACTACATTATATTGTATTACATTTCACACCAACCAAGACCAGCCAAGACCGGTAGAGCCTAGTATTAACCACACGGACGCTTATGACAGTTGTTGGTATGTATGTCTGCGGTGCAAAGCAAGACTTGCCATTTTTTATGTTTTGCCCTGCTATGACAAAGTTCTTGAATGGCTGCATTGGTATGCCGCGCTGCATACGATTGCACCCGAACTGTGGGGCGAAATCCTCCAAGTGGCCACTTGGACCCAGCGTTTCCCGCGAAAACCCAGCCCCACCTTTCGGGACATCAAATTCTGCCCACGGCGACGAGCCAGAGACCCCCTGGGCACAGGAAAAGATCTGCAGAAACCCTTCAGGGAGCATCAGATGCACCCGTTTTCTCTGCCCCACCCACCAAGAAGGCCATATCATGAGCATACGGCCCCTGCATCAGGAGCAACAAGCAAAAGTGTTACGAGTTTTTTCTCCTGCAGTTGCGCATATGCTTGTGTTATTTCAAGTTATATACTACGAAGTCATGTTATATGTCATTTTATCATTTCGTGTCATACTATTTGAGTTTTTGTTATATTGTATTGCCGGCTCATATTGTATTAAATCATGTTTTATTGCATTGTTGAAATATGTTTCTAGCTTACATCATTTTGAATGACGTTAATTGCATGTTGTTATATCATGTCATCTTTTATGTTTTATCTATATTCAATATTCATGTTACGTAAGTTTTAATATTACATGGTATGTTGCATTTCGGTGATCATGTCATATTTTCAAATTTATATTACAGTTGTTTATATTCAAAGTCATGTGAATTTCCATTTTTTATATATGTCATGTCATTTGTTTTTCACTGTACTATATTTTAGGAAATTGTATTATTTTGTATTGTCTCTCGTTATTTTCAAATATATTGGATTGCGTACTTTATTGCGTTTTATTGTCTTGTATTACATCGCATTATGTTTCATCAATTTTTACAATGCATTAATGCATTGCATTATTTTATGTTGTTTTATTTTGCACTATATTAGGTTATTTTGTTTGCTCAAAATTACACTTAATATTTTAATTTTTCCGCTACCGTATATACGTACACATTTGCACACACACACATAGACATATGTGTGTGCGCGCGATGCTTCAAAGTTGGAATGTATCTGCATGTATTCATTATAGAAACCACCCTGCAAACCCGTATAACCCCCATATATCACGGCTACACAATGCTACACAATGCTATACATACCCTCCAGCAATCAAACATATAGAAACGGAAAATCCACCATTTATACGAGATGTTCCTTTTCAAAGCTCCATTTAGTTCAGAGATTTCTCAGCCAGCCATCTTTGAAGGACGACTTGGGCATCTTGGCCGCCCGCGAAGAAGTTCCTGCACCAGCCGCGGCGGCAGCGTTGGGGCCTTGACTCAGGCGACCCCACGAATCGTAACGGGTAACCTTGGTTCTTCAGATTGTCCCAGTTAGTAATAGCAACTAGTTAAGAAACTATGTATATAGTATATACTGTGTGTACATATATATATATTAACTGGATACTATGGATTATTCCATCTAATCATAAGTAAGTTAGGATATGGTTGACGGGTCAATCAACGGAACCCCCAACCATTGTTTTTACTTTATTTTCCCAGCACCTACATTTATAAAATTTACCGGAGATTCTCCATTGCTACGTTTGATTACCCCCCGTAGTAACTAGTTAAGACTCAGGCCATAAATATAATATATGTGTTTTTTTTAATGGGGAGTATTTGATGTGTAAGTCACTGACGGTTACTGTAAGTGGTGAATCACCTTGGTTCATAACCTTGGTGATCGGATTTGTTCCCGATTCGTTGTTGTTACCATCAAACACGGAAGCTGCTTAACCAACCAAAATTTGGACTTAATCATCAAATTCCACCAGCTGGATGTATTGGATCGCCACAGAAATCTAGAGTTGTGTTGTGGTTTTTTCAGGTTCGACGGATTTTCATGTCGTCCCATACTTTCACAGGGGATCAACAGACCAAGCCAGTCATGATAATCTGGGGAAACTGAACGGATAAGTAGTTTAGTAGTACTAACATGTTGTTGCTGCTCTTTAGATTGGGATATTTTTCAAAACAGTTTGAACATTTTTTAAAGCAAAGCATCTAAGATCGAAAAGTTATCAGATATACGGGGATAGAATCTGAATATTTTGAGGATACACCGGGACGCCAGAGGATATATGACCAACTGTATATAGAATGTGTCTAAAGGTTGAAAAATTCATTCCATTTCATTGTTTTTTCACAAGGGGGAAGATTTTGATAAGCAGTCGGTTGGATTAAATCCTCCTTTTTTCAGACAAACAGAGTGGAGAGGAATAGGCATCACAAGAATGAAAAACGGGAATTGAAGCAATGAGGAAATTAAACACCAAGAACGGGATATACCACCACAACAAAGACCGCATTGTTTATCAGCAAAGAAAGGTCGTGCCAAAATGTGAACATGGCCATGGCCAAGATTTTGATGGTTTTCATACTTAAGATTATCCTCTGGTAAAGACTCACGTAGCTATGAAATTTTACAATTTTTAATAGGTACAGTACAGTAAATCATCCATACATCCTTCATGTTCTATAGCTATGTTAAACTACCGGTGGGTAATGACCGATATGCCAATTTTCTGTTTGTTCTTCCATAGTTTTGGTTAGTTATACGTATATTTGCCATCAAATTAGCCATAGAATTAACATTTAGAATAGGTTTCCGTCCATTTCTATCGCATTGATCCTGGAGAATTGATCATCCCAGGACGAGTTAGTTAAACCTGGTTAGATCTGGCTAGTAACTGAGGTTAACCACATACTAAATGGGGTGATCCTCCTTGCAAGGCCACCAAAACCACCAATCTAAATCAGGGCACCTTGGTTTTGAATTTTGGCCCATGGCCACAGATAAAATATGTCACAAGTCGGTATAATCATGTACTATCCATATATAATGCGGTTCCTAGTCATGCTAACCAACTGCAATTTGGGACTCACATCCAAGTGGGTCAATCTACAAATATGCAATCCCCGTGTTCCAACATGATATGTTCCATCAACTTTTTTTAACGACCACACCCCAGTTGAGGCACATCGAAGTGCTGCAACTTAGGACGAGCTCAATGTACTACTTGGGTTCCAACACGACCAGTGCAACTGCCGAAACAGAGGTGGGCCTGCCCACTCAGACGACCCTGGGAGATATCAATCTGAATGGGAAAAGAAGTCCTACGTTTTCCCAATTCAAAGTGGTGAAATCAGCCAGTTTCCAACCATTTACTGAGTTGATTATTTCTGAACTTACTGTTTTTGATGTTGTAAGTAAGTTCTAAGCCCTTCTAACAGAAATATTGCGCATCATGATTTTTATGATTGGGCCATACCGTACCCCACACTTTGTAATCATGTGGATATTGCTCAAATGAGGAAGACCCACCAAATGGATGGTTCAATACCAAGCATGGTTAATTCCGCGTGTTTGGGTGTGCTCCAATTTTTCATGCCGGAGGGCTTCAATGTTTTTTACAGACGTGTGAAGGCAGTGATCAGGAAAAGCACGACAAAAACCACTAGCATGGTTTTGAAAGGTCACGGTTTTATTACTCTTTGGTAATTTAAGATAGCTATTGTATTCCAATTAATGCTATTGAAAATTACTTTTATAGGTGATTTACCTATATGAAATGGTTATTTTTCTTAACTATACTAGTTTACCAGAGGGTACTGTACACAATCTGGAAGACCCCAACAAGAAGATTCCCCCTAGGTGAGCTGGCAGTTGGAAGATACCTACTAAGTAGCCAAGCTTGCAAAGGTGGAAAGGTTTATAACACCAATTCTACAGCTGGGGAGCATCCTGAAGGACAGATTTTTGTACCATAACCCATAGGATCCATGTATGGTATATATGCTAACATTTGGGGTATATTGATGGTAAATGTTACCATAAATATAGCATACATGGATCCTATGGGTAATGGACCCGTATCTTTTCAAGATTCAGATTGAGGATATCCCTCCCATTCTGGACTACATGACATGGCCACTACAGCATCGCAGAGCAGAGAGTTTCTTGAGAATTGTGTTTCCGAGCCAGCCACTGAAGAATCAAGCCTCCTGGAAAATGGCTTATTCAAAGTCACCTTTTCAGCGGGTCAATTGATGTTGGCCAGCGGTATAATGCAAAAAAAGTGGTTGGTGGTTTGGAACATTTGTTTCCATATGTTGGGAATAAAAAATCCAACTGACTAATATTTTTCAGAGGGGTAGGTATACCACCAACCAGCATAAAACCAATGGAGATTTCCAACTGTTACTGGTATGGATTTCCACTTGCCATGTTTGTCATGTTTCAGGAAACCACTGATTTCTCCGCAGTAAAAAAAGTAAGAAACTCCCTAAGTTGGATATGTCTCAAAGTTGGATACCTAAGAATGGGATTAGTTTTTTTAGTAGAAATGGACACTAGAAAGACACTAGTTTTGTTGGATTTCCAGGTTCACCCAATCTTTGGAAATATCCATTGGATGATGCGTGACATGCAATCCAGAACATGGAGTCAGGAAGATGGCCCACTGCCCATTCATCCATTCTTAACATTTGAAGACCTTTGGACAGACAAACTGAAGAGCCAAGTTTGACCAGGCGACGTTTCCAGGTCTGGACTTACGTCGACTTTTGTTCAGCCTTTTCAGAATTGCAGATTTAGTTCATTTGGCTGGTGGCTTCAACATTTTATTGCAGCCAACAAATTGATCTAGATAGCCTATATCCACCATGTAAACCGGACTTTAACTGGTCGCTGGTTTCAAATATGCATATATGGCTGGTTGGTGGTTTCAAACATTTGGATTATTTCCCACTTCATATATGGGATGTCATCCGCAACCCATTGACTTTCACTCCATCATTTTTCAGAGGGGTAGGGGTAGGTGTACCACCAACCAGATGGGGTTGAACCAGCAAACCAGTACCATGGATTTCCATCTTTTCATGTCCACTCCCAGCCATTTTTTCAGGGCTTGCTCCACCGTGGTGAACGCTAAGCCATAGAGTTGTAACCAGGGAACCACCAATTGGTGAGTCATGATAAATGCTACTCAATGGTGTGCCAAACATACAGACCCTGGCCGAATGGATCCGAATGGTAACAATCTCACTGCGACATAACCGTAACTGATGGTCAATAGGGGTAACTATCCCAAAGTGGCCAAACGTTTCGTTCGGGGGGTGGCTGGGTAAAGGAATATGTGTGGCAAAACATTTCAGGTTGGTGAATTATCAAAAACAAATCAAAATGCAGGTAAGAGCGCTTGAAACTACTTCCACTACGAAAGACCGAGTTGTCTGTTCCACTACACCAAAAACCGCGGACGGCTGCCGCACATGAACACCAACGAAAGGTTCCACCGTGGAATTTGAAAGGGGACATGATGATCCACCATAGGGTTTTGGGAGTATCTATGTTTCAAACCAATATCATACCGTTGGTTATGGGCCCAACAACATGACCGATTTTAATTCGGCAAATCACATGTTTGTTTGATCTATCATCTATCCATTTTTGTCTTCGCCGGCGAATGCTTTGAGCCATCCCAGACAGCATATGGGCGCTTCTGAATATGGGGTGCCCGTGAGTGCCCCCAAAAAAGTTATTTAATAGGAAAAACAAAGGGTGTTGGAGCGCCCTTGTGGCAAACAAAACCAAATGGCTGAGAGTATCTTAAAGTGGGTGATTCTATCCCTTTTGTTGTGGGCCCAACCCATTTTTCAGGCCACCATTGGTCATACATTTGGATTTGGGCCAGGCATGGCGCAGTTATTCAAATTTTCAGCTGCGAGAAGGAATCGGCTTGGAAACAGGTGGACAAACCTACGCAGGCGCCTCAAATTTCGGCCAGCCCAAAACATTTGCCCATGACAACCCCCATATCCATTGTGCCACAGCTTGGCGTTCTTCAAAACTCGACGCTGCAATGGCGGTGGATTACATTTTGGCAGCAATGGGAAATCCACGATTTATAGACAACCATTTCTCATTTTCCATGTGCAGGAGAGCTCCAAAGATTTCCCATTGCAATGTTTGATTGCCATAGGGTGCAACCTAGCATGGCCCAATTCAAAATGACCTGTTTCGGGTCAGGCGCCCGAGGCAGCACCAGAGGCACGAAAATAAACTGGCCGGGCAAAAATATTGTGGCTGGGTGGTTGCGGATCCGAATTGGTGCGCCGCCAGAAAGACAACATGGTTTCAGATTTTTTCCATTTATTGGCCAGCAAATGTGATGGTTCTGTAACCAGCATGCAAGTTGGCTATTGGATGTTTGAATCTGGGCAACTAACAAGATTTACTTGGATAACTCTAAATTGCCTGTTTTGGTTGTTCTGAGAAAGGCAAACGAATATTTGTTGTACCATATTTTTCGCTATGGTGTTTCTTCATTCCTTCCCAAAAGACATCAGCTGTACCCGTACTTTACACCAGAGGAACAGATCAAACGTCCATGTGGCGGCACCGCTTAATATCGATCATTGGCTCCAATTTGCTCAAGCCTCCTGTTTGTAATAGACCCACTTGGGTTTGGCAGGTATACCCCAAGTATGGCCACATTGACGGCGAAAACAATGAGCAAACGCAGAACCGGAAAGAAAAACGCTACATCCCAGCTGCACGCGGCAACAACCATATGAGTTCACCCATTTATGGGACATTTTCTAGTCGTGCAGTGTTTGTCGCATAAATTAAGATGGAGTCTCATGAAATCAGTTTTTTTTTTTCAATTCGATTATTTCTTTTTGGTTAAATTCTCATTATCCCGTGAAATCCCATGAATTTCATGGGTCCCTTTAAAAACCCGATGGATCGCCATTGGCATCGTCAGGTCAAAGATCCTTTGGCGCAGATGCGTGAACGACTTGAAGCGCAACGAGCAGCCGCGCCCAAGTACCAGGCACGACGGCGACGGTTGGGCGGATGTGAGCAGTGGCTGCGATCCACCCCTGTTGGTGGCTCCGATCTGGTGAAAACGCGCGATTTCACCAGATCAAAACCCCAAGGCAGGACGTGTTCTGGAGTGTTTTATACCATTGCCCGCAGTGTTTTGTAAGAGTGGTTTGGGGGGTGTATTAACGTTCTGGGCCTTTGCTTTCTTACACACATGTGGGATGTTACGCTAGCAGATCTTCTTTTGCACTTGCACACATGCGGGATGTTACACCAGCCGATCTTTTTTGCACTTGCACACATGCGGGATGTTACGCCAGCAGATCTTCTTTTGCACTTGCACACATGCGGGATGTTACGCCAGCCGATCTTTTTTGCACTTGCACACATGCGGGATGTTACGCTAGCAGATCTTCTTTTGCACTTGCACACATGCGGGATGTTACGCCAGCAGATCTTTTTGCACACATGCGGGATGTTACGCTAGCAGATCTTCTTTTGCACTTGCACACATGCAGGATGTTACGCTAGCCGATTTTCTTTGCACTTGCACACATGCGGGGTGTTACGCCAGCCGATCTTTTCTGCACTTGCACACATGCGGGATGTTACGCTAGCAGATCTTCTTTTGCACTTGCACACATGCGGGATGTTACGCCAGCCGATCTTTTTTGCACTTGCACACATGCGGGATGTTACGCTAGCAGATCTTCTTTTGCACTTGCACACATGCCGGATGTTACGCTAGCCGATCTTTTTGCACTTGCACACAAATAAAAATGTTGTTTCACACTAAACTGCGTTAAGATCACGCTCATGTTTACTTGGCCCAATCCCTACGCTGCAACCCTGTCAGACATGGAACGCTATCATGCCATGCACAAGCGCTCGGCATGCCATTGATGAGATGAGCCCGGTGCAAACGTTGAAGTTGGGTCGCTTCTCTGCTGGACAGCAAAAATGATCAAGCAAATTGCTACGATGCGTCGCCCTGCTGCTGTAGTCTCCAAAGACAAAAAAACGTGAAGCTCGTTGGAAATGATAACAAAGCAGAATCGATGGTAAACCAAATGAAGAGAACACTCAGGCGCACAAATTTGCTGCGTAGAAGCGCACCTGCAACAGCACATGTAGATGCTTTGTATGCACATTTTATTAGTTCCAAGCCTGGTTTGCAGAATGTGCTGAAAGCATTGGCATTGACCCGAGAACACAGAGCAAACCAACTTGGATGTGATCCAGCAACATACCTGGATATCACGAAGGACCGTGAGTGGTTGTAGGCCTGAGGAAAACAGTAGCTCCATTTCAACCTTCGGCGCGCGTTTTCATCAGACCTGAGCGTTGTTGGTTGATGATTAGTTCGGGGATTCTGCTAACCAATATTTTGGGGATTATATGGGCAACACAACAATAAACCAACCCTTCGGACATGGTGTATAAGTTTATACCCCCGTTTATGGGGATTTGGGGGGTGTTTTACTATTGGGTTTACCACATTAATCACATTCAAATAATCCCTGTCAACCAACCAATATATAAGGACGACACGGGGTTTTGAACACTGCTAGTGTGGTGTCCTCTGAAAATGGCAACTTGGAAATGATGTCCGAAACATCATCGAACTACCATCCTGGAAAGACTTGGTGGCATCTTTTTGGGTATACTTTCCACATGGCCATTTGAACGGGGATCATGATGATAACAACAATCCATTGGAATTGGATGGTGACTAGGTGCCCTATTTCCAGACAAAACCATATGGGATCATATGGGTTTGTTTGTTGTTGTTGTTGTAAGCGGACGTCAACCTGCTCCTCACCGAAGTGAAGTAGTTAAGACGCCATAGTATGCCATCTGCGAGAATCAAGTTCCCATACTTCTCCAAGCAAAACACAAAATCCAACCATCTGGTGGTGTCCAGTCAGGCACCTTGTTGTGAGAAGGGATCCAAATGCAAACAGTGCCCTGAATCAATAAGCCGCTGATCCGCTGCCAGAAAAGCGGCAAGTCACCCTCCCAACGGCCAGTGCTAATGCCTCGCTGAAGCCGCCGCACCAAAGCCTGATTGTCAATCAAGAGCATCACCGGTCTGTTAGCTGCAGAAGAGGCTAAACAAGCTTGCAGAAGAGCAGCACGCTCACCTGCAGCAGGTGTTTGCTCAAAACCAGTCACGGCACCTTGAACAGTGGTGCCTGAAAGTGTCGAAACCGCCCAGCTAGCTCTTTGCCATCGATCACAGGAAGTAGCTATGATACAACTGCCGTCCAAACCCAAGGTGGGTCGCTGAAGAGGATCGAATTGCTGAATAAAAGTAACCAAAGCAGGATCTGCTACCATGTTGGAAAAAGGCAAAACAGGAGGAGCATCCACAAGTGGAACCAGCAAACGACGTTCAGTAGCGCTCCTGAACTCACCATCCCATGGCTGCGCTTGGCAGTGAAAAGTGAGATGTTCTCGATCAGGAGACCGCAATCCACATTCACAACTCAAAGCAGAACCAAAGCGCTCTGTGACCCTGCCATCCACTGCAGCACCAGTCAAAACCCTGCGACTGTAGTAATCCATGCCTAAAGCTGCATTTGCCTGAAAAAGGAAAACCGGCTCCTTGCCGTTTGGCCATCTACCATCCGTTTTGGTGTCTTTAGTCCACAAACCAACGAGCCATGAATGGATAGCGGCTTTTTGCAAGCTTTTCAAAGACATCCACCCAGGTTTCAAAATCCCAGCAGGCGTGTGCCACAGGCCATCGTCAAGTCGCCATTTCCAATCTTTAAGCACTGCTTTCCAGCGAGGAGCAGGCGAGGTAGCTGCAGGCAACCCTTGGGCACGGCGGCATTGCCGATTCCATTCCGCCCGGGCGGCGGTGAACTGGAGCGCAAACATCGGATGTAGTCTTGCAGAACCCAAAGAATTCCAAAAGAGCAGCCGGCTCCTACCTGGAGGAGCCCTTCGACCCCAAAGTGCAGTTTCGATCATAGATGTCCATGTTCGAATGGTTCTTGCACTGAAGTGATGAAAAGCACCGGACCAAGCAAATAAAGATATCACCAACTTATGCACCAATGCAATGCGAGTGCCTAAGTGCTGTGCTGCCAAACGAATTTTGAGACACCGTCGCTGAATGTTGTCACTGACAATATCCGCATCAACACAAGAACTGGGGCGTGACAAATTGTATTGAATGCCAAGCAGTGTGAAAGTATCCGCAGGTACACCTACTAAATCTTTCTTCTTGCGCACCTTGGCAACCAGATGCGGTTTGGTGGCGAAGCTAGCCAATTTGTCAGGGTGAAGTTCGAAGCCGAGAATAGCATCGGCTTGCGCTCCCGCAGTCATGGCGTTGATGACCACTTCAAAACTTTGACAACCTTGTTTCCACATGGTGCGATCGTCCAAATAAATAGCCAAAGAAATCCTTGGTTCCTGCCGTTTGACAAACCTCACCCAAACGGTCATCAAAGCGTTCAGTAGCGCAGGGCTGGCTGGACAGCCTTGCAACAAACCCCGTTGAGCAAAAACCGGATGAGGGTGATAAGAACCTTGCCAAGCAAACCAACGACGCTGTTCACTGTAAAAATCAGCGAGTAAATCACAAATTGATGAGGGAGCACCGAACCATCGCCACACTTTAATGGCTGTCTGAGGGCAAACTGAATCAAAACACTTGCGAACATCAGCTTTGCACCCGACCAAATCGACACGAGACTGCTTTGCCGTGCTGACAGCTTCGTAGAAACGTTCATGGACTTCCATGATGCCCTTGCCTGGTAGACCACCAAAAAGTTCGGGCGAAGCCCATTCAGCAATCCAAGGCTGTAATTTTTTCAGAGTGGCACTCATGCAAATACGCCACAGGACAGTGACAATGGCTAAAGGGCGCATGCCACCAGTAGCTTTTGGTAACAAAGCAATTCTAACATCTTTCCACATCGCAGGAACACAGCCATGTCGCAAGCAAGCATCCCAAAGAGCACCGACCTGATCCCAAAAAGCAATGGGAAGATTGCACAAATGGAGAGCTGTCCAGGCATCCATGCCCGGAGCCTTGTCCTTCGCTTTGAGCGCAATCCGAGCCAATTCAGAACCACTAACCTGAATACAGTCATCCGGCAATGGATCGCTTGCAGAGCCCATCTGAGAGTACAACTGGTCCCCCAGATTCAAATTCGGAAGCGACCCTGGATTCCAATACCTCTCCCAATCCAATGCTGCGCACTTGGCCCTATCTGCAGGTAGAATGGGGCCATCAAAACTTGCAGTAGGGCTGGCGGGCGGCACCTGTTTGACCCACCTGCCTAGTTTGGTGGCATTTTCCTGCACGCTGTCCTTCCACGCCTCCAAGCGTAACTTGGACGCTGCTGTAGCTTCTGCATTTGCCAATTCAAGCACTGCACTAACCAACCTGGGGTCATCCAAAGAGAATAAAGCCAAAGAATGATGTAAATGAGGGCCATCACGAACCAACTTCTTCTCCAACTCGGGCAACGGGGCCTTTTGGTACTCCACCACTCTTCGTGCGAAGCGTCTGAGCTTGCGCTCTTTCACTGTTTGCAAAGAAGGCGCTTTTGAAGACGGAGGACTGGCAATTTGCTGCGGGCCCTGGCGCATAGCACGACCAGTTTTGCCACGTGCGAGAAGAAGAGATTCTGCGCAGTTGCTAAGTAAGGTCCAAGCAGAGTCCACGTTGCCTGTACTCAATGCATTTCCAAAATCGTCACATACTTCTTCCCAAGCACTTAGCCAAGAAGCTTCAGCAACCTTTTCAGAATGCAAAGGGGCACCAACTGGGAGAGTCCACGGTGTGGATAATGAACCAGGCACATGCAAGTTGTAAACCACCGCGTCATGGTCAGCCACGCCAAGATGTTGCTCCCTACCAGTAATAATTAACCGAGGAGTGCACAAGCCATAGTCAATGACCACACCTGTATAAACACCTGCAGCAGTTCGATGTGTACCACCTAAAACACGATCTCCGCAAACCAGCTCATCACAGGACCGCCACTGTCCAGTAGCCAAAACGTTAGAAATTGGCCAACAATGAATTTCCAAATTGAAGTCACCCATGATCACTGTATCTTCACCACAAGTAGCAACAAACTCGAACAGCGCACCCAGCGCACGGCTGGCAGCTGTGCGATCAGAAGCGTGTAAGTAAACATTGATGAGAATCAACGGCCTTTGCTGAGGTCTATAGAGTTTGACGGCCATGGATCTTTCCACAGACACCATGTCGACAGGAAGGGCCAAGGCCTCAGCAGGCCATTTTGTTAGAACCAATGTACCACCTTCCACTACATTTTTCGAATTTCTTCCTTGAGGGCCAGGAAAAAGTTGCCACCCGCGTGCCTTGACGGCACGAGTCACAGCATTCCAGCTGTGATTGTTAACTCTAGTTTCTTGAAGACACAGAACATGTAAATTCTGGAGCTGAGCAAAGTCAAGCACACCACCCAAGCGGCCTCCCAAGGACCGTACATTCATAGTCCCCAACCGCATAGTGCTGTCAGAGCCCGTCATGGGTTCTGATCCACAGCGCCATCCTGCTGCAATCCCAAAATGTCCAAAGCTCGCGAAGCAGCTCGCTGTCTGGCACTTGGAGCCTGAGCCGCAAGAGGCACCAAAATATCCCTCTGGCCCTTTCGAAACTTAGTCCAAACCATTTTACGAGGACACTGACTTCCTGTAAGCCGTCTGATGTTGTTGACACAACGCTTGCAATGCACACAAGCAAAACGCACCGTAAAATTGGCAGGCCACACAATGGCCTCAATCTGATGCGTGCTGTCTGCAGCAGTATCAGTGGTGCGAACTGCTCCAGAGTCGATGATTTCCAAAACTGTGCGGGCACCCTTCTTGAGGTCATCGCTGATGTCTGCATTTTTGAGGCACGCACGCAATCTTTCCACCAACTGCTCTCGTTTGGGCCCTTTGCTGGAAGCATACTGTTCACAAGCAATCTTTGCCAAACGCTTCGCTGTCAAAGCCATACTGCCACAAGTTTTGCAAATGACGTAGGACATTCCAACTCTTTTCTGTTTGCCATTTCCTGTGGCTGGAATAGAAACGAAAGTGGGGTCATGTGCTCCAGCATCGCCACGCTTGAAGCCAAGCAACCTTCGAGCCACTGCAGCTGCACGCACCTGGCGCGTGGCTTTGCTAGCATTCTCCCGTCTGAAGCTGCTGTCCTTGTGGAAGAGCTTGGCATCTGCCTGAGGATGTTTGTCTTCCCTATGCTTGCGGATGACGCTGTACACTTGGCCAGGTTTGAGGTTGTGATCAGCGGACAAGCCAAGTTTGCAAACAGGACACTTCCAGCTATAGACTCCTCCCTTCTTGACTGCAGACAGCGCAGGCAAAGTGTTTTTGAAGCCGATTTTCAACTGTTCCTTCTCATCGGGATGCCAAGCATTGATATGAGCTCTCTTCTTGTCAACCCATCCTTTGCACACCCCAGTGGAAAAGTCACACAAAGGGCATGTCCACTCAGTACGCTTAGTGCGTCTAGACGAAGCACTGGCTGCGTCTTGTCCTTCACTGGCTGCACGTGGCGTGCACGGACCCCGACCCGAACTAGCAGCCGCAGGGGAAGAAGAATTCTTGCGCTGCTCTGACAAAGAAGAAGCGGGCGCGGGGCTAGCACACCTTCCACGTTTCTTGCTGCTATGAACCAGTGACGGCAAAGCTGACAATCTGGTGGCACCAACTGAAGTAGCGCCACTTTCCGATCCTCCACCTCTGTTGCCCTGCATTGGACCATTTGCAGCCTGAGTCAAAACTTCAGGCGGGAAAGCACCTTCAAGTCGTTCATAGTGCTTTGAACGAAACCACAAAGCGATGGGAGCACCACCCTTGCCACGACCATTGTAAATCTCCGGAACACCACGAGGCTGGAAGACAATGATCGGGCGATCGTAGTGCACAGCCGCAGCAGAAACTTCAAGAGCACTGCCCCAAGCACCAATCTTTGAGAGCATGGTGAGATAGCTCTCCCATGATTCGCAAGCATTCTCCGCCTCTGTTGGCTCCTTGCCGTCCCACCAGGGCTTGTAACGACCCTGGTGCTTGGTCAGGTGGGTGACAACGCTTGCACGCACATTCCTGGCCGTTTTTCCGCCCAAACTTTGAGCAAGGGCTTCAAAAAGACAGTTGCCGTCAGCAGGGATGCTTTTCACCTTCATATTGTGAGGGGGCTTGGGTTCCCCCGCAACACGCTTGGCCGGAGGACTCTTTTCAGGAGTACTGACAGTTCTTTTTGCCCCAGCGGGTTCTCCAGCATTGTCCATCTTTGCGAACGACTTGTCCTCATCCAAATTCTCAGTAGGAACCTTCTCAGCCCCTGCAATAGTCACTGGCTTTTTGACTGGCTTTCCCATGTAGAAAGATTTGCGAGGAGCAGGCGTGGCAATCGCCTGCCATGCATGGCTCTGGTTATAACTGACCCTTCCATTGCTAGCCAGTTTCATGGTATGTGTTCTCTGCCGTCTTTGTCTTGGAGCTTCAACAGCTACAATGACTTTTTCGCCAGCCTGCATTTCAATGAAATCCATATCCTTTTGGGCATTGGCCTGCACCCACCATTCCACTTGTTTGCCCACAGTTTTCCGGGACAACACCTTGAGTTCAGTCAGGCCAGCACGTGTAAGTTCCTGAGTCAAGGTACTAGCCGCCCAATCTCGCGGAACACCAGTGACGCGCCACGCTCAGGCCTTAGGAGGAGGCTCGGTGCTCCTGGGCTTACGTACTCCCAGTCCATTCCATCCCCGGGCAATGCCCAGGTCACCAGCCATGGACTGAACCTTCTGCAAGTAGCTGGGCCCATCAAGTTCCGAACTTTTCTTGACCCACTCAACATCGCAAGATTCAACCACGGAGTTGTTCCATTGCAAAGGCTCCACAAACCAGGTACTTTTGCCTGAGCAGCCTAGAAGAGCTTTGGCAGCACTACGCTCAATGCGTAAAAGGCCAGTGATCACTGGCTTGCCTCCGCCTTTCATGCTTTCTTGCTGAAACGCCCACATATCAAAGACTTTGTCCGCAACATGCTCTGGAACATGCCGATGCAACCAAGCCTGCGCGTTTGCCTTTGGCTTG
The DNA here is from genome assembly GCA_947184155.2 of Cladocopium goreaui. Classification (NCBI taxonomy): domain Eukaryota; class Dinophyceae; order Suessiales; family Symbiodiniaceae; genus Cladocopium; species Cladocopium goreaui. Next base: position 259,586 of record CAMXCT020000106.1, read on the forward strand.
GCCTGGATGCTCTGCCACTCGTTGTTTTGCAAATATTTTGCATCGACACTTAATCTCACTACAACAGTTTCAGGCTGCACTGCAGGAGCCGCTGACACAACGGCAGCTCTCTTGAGTGATGGCCCTTGGCCTTGAAGTGGGATCACAAACGCCTGCCTGGGCTGCACCTTGCCCGAGATCTTTCCTGGCACCATCCGCAAAGGTCGATCCTCTTCAGTCTGCTTGGCCTCTTTCGGCGCTAGCATCACAGCTGTGATGTTGAGCTCTCTTTTGATATCAGGGGAATCGCCTTTCAGCAAAACCTGCAACTCCTCAAGTTGCTCTTCCGAGTTCACTTGCACTGTAGCTGAAATATTTCCAGGCTTATCCAGTGCGACACAAAAGTCATCAAAGCCCAAAATGGGCCCCGTCCAGTCTGACTGACGCAGGCTCCACACCGGCTTAAACGCAGTGTTGGCTCGAACCACTTCGGCAAAGGTCTTGGGCGTTTTGTGGGGCTGCTGCTCTGTGTGTGGCTGTTTTTGGACGTCCGCCTTTTGCCTAGGATGTGGTTTCGAAGTATTCTGCGGAGGCTGAGTAGGAGGAGAAGAAGGGTAAGAACCACCCCCTTGGCCGTAATCCCCCAGACCACCATCACCGCCCTGTTTATTTATATGGGTTTGTGTCAATTCCTAGCAGTTGATTAGGATCGGTGATTACATACCCTGCGTACAACAAGGTAATGTTCTCACAGTTAGACAATCTTTCAGAACTACAAGAAGGAACCCCCAGTTGTAGGTTTGTTTATTCCCCTGCTAGCTAGATTCGCAACTCCCACTAGGGTTTATAGTAAACATATATGGGTTGATCTGAAAGCAAGTTTCCATTTACTCTGTACTTTTTTGGGGTATACTTCATTCACTGACACCAATATCTATACAATGTGGGGCCCCTAAGATAGCTAAGTTGGTTTATAACTCCAATAACTATGGTTTCTGACATTTCTAACTATACTTCGTGGGTTTAGAAACCAACTTAGCTATCATAGGCGCCTTACTATAAACCAACAAACATCACTGGGCACCACTTTCTACCGAGGTCATGCGCGAAGATGTCGCAGCTCCTGGGCCCGGGCCCGCCGGGCCCGGACCCAGCATCGGACAGGTGGGGTCGGGTGGGGTGCTTCCCCGGCCCGAGAATTTGCTTGGAATCACGGGATTTTGTGGAAGATTTATGGTGATTTATTGGAATGTCCTGGAGATTTCATTGGAATTCCTGGAACAATAATTTATTAATTGGGATTTATTTGGATTTGTTGGAATTCAATCGGATTTCATGGGATTTATTGGGATATGTCACCGCCCCCAGTGTTTATTCTGGAAAATTTGGAGACATGATGCTGCGATCGAACCTTACGACAACATTGCAAATTGCAGTAATCAACTATCCCCAAATGGGTTTCAGATCACAAAGATGGATGTGCACCCCGCAAGGACCATAGTATAACATATAGTATAACCCAGTCAAATGATGGATCTCTATCAGGATGAATTATGGTAAGTCACTAAGGGCCAACGTGCCATTGCGCTATAACCACAATTTGACTCGCATCCATTGTGGTGTTTAGGAGCCTAGCCATCCAATTTTGGGTCTTAAATAGTTTTGAGCCAATGTCACAGTGGTTGAACCGGGACTGGGTGGACAACGTCATTTTTGTGATCCGGAATCCAACAATCACCCTACAATCACCGTCTCCAAAGATCAATGAACTACTGTAAATCGGGTGTATACCCTCTGGTAAACATACAAAAATCTATGGAAAATCACCATTTTTAATGGGTAAATCCACGAACTAAATGGACATAACCATGGAAAATCACCATGCTATTAATGGGTAAATCCACTATTTCTATGGCCATTTTCAATAGCTATGTTAGTTTACCAGAGGGTAAGACAAATCCTCAATGGAAACTTCCTATCAATGAACACCGGGCCTTACCACTTACCGTAAGAACCTCTCAGTGTGGTCACACTGTTTAGGGGAAAAGTCCCGGGCTTTTCGGACGTGACATTCCCCACCTCCCTTGGATTTTCCACGACTTCCCGAGGATTTTCCATCACAAGCTGCCGAGACTTCACTGAAATCGCTCCTGATGGATGGTACCGCTGCCGCTGCACACGATCCACGTCGTCTACCACGACAGAGACCACTATGATATCTTGGCGGAAATCCAAGGCAGCACGATCTCCAAGCGGCATGGCCGCCAGGGATTGGCGAAAGCCAAGGCAGCCTTCTGACCATCGTGATGCACAGTATTGAAACCCACAGTGACTTGGGGATCTTTTTAGGAAACCCCCAAATGCTACCATAATGATTAGTGTACATTTGATAATTGGGTAAGTGAATTCAATAATTCAATCAATTTGCAGCGGGCCACTGGGAAACCCCCAAACGAAATGGGCGTGTACATCGAAATTTATGGAGCTGATTACCAAAGGGTGTATGCATTGTATATGGAGGTTTCCTAAAATGGAGGCACCCCAGACTATCCAGGTCCAAGTCATTACACAATTTTGATATTGAAAACCATGGTTTTGGAGATCCACATGTGAAGAACCCCATATGCATATCCAACAACCATTTTCTTGGATGACCATCCCAGGTGAATAGGGCTTCCCCACCGCTCTGTAGGTGAATCCTATTCATAACTAATCATAATCCAATTTACACCATGAAATATGGCTGAAAATGGTGAAATGGTTCCCAAAATAGCTAGTTTCGAAGGAAATATGATAATCAACCAATAGATTTCAGGGTACCCAAGACAAACTGATATGACTTTCGTATCAGCTTTTAAGTTGTGGGACCAACGACCAAGTATACGGAAATAGTTGTGGCCACATCGGCAGTTATACTATTCTTGCATGTACTTTACTCTCCCAAACAATCTGTCCCAGAAATCCCTGGTTTTGTCTTGTATCTTTTAATTTGGGTACCGAAGGTATCATTTCATATTCAGGCGAAGGGATGAACTAACCATCCGAATTATCATTGATAGCTAACATTAATTGTCCACTGTTTGTCATGAATCATTGATCATTAACCATCGTTAGCTATTGTATCATGAATTATCCATCATTATCCATCTATGTTTTTGTTTCACTATTATCATGAAATTGTTCGTGATTATTTTCAACCGTTGTCGTCATTATTCATCCATCTTAGTTGATGAAATCCCCTGGTTTGGCTAATGGTTTACCAATGACTGTCCCATCTTTTGTTGTGAAAGGCGCCAGCATCGTCGAGCACATGTGCCATTCCCATCCCACCTGAAAAGGACGCGCTTCGGTTCACGGATATGTCTGGCTTCATTTTGTCAACCAGTTCGATCACTTGCTACCAATATTGGTAAATCACTTAGAGAAAAGCTGATCTGGCCTACCAAATTCTGTCATGTGAATCGAGTTTGCAACAAATTGGTTCACCAATAGCAGCACCATGGATCCTATTGGAAATCAAATATCAAATGGAAAATGGACATGGAAAATGGAAAATATCAAGTTCCAAATGTCCATCACATTTGATATATTTCACTAGCGGTGAATGGTAGAATATATATATGATCAATGGGATTTATCAACAAAGACACATTTCAGTTCACTTGTTAGCGCAGTACTACCCTGTGGGATGTTCCGAGTTAGGTTCGGTTGTGAACATGGATCAGCACATGGCATTTGGTTGAGCCCAAAATCAAGGGCATCATTATTAGATATGATTATGATTGATCATATATGTTTTATTTTGATGATTATTACGTTATTCCGTTATATCATTATTATTGGCGTTATTATGCTTTTATTATTGCTATGTTTTTCTTTAATCATGCGTATTATCATGTATTATCATGACCATGTTTGTTTCACATCAGTATGGTGGTTGTTATTATTGTTGTTGTCATCAGTATTATTGTATTTCTTTTCTTATATACATTGTTAATATCATTATTTCGTCGGTGGTTTGGAACATGTTTCCATATATTGGGAATTTCATCATCCCAACTGACGAACTCCATCATTTTTCAGAGGGGTAGGCTCAACCACCAATCAGAAATATCATTGATAAACCATATGGTTCAAGATCATTAACCATATATATATATGTCCATATATTATCCATATATTAACCATATATTATCCAGTTATGGTTCAACAAGTTTCTATTGAAGGCAAACCATGTAGAGATCACTGTAACTTGATCACCTGACGTGGACGCCCTTAGTCGTCGCCGTTGAACCGCCGTAGGAATTGGCGGATTTGCAAGGACGCTTGTGGACAGTCTGTCTGAAGCTGAGATGAATGGTGGATTCAAAAAATCTACGGCTTTACTTAGCTTTACTTAAGTTACTGAAGGGTGCAGGTAATTGGTAATTTTAGCCATTGGAAACATCCCTATCTCATCTCATGAAATACTGCTTGGTTGATAGTTTCCCTATGGGTCAAATCCCTCATACATCCACTGGTTTGCTGGTCCCTATATTAGCCAATCAACCAGAGTATTTTTATGGTTCCCTGTTGAAGATACGTACCCTCTGGTAATGACTCACATAGCGAACTAGAAAATCACCATGCTATTAAGAACGGTAAACCATCTTTTTCTATGGGCCATGGCTTCCAGTTCGCAAACTGTTAGTTTACCAGAGACTAACAATAGTTATAGGGCTCTTATCCCAACTTATCGAGGTTACCACCATGGTAATATTCATAAAAATGACCCCAATTGTACCTCCAAGTAAGGCAAAGACATACTGTATTCAATGACAGTTGTGGTGGCAGCAGTTTCGAATTTCCACTGGCGCAGGTATCGGTTTTCTGAATGATGTTGACCTTAGAAAATGAACTATTTTGATCCGTGAAAATCCATGGAGAGAGAGGATCAAATGCAAAGATTCATACCCTCTGGTTATATTTAACATAGCCATGGAAAATCCCTTATAAATGGAAATTTTAATGGGAAAATAATCATCTATAAATGGGCAATTTTCCATGGCTATGTCAAATAACCAGAGGGTACCCTCCGGTAATGACTGTTACATAGCTATTGTTTCAATACCCCATAGAAAGTTCGTTGATTTACCCAGCTAGATAGCATGGTGCTTTTCCAGTTCGTTATGTGAAAATTTATCAGAAGCTATGCCTACATAAAAATGCCTACAGAATGCGATCAAAGACATCGCGGGGATGCAGTTGCCTTGAAAAATCTTCAAAGCGCCATTGTCTTCAAAGTGCCATATGGGATATTACAGAGGGATTTACCCTCTGGTAATTTAACAGAGCTGTTTGTATGATCAGAAGTCCAGATTATAGAAAATCCATGGCCATAAATGCACCATACATGGATTATAAAACATTATACCCTCCAGTAAATTAACATAGACCCTGAAAATCACTGATTTTTAATGGAAACTAGTCTTCCAACCCCGACAACTGCCAGGGTCTATGTTAATTTACCAGAGGGTAAATCCCCCTTCCGTTTGAAGTCGAAAAATGCCACCAATTTATCCATTTGAATCCAACACTTAAAGTTAGCCTGGTAGCCTAGTTATAAAACCAACTATCCAACAAAAACCTACCCGGCCCGGTAAACATACAAAAAGCTATGGAAAATGGTGATTTATAGTGGATTTTCCCATTAAAAATTGTGATTTTCCATAGTTAGTTATGTTAGTTTACCAGAGGGTATCCTTGAATGGGGCCCCATTCTAACTGTTTTTTTTTCAACAAGTGAATTGGGTATCAGTCCAAGCGGTGGGATACATGAACTTGTCAAGAACTATGGCTATGGCTGAAGAACTAAAGTTAATCATGTCCATGAATGTGCCATATAAAAAACTCAAGTTATCATGACTGTTACTATAAAGTTGTTATCCTCATGTCCACTTTTTGTACCCGGGTTTGTTCCAATCTCAGTCCCAAAATCTGCCAATGTCCTTAGGGGATCACCCAGAATTCGTGGATCTTCCATGGATCAAAGTTCGGAATCGCTAAGTTGGGGTTCACATAACTCCCATTTCACTATGGTTTATGGCAGATTTAACGAACTAGTTAATGGGGTTTATAAACCAATTTATAACTGGGGGGGCACCATCCTGTATGAATAGTAAGCGGTAAAAACATGTAAAAACTGCATGAAATACTCTGAAATACCTGGTCCAATCCCGGTCTAATCGGGATCATGGGGGCAAACCGCCGCAAACCGCCCCACATCTCCAAAGCGAAAATTCCAACCGCGAATGGCCGATCTGTGGCGGAATGTCCGACGGTCTCATTGACAACACACCAATCCGTTTTCTGTTGGAATTACCCGGCCTGGTAAACGTACAAAAAACTATGGAAAATCACCATTTTTAATGGGAAAATCCACTATAACTGGCCATTTTCAATAGCTATGTTAAATTATCCAGAGGGTAACAATCTATCGTTACTAAAATTCGAAGCCCCGTTACAAGCCACCAATGATTTCTTCTGGTGCATCAGCAGCGTTTGTTTTCGTTCACTTGCCAACCCAAAAACGACACTACTTGCGGGTGCAGTTGGGGTTATAAGTAGATATTATATGTACATAATTGTAGTTTTATAAGTGTTACATCCCAATTTGCGAAGGTTACCATCATGGTTATAGCCATAAACGTAGCCCCAACATGATCCCCGGTTGTGTTACGTGCCGCTGCTCACAACTTTGAGGTCACCGAGGGCAGCATGTGGCGGTCTATGTTTGCGTGAGATCGCCTCATCTCAGGTGGCGTGGGCTGTTTTCATGGGGATTTTCAATGATTTTTATGGGTTTCACAGATCTGGGTAAATTTCATCACGACCGAAGCCTGTTCTCCCCCTGGAATCATGGGAATTGGATCCAGGAAATCATCGCCATGGCCGAACTTAATTCAGGTTAGTGAAATATGATCATTTCCCCAGACAGATGGTGGTTTCCTGAGTCATAGGGCTACCCCTGGTTATCATCCATTTATAGATTTTCCATGATAAACCATCTATAGCTATTGGGGTACCCCATTTATGGAAACCCCCATATGGAAAAACTATGGTTTAACCCTTCAACCATCAACAAATGGGGCGTGAGTGGAAAATTCTTGGATTAACCGCTGCATTTCGTGATGAATATGGCATTGGCCTACCGCTCTAGAAGATCACCATGATGAGGTAAAACATCAATAAATGGGCTGTCTTCTGCAGCCATGTTAAAAACAATACCCGATTTTATTACTGTTTTTTGATTCAGGATCTTTTCTGGATTTGACCACCATTTTTTGAAGTATATCATGGAATATGTTGATATTTGAATATGATATCTGGGCCATTTGGATTTGATTGCCAGATCTCTTTTTGTGTTTTTGGTGGAGATGAATGGCCACGTTTTTTTCGCGTCATTAATTGACCCGGTATGAAAAGCGCCATAGGGCGGTATTTTTTTAAGTATCCCACCCATAGTCCCATATCGACAAGTCGCGATCGTTTTCCAAGGGAGCAACGAGCAGAATCACTGGAATAAACAAGCACAATATTGATGGATGATACCATAAAATAATCACATCTGGATAAATCGGATAAGTAAATGCTTTACTACTATAATTCACTATTTGATTCTGTGATTGGTTTGTTGACCGATTCGTCACGGACATCTTTCGAATACTTTGAAGGATGAGGTAGCCATGTCTAGCCAAAAATAGCTCCCCTAGTGAGCCTAGAATCCAAGGTTGGCACTGCAGCTAGGTATGTTTCCTCACTTTTACCATGAATTGTTGAATTGGCATGAACTGGCGATATATATATATATACATACGTATATATATATAGGCAACACCTACCCTCAGTAAACTAACAATTTGCTCTCAAAAAATCACAATGTTAAATTGGTAACTTATCTACAAATGGCCATTTTCATCCATGTTCAATAGCTATGTTAGTTTACTGGAGGGTATTGGAGAGTACAGTATGTTGTTTGGATTAAACCTGCATGCGGAATTTGACCACACTGTGTTGTTGAAAATCCCAAGCCAGAACATTTGTTCACGACCTTCATGAGGACTCCCAAATAGGGTTAAGAATGACAGTGAAGACATGTTGTCTTGGGTTTTCATTCCACACAGTCTCTATGCCAAAAACCGTGCCATGGTCACAACTTTAGTAATTTGCCCATGGGGAATGGTCATCAATCGCATATACTCCATGTCTTATGGCATCTAAGTGTTTAGGGTAGGGGTACCGCTGAGTAAACCCTTTGCCGCCCACGTCGCCAACCAAAATAATCACCAACGTCATCCCATTTGTAGTGGCATACCAACGTCATCGTACTCCGTATACACACTTCATCCCAATTTCTTGAACACCTCCATATTGTGACTTTCATTATTGCATCACCCAACTTCGACCCCCTATCATACAACCACATCCTGCAATGTGGTGCCCAGTTGTGTCAAACCAGCATCTCGAAATGACGAAAAAAAACGAGATCCACATGGTGAATCCCGTATAATCCCATGAAATCACCATTGGATTATCATAACCCTCTGGTGATTTAACAGGTTGCTATGGAAGCCATGGCCATGGAAATAGTGAGTTTTCCCATTAAAAATGGTGATTTTCCATAGTTTTTTGTATGTTTACCAGAGGGTAATTCCAATCAAATCTCACTAGATGCCATGAAATCACCATTACTTCACCAGGAAAATCCATGAAAATCCCACCTTAGACCGTGTTTTGCGATCCAACTGAATCACCTCGTCAAACACGCTCAGGAAGCGACAGATCCGCTTGGATCTGCGCTGTGAACGCTTGGATGCCTCCCTGGAGTGGGGCTGCCAAGAGAAATGCTGGCACCGCAGTGCTACTTGGAGGATCATCCTATGGTTAGTTATGACTGATATCTGGGAAATATGGGGGGGTCCTTAGTTCATTTAGCTGAGTTTCTATGGGTTTCATGGGTTTATATGGGTATATGGGTTTATATGGGATATAATGATATGGGTTATATATATACTGGATATACTGGTTGGTGCTTTGGAACATGTTTTATTTTCCCCAATAGTTGGGATGATGATCCAATCTGACTTTCATATTTTTCAGGGGGTTGAAACCACCAACCAGATATGATTTATGGTTGGTTGGTAACGATGATAATTAAAAATCAACAAATAGTTGATTAATGGTTATAAATGGATGGAATATCAAGGTTGCTAAAAGTCACTATAGGTAAATGATATCCACTTTGGGGTGGTAAATGGGTAATTCTACTGTACCTATAGTTTACCTATATTTTCTCAATTTTCCCACCCCCCTTGTACCTGGGGTGTTTGGAGCAACCCGGTAATTTACAGGAATTATCATAATCCATTGTGGGAATCCGGGTTTTTTCTGATGTGAAAGAATGATGGGTTTCTAATGAATGCGGATAAACATTGGTGGTTTAGTTATGGATTCGTCCAAAAAATTGGTGGTTTATCCATGGTTCAGATCTCTAAGTTTACCCTCCGGTAAACTAACATAGCTAATCATAGCTATGGAAAATCACCATTTTTAATGGGTAAATCAACTATAAATGGCAGTTTTCAATAGCTATGTTAAATTACCAGAGGGTACTAACCATTTGCGAACTAGAACATCACCATTTTTATGCAAAAATCATCTACAAATAGATTTAATTTCCCACAGCTACGTAATGGTTTACTCGACAATATCCCAGAATATCCCATATATACCCAAATCTATGCATATATACATAAAGGTACATTATATATATACTATATTATATATATAGATAGATATTTACTATATATATACTATATTGTATTTACTATATATATATTTCTATTATATATATACTATATATATACTATATATATACACTGCTTACAAATTGCTAAAATAACTATGGTTACAAACTCATGACTAGGTAGGATGAGCCTCCAAGTGGAGGTCCTGGAGCTGTTGATCAATGGGCTGATCCCATGGGCCCTTGAGGGTGTCGCGAGAAAGTCTGTGACATGGCTTCACCCATTCATTTAATGTGTTCTTAATGTGGATTAACGTAGGTTATAGCCATTAATAAACAGTTATAGCCATTAATAAACACTATCAACCAGTGTAAACCCATGATAGACTGGTTGGTGGTTTCAAACATGTTTTATTTTCCATAATATATGGGATGTCATCCTTCCCATTGACTTTCATATGTTTCAAGATGGTAAAATCCACCAACCAGAATGTGTTCTTTATTTGGATTTGACCATGAATGTTGCCAAGAGTTTCAACATGTGGATTTAGTTGGGATTTTGAATCTAATCGGATTACAAAAACTTACCCATAAAAGGGACAAAATCACCACAAATGATAATAAGAAATCCGTTCTTAACCAATGAGTTTTTCAAGGGACGACGCCCCATGCATCCAGGATTGCAGACGTGGCGCTGCAGTTCAGCCAAGTTCAGGTGCCTCGTGGCAATTTGAGTGAGCTAAAGCACAAAAAAGTTGGTGTAGTTCAATAGATACATCTGGTTGGTGGTTTGGAACATGAATTTTATTTTCCATATATTGGGAATAATGGTCCCAACTGACTAATATTTTGGTATACCACCAACCAGATACATCTAAAGTTCATGGGGTGGTTGAAATCCACTTGTTCGAATTAGACTTTGGGGGGCATCACCTTGCACAAACTATCCGAAAGGCGGTATTCAGCAAGAATTCGGATGGAGCGGTTAGCCACCATGTCCAACAGAGATGCAATCTATACGGCTGGGTAAGCCGGAAATCTAAGCATAGCCATGGCCACTAAGCATAGCCAAGCCCCAGAGGTGTTTTTTGTTCGTTTTGCAGGGTAAGTGCTCCAGAATGTTTTCCACTGTTTGTAGTACACAATAATTTTCCCAGATGCATTTCTCTAATGTTTTATAGGGTAACCCACAACAGCCACTGGTTAATCATAAGCTTTGCCCATTGTCTTTGACAGCCGCCCAGCAGACGAGCTTGGGCCGTTGGGACACCCTCTGGTAAACTAACATAACTATGGAGAGAATCACCATTTTTCATGGGAAAATTCACTATTTCTATGGCCGTTTTCAAGCTTTTTGTATGTTTACCAGAGGGTACTGCTCACCTGTGGCGGACTTGACGGTAGGTGACCTGTCAGGTCTGTACGCGACACGATCACTCGATTGTCTTTGCCACGGAATCAGCGTGGGAATGACGGGCTCAGAAGGTCTCAATCCCATCCGAGTTCGCGCAATTCGGAGTTGCCAAGGGCTAAGAGATGTGCTTGTTATTGTGATATGTTGCTTGTTTGATGTATGCTTTTTGGAGTTCTGTAGTTAAAAAAAAGGTCAAAGATGATGCTCCATTTGGGATGATCCATGCAGTCATGTACTGCAAGGGGAGAATGGCCCCATTCCCCTTTTGTGGTGCTAAAATGTGCTAAAGCTGACCCTCTAGAAGTTCACATATGAGAAACCCATTTTGTGTGGATCGTGTTCCAAAAAGGTTCCACATGTTCCATTGGAAGGAAAATGTGGCTCATAGACAAAATATTATCAATTGATACCAATTGAACTCCTTATTGTTTCTTGACTTTTCCAAGGGAACAACACAAGGATGCTGCTCCTTACGGGACCCGCACCTTGCACACAGTCTCACAGAGCAACGAACTTCTTAACTTTATTTTCTTGGTCGCCTCACTGGTTTCTTTTGTTGAAACTCCATTGACATGATAGTCCCATGGGATATGCTGGGCAAGGGTTGCCAACCATGTGCGCGTGAAGAACCCCACATGTTTGTTGATTGTGGCACTTCAATCATAACTAGTTGGTGGTTTGGAACATTTTTTATTTTCCCATATATTGGGAATAATCATCACAACTGACGAACTCCATCATTTTTCAGAGGGGTAGGTATGTATACCACCAACCAGATAACCTCTTTTTCACGGAATTCGTAGGGACTCCCAATGATGGACCCCCCCATTTTTCGGTGGTTTCCTAGTGGTCGCCCCAGTTCTCATCCTGGATTTTCCCTTCTGAACCATCCATTTTCGGGTACCCCCATTTTTGGGAAACGTCCATAAGCTTCCCATCCGGGATTTTTATGGGAGTACTGTAGGGTGGGAATGGAGGCTCCCATCAGCGCGGGTGGGCCAGTTGCAGATATATAGCCAGTTGAGCCGTTAAAATTACCCTTGGTTGAGTGATTGATAGGGAGTTATACTGCCTGGGTCATTGGGGATTTGTTGTTGAACCCATAGGGAAATTTATCAACCAACTATAATGAGAGACAGTGGTATTTTATCAGCCCACTTGTATGTCATCTGTCCAGTTGCTAACAAGGTGAAAGCTACGTCGCCAAGATCTCCTGCTAGTTACATCGTTACATCTCAAGCCTATAAATCTACAACATACAGAATCATACATATATATATACAGTTATTTACAGATATAGAATTAAGATGATTAAGCAACTATACAACATTCATATCATTCATATCATTCACATCATTCATATCATTCTAAAAGTCTGTGTGAGTCGAGGACTACGAGTTTAACTTTCATATGCCATTCTAGTGGAGGATTATTCAGACCGGGATAAGTAGTATACATTATAACCATATATTCCAGGATTCCATCTACATATACACACATATATATATACATATATATATATATATATGTATATGTACATAAGTAAATACACCATCAGCTAATCAAATATAGCGGGAAATCCACTAGAAAGAACGGTTCATAGCTGGGAAAATCATACCCATCATCCTTTGGATTCCACCCCATATTTTCTAGGGGATGTTCCAGCAATTTCCCACATTACTACAATGTGAGGCCCCCGTTCGATAGCTAAGTTGGTTGATAAGTCCAATAACTATGGTTTATGGCATTTATAAGTATAGTTACTGGGGCTTGTAAACCAACTTATAACTGGAGGGCCTCACATTACTAGGTCAATCTTAGATTGATACAAACTAATCCTTTAGTCTTTTGGTATCAATGGGAATATCTACGTTCACCAGCAAAGAATGTATTTTTTTGCTGGGTATATAAGATTGGCAATGCGTTTGACAGGGTCCCTGATGGATTTCTGGATCCAGGTTGAATCGTCTGTGTGCGGTCGCATCGTGCTGTGCAGTGGGCCTCTGCAACAGAGATCTGCCAAGGCGCGGCGGCAGTGGTCAAAAGCCAATATTCATTGGCCATTTCAATAGGGAAGTCATCGAACTAAATGGGTAACTAGGTCAATTCCTTGATCCCTCTGTCATTCCATGTAATCCTGGTTGGTTAAGAACGGGAGGAATCCCGTTCTTGGATTGGTTTAACCCCCAATATATTGGGGATTAATAAACCCATTTAGGGGGGTACTCCTCCAATAGTCATAATCTAATACTTAAATGGTACCCTTCCAATTCAACAGCCCAAGGATTTATTAATCCAGGGTTGACATTAATGATGTTTAATGGTGGTTAATGATGGTTAATGATGGTTAGCTAAATGCTGGTTGGTGGTTTGGAACCATGGAATTTTATGACTTTCCATATGTTGGGAATAATCATCCCAACTGACGAACTCATATTTTCAGAGGGGTAGGTATACCACCAACTAGAATATATTTGGTAGTGTAATCCCTTTAACAACCAACTCAATTATATACTGTCACTTGTTGGTTGGTTATAGTCATTTGATAAGGGTTTTAATGATCGAACTATAGGGTGATGAGTAGGTATAATTGATAAATGATGGTTGGTGGATGATTAGTTGTGGGATTATACTAATGTCAACCCCGGATTAATGAACCCCTAGGCTGTCTAATCGGGGGGGTGGAGGTACAATTTCAGTATAATCGCGGGGGTACCATTTCAGTAGCCATTTATCACTATTTAAAGGAACCATGGGGAACCATCAAAATTAATCAACCAGGGTTTATTAATCCGGGGTTGACATTACCCAATATATTGGGGGTTAAACCAATCCAAGGACAGGGAATCCCGTTCTTAACCAACCAGGATTAAATGGAATGACAGAGGGATTTTGAACACTGCTCACTTGTACAAGGTGAGGTGCCCGGCCTTACGATTTAACTGTATCATACGCAAATTTAACCAAGAAAAATGGGAATTTAATAGGATTTCCAGCTGATTTATGATAATTATGATAGCTAAGTTGACTTGTAAATTGACTAAGTGTTGGTTTTCGCTATGCGGGATGTAACGGAATTGCATTCATGGAGCTAAACTAAACCAACGTTCACATCACTGGAGGGCCTCATGTTGTAGAGATTTTTGGTGATTTCGTGGGAATCAGACAGGCTCAGCAAGGATTTATATACCTTAATGAGGATGTAATGGGATATGAGAGATTTTCGGGCATTTAACCAACAAGTATGGAGGTAAACTGACAATCATATGCTAAGAAACTGGAAATATAATGGGACAATGTGACATATAACCAACTTGATATGATTTCGGGTGTGTCTACAAATGGTGAATCACCGGCATAACCCCCAAACTGTTTTTTGTTTGAAAATGATGATTCGCTAGTGGATTTCGGGTACCTATCTTCAGACAAACTCATTTAAAATCATTTAAACCAACAAAAGTGTGATTAAAAATCAGTTTCACAAGGGTTGAATGGTTTAATCATGTTCAAATGTTTCATCGACGCATTGAGATTGAGCTTGAAAACGGAGAATTGGAGAAATGTTCAGCAAACAAGGGCTCTGAACACCGAAAGTTGGAAGTATCAGGAACAGAAGTAGAAGCAAGGAACAGAATAAAACGGACAAAGATTGAACCAATAACTGAAGCGTGTTCGAAATAGAGATGAACAAAATCAGCAAATATGGGCATGGCTTTGGATTATCCAAAAAAATAATAGATGGTTTCAGATCCTGAAAATAATCAATGTGGTTAAAACAATGTCATAAGCCACCAATTTGTTATGGTTTATACCACCCATTTATGGTGTTTTTTTTGGATGGTTTATAGCATTGCTTTAACCACATTAGGGACTTTGACTTGACCTCACACAGCCCAAGCGCAGCCAGTGAGGGTGAAGATGATGGTTTATATATGGTTTATATATGGTTTATCAACTGGCCGAAGAACTCCTGGCCATGAAGCGTGCGGCGTTCTGCTTGTCAAAGCCACGGATACAGTTGGGTTGAGCCGGGCAGCTGGATGGCTTGCCATCCTATGGTGCCAGTGATGCTCCAGATTGTTTGCTAAGCTGGTTTATAAGTAGCATCCATCAACATATATGAATAGATGTGTATATCTATATTTATATATGTGTATTATATATATGCAGTATTTTTGTATATATTATGTAACAGAGGCTCGTAAACAGTCTCAAGAGAAGACGTGATGACCTTTCCTGGCAGCGCAGCGGCAAGCGACCTCCATCACCCTGAAGTCTCAGCTCCTGATGCGACCGTGGCTGGAAAATCTGTTAAAATCGTCTATAAATGGCTGGGATATAACGTTATATCAATGGGAATTTCAGGAACCTAAATTGGAGGTACCTACCATATATAAGGCCTATATAAGGCCTATGAAAGAGAATATCCCCAGAAAATATGGTCTTATATAGGTTGGTTTATAAACCCCAATAACTATAGTTATATCTGCCATAAACCATAGTTATGTGAGTTATAAACCAACTTAGCTAACTATGGGGCACCACCTTGTACCATATAAAGCTATATTTTGGGGGTATCTCGGTATATCCCTTTACATGGCCTTACAGAGGCCCCTTTTTTATGGTAGGTACCTCCAACTGACCTCTTTCATTCATCTGTGTAAATGACATAACTACCTCACTGTTCTCCTTCACTGGAATCATGGTTAGCATCCGGGGAATCATACCAAAATGGCCCAACAATTCAGGTTAGTGAAATATTTTAATTTGCCATAATTCATGTAATTTTTGACCAAATTGCGGATGACCACTTTCCAAAAGCCCGCAGGGCGTAGCCCTCTTGGGAGAAACCTTTACCCACAGGAGTAACCAAAAAATTAGCCACATGTTTATATGGGTTTATATGGGATACAATAATATGGGTTATATATATATATATATACATATTCTGGTTTGTGCTTTGGAACATGACTTTTATGACTTTTCATATATTGGGCATAATAATCCCAACTGACTTTCATATTTTTCAGAGGGGTAGGTATACCACCAACCAGTATACCATCATTATTAACCATCCATTATCCATTTACTCCATTTAACATCAATCATCGCAGTGTTATTGATGATTGAGGGCGATTTCGATCCAATATACTGGGGATTTTCATTATTGCATAGACTGGGAATTCCTATTAACCCAAGAGGTCATTGGAATGAATAACCCCAAATATTACCTATCCACATATGTTATCATCAAGTATCCAATGTTAACCAGTATTCACCCTGAATTATCAATTATCTGTGTTTC
>CAMXCT020000106.1:281067-301170 GCA_947184155.2 Cladocopium goreaui
TATATATATGTATGTAATGTAATGTAATGTAATGTAATGTAACGTAACGTAACGTAATGTAATGTATGTATGTATGTATGTATGTATATTTTAATATTTACATATTATACATATACACATAAATTGCATATATATATATATATATGCTCAATTGGTAAAACTGACGCACTTTGAGACTGTTGTTGTTTGGGGTTGTTTGGGAATTTTGTCATATGCTGAAGCCCGTTAGAAATGAACCTGATAGCAGAATGGTCTATACAGGGTGAGGTTCGGTAATCAGAAGTTTCTTCAATCAAGTTACAATCGTAACATTGATTGCCCTATGGTCCATGGTAGTTTAACATAGCTATGGAAAATGGATGACAATTGTCTTTTTTCATGGGTAAATCAACGAACCACATGACAATTTTGAATAGCTATATTAAATTACCCGAGGGTAAGTATGATTAATACTTATTAGTTGGCTTATAAATCCCTAGAGCTCTGTGGTTGGTGGTTTGGAACATGTTTTAAAAATCACCATTTTTAGTGGGTAAATCAACGAACTAAATGGACCATTTTCAATAGCTATGTAACAAATTACCAGAGGGTATCCCATAAATTCCCTCCCATTGACTAATAAATGGGATGTCATCCGAAACCCATTGACGAACTCCATCATTTTTGAAGATGGGAAGAAACCACCAACATCCACCAACCAGATTACTATAGGTGAAACACCCCGATAAACCCACCAGTTTACCAGTCGTGGTCCGTCAACTGGCTACGCGATTTCGTAGCCGGGCCTCACATTGATCCATTTTCTGGTAAAATTGGTGCGCGTAGCGTTGATTCTTCTTATTGATTGTTGTGGTCTATTTACCCAACATATCCCAATCTATTTATTATGGCTGATTCGGGCGTATTACCTTCTTATTTTTCTTATTTATTTCTTCTCACATTCCCTAACACAATTATACATGATTGAGGTAATTTTGGTTCGAGTGTAGTTTATTCATAGGTCAGCATTGACACATCCTAACATGGATGATGAAATGAGGACGGAAAGGAACTTCGAGGGACCCCACATTGAGATTCCTATATGCAGAAAATGGGGATTCATACATATATATATATATTATTTTTAGGTATATATTAAAAATTGTGCATATAGATTTATAATATTATAACTTAGCACTAACCATAAATGGGATAGAATGGGATATATAACCACTTTGATCTTTGGGCGTGGAGTCTGCGGATTGTCCCTCGAACGAGCCCCGCACACAATGGAGCTGCCGACGACGGGACTGTGGCCTTTCTCCCCAAGCAGCTGGCCGTTTTTTATCGGAAAGATCAACGCCTCGAGCCGTTCAGGGCGGGCCCTGGCTTGCTGTGTGTATAATATATATATATATGTTAGTAAGAATAACAATGGTAATAATCAAATGAAAATGATTCATGATGATGATGATGATGATGGAATGGGGTAAACTAGTTTTCGAGAAGTCTATATTAGGTAAATGATGACAAGTGATTTACCAAACCGGCTTTTCATCTCTTTTTCAACCCTCGAGAACATAGATATTCCATCCATTTTCATGTTGATCCCAAGTTGACGAATGTTTCTGGGACGGATTCAGACCATTAACCAGCCCAAGATTCACAGATCCTTTCAATACTTGTGATCATTCCACTCAAAAGTGATCCCAAACATAAACCAATCAGAGATCATCATCCTACTGTTGGTTGTATCTCCCATAGATTATCACCACGTTCCATCACTTTCCCTCAAAATATTCCCATGATATTCATTATTCTGGGATAATCTATGAGATCTACATATCTATATCTATCATAAACTCCTGTGAAATATTCTTCCTGGTAATTCACACCCTGGAAAAACACAAAAAATTGCAGTTTTGTTTGGCAGTTGCTATAGTCAAACAAACACATTGTGACATTGTTGTACTCAAACGCATTACTTTGATTCTTCCATCTATACATCTAATCTATATATACATAATATATATATATATATATACATAATATATATATATACATAATATATATATATATATACATAATATATATACATAATATATATATATACACATAAATTATTTATACAATATATATATATACATAATATATATATTCCATTAAAACCCCATATTGTCAAACCAATCAGTGTCCCATTCAACTTTCATTGGTTTAACTGCATTGCTATTAGCCGGATGGCTCGGTTCGTGACATCATCACCGTGTTTGCTGCCCAGTTTTGGTGCCTCAAGCCTTGGGCGAGGAGCAAGTTGCCATTGTTTGGTTCCTACTGTGGATGGGGGTTTATATTGCTTTTTGTGGATTTATAATAGGATAATATGGATTTTTATGGGTTTATATGGGATATAATGATATGGGTGTTATATATATACTGGTTGGTGGTTTGGAACATGTTTTATTTTTCCATGTATTGGGAATAATCATCCCAACTGACCAATATTTAAACAAAACATCACATGCACACACACACACACACGCGCAGGCACACACACACAAACACACACACATTCAAACACATGCAAGCACGCGCAAACACACAGACAAACGCTAACAGCACAAACCAAACCCTAGCACTTGGGACAATGGGGCCACACAGGTGTGACCTTGTGCCCCGGTTTCAGAGCAAGGCGCAGAGGGTAGCGGCTGCCAAACGAATCTCCGTGGGTTGATCGGAATGGAGTCAATGCCACGGCCCGGTTTACCTCGTTGCTGGAGCTTTATGAACGGTTGGGGGAAAGATACCAGGAGCGTTGCTGCGCCGAACCTGAAGAACCTCAAGGAGGAAGAATCCTTCACTTCAATCCGGTGTTTGGAATCAAGGCCATTATTGAATCAGCAAAAATTGCATGTGAACAGGTGAAGCAGAAAAGAGAGATAGTTCTCGTATGCCCATCTAGATACCACCAATTTGTTGCGCAAGAGTTGCAAGGACTTGGAATCAAGTATGTTGAAGCAAAGCTACCCAAGCAGCGAGGCCAAGGTGAAAATGTGGGCAAGGTCCTGAAAGTCCAAGTTTACGCATCTCAGCAGATGTAAAAAAAATGATTGATGGGAATGCCAGGCTAGGGCTCGGTGTTTTCACAACGATGAGACAGAGACATCTTTAATGATCATTTGCTCATCAGGCGATGGTTTGTTAAACAAACCAAAAACAAGATGCAGCCCACGAACCCGAATGTTCACACGTATGTTAATGGTACAGATGTCAAAACACATAGATATGCAATCACGCAGAACGCTTTTCTGCAATAGTTTATTTGAACAGTCTTGTACATATTTTCCCTGTTACCAGTCTGCAGTGTGGAGTGTAAAGTGAGGAGTGTGGAGTGTAAAGTGTGGAGTGAGGAGTGTGGAGTTTGTAAATTGTAGAGTGTGGTGTGTGGAGTGTAGAGTGCAAAGTGTAGAGTGTACAGTGTAAAGTGTGGAGTGTGGAGTGTAAAGTGTAGAGTGTCGAGTGTGGAGTGCGGAGTGAGGAGTGTAAAGTGTAAAGTGTGGAGTGTGGAGTGTGGAGTGTAAAGTGAGGAGTGCGGAGTGTGGAGTGTGGAGTGGAAAGTGTAGAGTGTGGAGTGCGGAGTGTGGAGTGCAGAGTGTGGAGTGTGGAGTGTAAAGTGTGCAGTAAGGAGTGTGGAGTGTGTGAAGTGTAGAGTGTGGAGTGTGGAGAGTGGAGTGTGGAGTGTAAAGTGTAGAGTGTGGAGTGTGGAGTGTAAAGTGTGTAGTGTAAAGTGTGGAGTGTAAAGTGTGGAGTGTGGAGTGTAAAGTGAGCAGTGTCAAGTGCAAAGTGTAAAGTGTGGAGTGAGGAGTGTAAAGTGTGGAGTGTAGAGTGTGGAGTGCGGAGTCTGGAGTGGAAAGTGTCGAGTGTGGAGTGTAGAGTGTGGAGTGTAGAGTGTAAAGTGTGGAGTGTAAAGTGAGGAGTGTGGAGTGTGTAAAGTGTAGAGTGTGGAGTGTGGAGTGGAAAAGTGTAGAGTGTAAGGTGTAGAGTGTGGAGTGTAAAGTGTAGAGTGTGCAGTGAGGAGTGTAAAATGTAAAGTGTGGAGTGTAAAGTGTAGAGTGTAAAGTGTAGAGTGTGGAGTGTGGAGTGTAAAGTGAGGAGTGCGGAGTGTAAAATGTGGAGTGTGGAGTGGAAAGTGTAGAGTGTGGAGTGTAAAGTGAGGAGTGTGGAGTGTAAAGTGTGAAGTGAGGAGTGTGGAGTGTGTAAAGTGTAGAGTGTGGAGTGTAAAATGTAAAGTGTGGAGTGTAGAGTGTAAAGTGTAGAGTGTAAAGTGTAAAGTGTGGAGTGTGAAGTGTAAAGTGTGGTGTGTGCAGTGAGGAGTGTAAAGTGTAAAGTGTGGAGTGTAAAATGAAAAAAGTGTGGAGTGTAGAGTGTAAAGTGTAGAGTGTAAAGTGTAGAGTGTGGAGTGTGGAGTTTAAAGTGTGGAGTGTGGAGTGTAAAGTGTCGAGTGAGGAGTGTAAAGTGCAAAGTGTAAAGTGTGGAGTGTAAAGTATGGAGTGTGGAGTGAGGAGTCTAAAGTGTAAATTATGGAGTGTGGAATGTGGAGAGTAAAGTGTGAAGTGTGGAGTGTGGAGTGTGGAGTGGAAAGTGTAGAGTGTGGAGTGTGGAGTGCGGAGTGTAAAGTGAGAAGTGCGGAGTGTGGAGTGTAAAGTGAGAAGTGTCGAGTGTAAAGTGAGGAGTGTGGAGTGTGGAGTGTAAAGTGAGGAGTGTAAAGTGTAAAGTCTGGAGTGTAAAATGTCAAGTGTGGAGCGTAGAGATGTGTAGAGTGTAAAGTGTAGAGTGTAAAGTGTGTGAGGAGTGAGGAGTGTAAAGTGTAAAGTGTGGAGTGTAAAGTGTAGAGTGTGGAGTCTAAAGTGTAAATTGCTGAGTGTGGAGTGTGAAGTGTAGAGTGTGGAGTGCGGAGCTTCCCCCATAGACACGACGATACCACAGGAAAACCAGAGACTCGAGACGAGACAGGTGGGTGCAGAAAAACGAGCATTCTGTGCGAGACTTCCTCCAATTTTGACACTTTCGACACGGTACAAAACATGTTGGAATGTCACAAAGTGCCATGCCTGCCACGCAAAACGACATGACAACCTGCTTGGCAACCTTCGAGAAGGAGAGGTTTTGCAGCTTCCCCCATAGACACTGCGAAGCCACCAGACAACACGTGGGAGCACCAAAACGAGCATTTCGTGCGAGACTTCCTCCACTTTTGACACTTTGCAGGTTCAAAATTGACGTTTTCCTACGGGTTTTCGTAGGAACTTCTAAATTTGCTACATCAAATCGATGTTTCGTGCGAGGCTTCCGTCAATTTTCATCACAAAATGCCACGCATGCCACGGAATCTGCACCTTGTCGCCACTTGACGCAGCCCTGCCAATGCGATTTGCAAAAACACGCAGCACGACACATCTAAAGTGCTGCGCCTGCCACGAAAACTGCAACGCATCTTTTGAAAACGTCGCAAAAGTATTGCGCCTGCCACACAAAACGACTTTCGACACGTTACAAAACACGTCTGAATGTCACGAAGTGCCACGCCTGCCACGCGAAACGAAGCAACGCGACGTTGGAAACCTCCAAAAATAACCCCTTCTGGAAAACTTACCATAGGCACGGCTACATAGCCATCGCGCGGACGGTTGCGAACGGTTGCGAACACAAACGCAACGTCGAGCGAACACACCCTCAGCCCCCAAACCCCCAGAGTGAAACGGGAACCCTTGCTACTCATTCGGGAAAAAAACTATATCCATCTTTTTTGTGGGTCACTACAATTGTCACAATAGTTGGGCAATAATTGGTATGATTATAGCATATTATAGTTATATAGTCAGTTAACCAACACACACAACTTGGGAGGGCACCGCCGACACCACCTGGAAAGCCTCACATTTGGATGTGCAAATCTGCCTTTGCTGATGGGAAGTGGGGACAATTCTGTGGAAGATAGTGGAATTGTGACCTTCAAAAATAGGGATAACAATCAACAGATCGATATGTCACAGATAATGTTGATACCTATCATATTCAATTGGATATCTATTGATATTTATCATGATATTTATCACCATCAACAGATAGAGATGAAAAATTGAATTTTTGTTAGGTGATTTTTATATCAATGGGATTGGCTGAGTCGATTCCTTAAGCGCAAAGTGAGGTTGTCTGGGGGAATAGAGGTGGGACGTTTTTTTGGCCGAATTACTGGATGGTTCCCAAAGGTGATGATCAATGGTACCAGACCGGCTTTTCTATTTTTCTCAAAAGGACATTAATTTAATTGATTATTTATACGTGGTTCAGTACCCCTTTCTTCATGGCTACAGAGTAACACCAGCATTTTTTCCCCAGGAAACCCCAGCGTTTACTTGTAAAAACCACACGTTTTGCTATGGATGTCCCTTCCAATCAACAATTTTTCCCATTTCTTCATGGGAAAAAACCAGCGTTTCTGAACCGCAGGACGCTATGTCAGACTACATCAGTGAGAACCCTGAGTTGTTGAGTCACCAGACATCGCAGGCCGCGGGCGCTCGCAGCCTTCAGGGAGGAAGGGGAAAGTTTGCAAACGATGGAAATGGGGATTTAAGCGGTTGGATAACTATGAAAGAAATCGAAATTTAGTGGAACTCGGCACAAGTATGATTTTGTTTCCTCAACTCTGGAAATTTGTAGAAATGTTGATTTTCATTTTTCATTATACTGGAACTATTGTGCAAAGATAACGATTTGGATGCTACCGTCAATCATGGGGATGTTGCCGTGCTTGGTAGGATTTTTTCCATGTCCGAGCACTATTAACCTTGATTACATATAAACCCTTGAGAGATCATTGTCCAATGCTTCTGGATCTGCTTGAAGAGGCAATCTGCGTCCAGCTCTGAAGCTTCTGGCTCTGACACCTTGCAATAAAAGCCGCGTGCAACTTGTTTTTTTGACCCGTGCCGAGTACGAACCAGGGAAGTTAGCAAACCCAGTGTCGTGGTTTAAGCCCTCAGTTTTTGAAAAAGACGGCGAGTGTATGGCTCAGGCCGATCTTGAAGGACTCGACATTGCGTCAGTCTTCCTCGGACGAAAAAGATCCAGAAGCCTGTTGCTGTAGCTGGAGCTGCGCGGCTCAAGGACTTTGGCGCTTTCGGAAAGATGCCGGTGAACGAACACCCCAGCGCCGACGTTCGCCCACAAGCTGAAGGCACTTGCAGGAATATGCCATGAGGTATCACTGGTTAGGTAGGTGGGCTTAGTTCTTCCACTTAGGAAATGGAATAACCACGAATGACCCTAGTTAGGGGACTTAGTAGCCAGGGCTATGAACCACTTGCTAAGTGAGATTTTCCTCCACCCTTAGTAGCCTTATAGTCATGTGGTAAAAACCAGAATAAACCCTCAATTTGGGATGGCTTTTACTGTATACCACACATGTCTGGTCATGAAACATTCGGAATGTCGTATTTTGATGTATTTTGTTGTTGGCCTACCAGTTTAATTACCAAATTATGGGTTTACCAAGTTGGCCCTCAGCAATCCCATCCTAATATTGAATACCCCTGATCCAATACTAAACCAGGGTGTTCAGGGAAGTGTTTAATCTAGGAGGAGGGGATTAACCTTTACATTACTGATCAACAAAAATATTTACTATGACTATTATGTATCATCAATTATCCATCATTGACCATCACTAAACCCCTACCATTTTGGGCACATCTGTCAGCCCCTATGGCCCTATGGGTAGGCCCCCCTTGGTTCCGGTAGACCTGGCGACACATGGCAGGCGGTCAGCTTTGAGAAGAGCGTCAGCGACCTGCCGATGCTGGTTGGAAGGCCGAGTTTGAAATCTCGTGGGTTACCTTGAAAAATGCTGGTGAAATAGTGGTGAAATAGTGGTGAAATGATGGTGAAATAGTGGTGAAATGCTGGTGAAGTGAAGGATCTTGAAAAAAAAAACTTGTAGCAAGTATCGTTCAACGGGATGACACTTGTCCGGGAAACCATGGCAGTCGACATCTCGACGTCGCTAAGCGTGACTTGAATCCCTTGCTTTGGCAGTCATCTGATAGGATGATTTGGCTTGTTTTTCGACTACAAACCGGAGTGTCATCTTATCACAGTTGAAGAAATAATTACATGTATAACTGTATAACATAACATAACCTAACATAACAAAACGTATCATAGCATAGCATAACATAACACGGCACTGCGTTGCATTGCATTGCATTGCATACACACATACATTTTTAATATGCGCACTGTCATACACACACACTTACATACATACTTACATGCTTACACTGTTGTTTTGAAGGTTTCAGATGGTTAAAGATGATTGGCTCATCCACCGTAACTAACTAATCCAATGGCATCATGGATGGGGGAATAAGCCAAGTTGGTTAGTTGGTGAAGTCGGCAATTGTCATGTCTAGATTTGAGTTCCAAATTACTGGCTGGTTGAGCATTTTTTCGGGATGAGACCCCTTCTTCACAACCTTAGCAAGTAAAATGAGATGTTTTTTTGCTGGAAAGACATTGTCAGTTATTACTACTCAAAATGCCCGCGGGAGTCCCACCAGATGGGGGTAAAATGACAATGCATGTATCATAAAGAGAGTGGTCAATGGAGGGCTGCCCCAAAAACCATGGGGAAATTGGGTTCACTTTAGGGACCATTCAATTTCAATCATGTCCCCAAGTGTTGGGAAACTTCCTTGCCTCCTGGTGGGGCATCGAGACCACTATCGCCCACATCGCCCTGTTTGGAGGAGCTTCCCAGGGTTTGAACCAAGCAATAGAGGTGGAAGTACCTCCCGAAAAATAAGATGGAACCGCAAGAAAACATATCTGGAAATGGGCAAGTTGAACACTAGACTGGCGAAGGCTTCGGTGACGGTATCCTATCATTAGAAATCCAGAGAATTCCTCAGGACAAGCTGTGCATCATGCAGAAGTGCTCATGGTGCAGAAGTTTACCCCAAATACACAAGGGGAGCTGTCCAAGCTAAGATGGTTTCCCATGCTGGTGCAAACCAAATTAAATGGGCAAGTTTGCTCCATATGTTAGCTACAACATGCTACAACTAGGATTATCAACCAGTGAATCTCCAGCTTTGCGTGTTAAGATCCGACTGATATTTTGCTCCCAGAATTCAATGAAGGGAACGTTTGTCTGGGCACTTCAAATGTAATCCTTAATCCTTTGCCCCGGATTGCGGATTGTCGTTTTGCGGATTGCGGATATCGAGAGTGGTTTTTATGTAACTGTTCCTGTGCTAGTGACGCTTCTTTAAGAGGCACTCCGTATAGTACGCACTCTACACTACTGCTCTAGACTAGTCTTGTACATCTCTACACCACTTTGCACTACTCTACAAGATCCTTCACTGCTTTACACTACTTTACAATTTTTATATATAATTATGTGTATATTATATATAATTATAATTAATTATATACTATGCACTACTCTTCACTACCCTGCACAAAACGACTGTGCAACACTCTTCCACCAGTCAGTATGTTCTATATGTGTGATGTTGTCTGATTCTTTCCATTTCCACACTACTCTTCACTACCCAACACTACTTTATGCTACCGTGCATTGCTCTACACTACTTTGCACTGCTCTAGGCTATTTGCACTACTCTACACCACTTTACACTAGTCTACAGTCTACACCACTTTGCATACTCCTGAGTCCTCCCCCCCAACGCAGAGACGTAGAAGCAGCAGCTTACAGAAGCACCTCGGAGTGTTTTCGAAGTGCTTCCGGGCCCGCCCGAAAGCAATCCTTTTGTTACACACTTTTTTTTGTGCCACTTGGAGGCGTGTTCTGAAATTGTTGCCGTCATGCAATGTGAGTATGCATAGGAGCACCGGAGTACGCATTGCAACGGATTAGGGTAAGAACCAGGATTGGGAGAATTACGGATATCCTCCGAATTCCGTAGTGCCCAGTTTGTATGAACCCTTCATATGTCATGTAATTATATGTAATTATGTGTATATATATATATATTTATATAATATATATATATACATACATATACATATATGTATATATCATACATGTATATATATATATATACTATATATATATATATTATACAATTGTTAGTAGAACCGATGGTTTCCTACACCCTAAAACCGCTTTTTTGGGGGTTTTGTGTGGCCAGGTGTGCAGGCTTGTGCCACTTTCATGGCATTCAGCAAGCCTCTGGGCAGGACTGGTGATGGCGCAGCCGTGCTGGTGGTATCTGAACCAAGCATTTTACCAGGTTTACATATTCAATGGGAATTCCAGGATCCTAAATTGGAGGTACTGTACCATATAAGGCCATATTTTGGGGGTATATTCCCTTACATAGGCCTTATATATGGTAGGTACCTCCAATTTAGGTTCCTGAAATGGCCATTGACTCATCAAGGAATTGTGATTTAATGAGATTAACCAAGAAGCATTGGGGATTCATAAAGAGAATATCATGGGGATATGGGATAATAGTAGGAGAATAATAGGATGATAATAGGATAATGGAAAAATAATGGAATATATGATCCACAATATCATCTAGTTTGGATGGAGAGCTCAGACGTGGGCACCTATGAACACACACCCACAATGTGTTGTTTTTTGCGCAGGCTTGAAATTTTGATGAATACCCATGCAAAAATGATGAAATAGGTTGACAGGTTGACTAAAAAGAGCAAATATAGAAACCCAAAAATCTAGAAAGTGATGATTGCAGACAAACACCTAAGCATTATTCACCATTATTAACCACTATTAGTCGCTATTAACCATTGCCAACCATTGATTGCCGGAGGTGTAGCGGCTGCCAATCATAGCGACCTGGGTGACCCACAGATTGTGGTTGATCTATGGGATCCCTCAAAATGTGTTGCTTTCTTCCGCGAAATGCGGGTGTATTTTTAAGGAAACATGTGGGCATAATGCTGGTTGGTGGTGACTGGAATCATGGAATGTATTATTTTCCTTTCCATTCAGTTGGGAATATGGAATGTCATAATCCCAACTGACGAACTCATATTTTTCAGAGGGGTTGAAACCACCAACCAGAATGTTTAAGGCATCAAGAGGAATATCTAATATATCTAATATATCTAATATATCTAATATATCTAATATATCTCATATATCTAATATATCTCATATATCTCATATATCTCATATATCTAATATATCTAATATATCTAATATATCTAATATCAAGAAATTCGTCTGCAGCGCATTGCCCATCCATCAATGATATCAGCCAAAAAAACATGGGTAGACATCACCTGGCGATGTAGCACTGTGCAACAGGGGTGATGGATTGTACTTCCACAATGTGGTCCCCAAGGTACAAGTGGTTTCTATGAACCCAATTACCTACAGATCAAATATCAATTGGGGACCACATTGTGGAAGAACCATTGATCTGTCTGTAGATAATTTCTATGATGTCTATTGATCAATTTCCTTCCCCTAAAAACGATAATAAGCACCACTTGGAGCACCACTCAGTTTGGGACCTAAGACATGATTCATTATTGGACCTATTTGCTTGGCAGCCCAGTAGGAGCAGCTCGTATGACTGATCTTGGGATGGGATTGTCGTGTTCCGTACGAATCCACAACCGTTCTACTGCATCCCATCCATTTTGCAAAGCCATATCAGAATGTGGCTATATACATCCCAATAAATTTCAAGAGCTAGAAATAATTACATTTTTGGAGATATCCTCATGATATTCCCTTCAAAAATCACCGGCTCTTATTGTGAGCTTCAAAATGTCGCTCCTGATTTCTGTTGGTTTTTTTTGTGAAAAATTCCCCCCTTTTAGCCAAGAGCCATGGCAGGACATGAAGTTCATCCTGGTGGCTGCAACACTGCCTGCCACTGCTACTCCATTGGAGGTAGCCAAGCGGCCAAGCGATGCAACCGGAGAGTGTTTGTTGGGGTTACCATCTGGTTATTTAACATAGCCATGGAAAATGGTCCATTTATAGATGGTTTACCTATTAGAAATGGTGATTTTCCATGGCTATGTTAAATAACCAGATGGTATTTATAAGCACCTTGTACATCTTGTACCAAAAATACATAAAAATACCTAGTTTATTGGTGATTGGCCATATAGAAAACCTATCAAGCAGCTGGGCCCATTTATCAGTGGGATAACAACAGGCTTGTGGGATGATCCTTGCTGTGAGAAATCAAAAAAAATCTTTGGAAAGACCCTTGGGTCATAGAAATTTGTGCATTGGATGAATGGATTTCAATGTGCATTAAATCATCCAAGAATGGAATAGAATGGGTAATATAAATATAAGCTATAAAAATCTTGCCGCTGGCTAGTTTCACATATTTTTCATGTTAAACCATATGATATTTCTCAGATAGAGTGAAACCAGCAATTTGTATAACTTGCGGAAAAGGTATTTGGAACATAGCCATGGATCCATGGATCCCAACTGCTGTCAATGGGACCTCCTTTTTTTGGATCATCCAACAGCAATGACCAGCAATCTGTGAGTCTAGAAGGGTGCCCAAGGACTTGAACTAGACTATAAAATGTGGGGCCCCTAAGATAGCTAAGTTGATTTATAACTCCAATAACTATGATTTATGGTACTTATAACTATGGTTAATGGGGTTTAAACAGCAACTTATAACCGGGGGAGGCCACATTGGAAGATCTATTCCCACATGGAGGTTTCCTAAAATCCTGGGTATCCCAATATTCAATAGCTGGATGCTTGATTTCATGGAAAATCCCACCCAAAATGGATGATTTGGGGGGTACCCCCGTTTTAGGAACCCCCCCACCATAAATAACAGTGTCCTTGTTTTTACCACACGGGATTTGAAACGAGGAGAATGTCGTCCCATCATCCAGAAGCTTGGTGGGAGCGCTGGGCGGCCTTTGAAGGTGAGGCCGCTGCTGTTGTAAATGGTGCGCTTGGCCATCTACCAAATGCTAGGCATATAGGAGGCCTTCGACCTTGGCCACGGCTGCAGAAGAGAGAGAGACTTCTGGCGTCCGAGATCGTCCAACCCCCAGATGGGCGGTGAGATCTTCGTTGGTGACCGAGATGTGCCGCTTCGAGAAGGAGCAGACTACCCGGAGGCTTCGAAAGTGGCTTTAGAATGGCCACAGGCTTTAGGTTAGTGAAATCTTATGAATTACCCAGGTGTGTATACGTGTATATGTATATGTGTGTGTGTGTGTACATATTGTTACTGTCATTATTGATGTGATTATCTAGCAGCCTACTTAGTAACAGGCATTATTGATGCATTCTATTTAGACTGTCCTTGATTGGTTTGTTTTTTCCTTAGATGTTCTTTTCCTTTGTTTCTCTCTTGGAAACCAAAGGAAAACAAAGGAAACCAAAGGAACACCATAGAGTCCACCCAGCCCCAAACCAAAGGAAACCAAAGGAAATCAAAGGATACCACAGGATACCAAAGGAAAAATGAGATCATCTAAGAAGAACTTATTTTGTTAGTTCCTTTGTGTTTCTTGTTGTTTCTTCCCACAATGAAAAGCCATATTTCGGTGCAACGCATGCGTTGGAAAGGTTGACACTGGCCCAGTTTTGGCCCATACCTTGATGAAAATGTGGAAAACCAGAGGTTTTCAAAGGAAAGGGCAGGGTCAGAGGAGAACATCGGATCATCGTAGCCCTGCTGTGAAGAATGAATGTTCCAGTGATCTTACTAAAGAGTTCCTACGAGATTACATCATGTTCACCATGTTCTATTGCTATTGCAGTCTATGTGTACAGTCTATGTTTACAGTCTATGTTTAACAATATTTACCCTCTGGTAATTTAACATAGCTATTGAAAATGGCCATTTATAGTGGATTTTCCCATTAAAAATGGTGATTTTCCATAGCTACGTTGAATTACCAGAGGGTACACCCCAAAAAGAAAACTCCAGAATCGTCCCATGGTCTGACCCCGGACATCCGCGAAAACCGCCAGGGCCAATCAGCAGCTCCCAGCAATGCACTGGTGATTTGCCGCTGCGCCGCCTTGGTGAGGCAGGTGAAACTGTGGGGAGATCGAAAGAAAATCCTCAGATGTAGCTGATGTAGCCTCAAATGGGAGGAGAAAGCATCCAAAATGCTGATTGAATGGGATATATTGGGGATATACTGAGTATATAATGACGGGATGATATTTGGGAAATGGGATATACTGGGATCAACTCCGGTGTGGCGCCACGCCCAAGATGGCCAGCAAACCCTTCTGACTGTTGGTGGTTACGATTCGCCCCGAAACTTACGATTTTTGTTGAAGGAGTCGCCTGGCCGAGTGGGGTTGCTTGGATTTCCATGAGCCAGAGCTTATGGCAATCATGGTGGCAGAGGTGTTTATATGATTTCACTGTCGCAACAAAGTG
Organism: Cladocopium goreaui; assembly: GCA_947184155.2. Classification (NCBI taxonomy): domain Eukaryota; class Dinophyceae; order Suessiales; family Symbiodiniaceae; genus Cladocopium; species Cladocopium goreaui. The sequence goes on from CAMXCT020000106.1 coordinate 295,506, forward strand.
ATGGTTTTAAGCAACGAAAATGATGAGAGAAGCATCAGAACGCTGGATGTTCGAAACAGCAATGACCCAGTTCCAAAAAGTCATTTCTTGGATATGTGCAATACTTTCCACACATTAAGCTGATTCCCCAGAGCTAAAGATAATTTCAATGAAGCAGAATGAACTGATGATGCGGGTGGGATGGGTTTGGACTGGGGTATATACAATGAAATATTCCACCTTGCGACATGAAGTGCCATGTCACGTCTCAGATTGGGCCTTAATCCCTTCCTCCTAATACTAAACGTCCCCCTAATACTAAAAACAGGCATCCATCTCCAATTTCCGAAAATTTCAGTTTGGCCAATTTGACTTTTAATTGATCCCCTTTAAAAAACAATTCAAAAATCAACCTACCATTTGTGGGTTCTCCCCCCTAATACTAAAAACTAATTCATCCCGGGGTGTTTAGTATTAGGGGGGCTAGTCCTACTCCCCAAATCCAAGCTGCCTGGCTGGTCTAGCTGCCTGCATGTTTTGCTGCAAGGAACTGTCTGGCTGCTTGAAAAGCCACCCCTCTGCCTTGCTGTCTGCAAGGTCTTGCTGAGCTGGCTGGAGTCTTGAATTTGGAAGATCCCATAAACACCTATGTTAAGGGTTTCCCTTAATTTTAGGGGGTTAAAAAACAAATTCAAGACTCCAGCCAGCTCAGACAGAAAGGCAGCCAGCCAGGGATGCCTTTCTGTCTGAGCTGGCTGGAATCTTGAATTTATATTTCCCATCAAAACAACAGCAATTATTGGTAATTATTTAAAGGTGACCCATGTAATAAGTTAATTACTTTACTATTATTCAAGATTCCAGCCTGCCTCTCCTGCTGCTCCCTTTTCTGTGCTGTCTGCTGGGAGCTGTCTGGCTGCCTAGCTGCTCAGCTGTCTGAGCAGCAGAGCCAGCACCACGAAAAAGGGACGCCTGCCTGTCTGAGGCGCGTCAGCCACGTCTGTCTGGCCACTGCCCATCTGTCTGTCCGCGTCTGCATCTGCTGGCTGTGTCTGCTGACGTCTGCCCCGAAGCTGTACCAGCTGTCCTGAGAGAAGTCTATATATGTGTATATATATATATAATTATATATATATACTGTTGGGACAATAAGTAATATAATGAGGAGGTGGATGTAGGAGGAGATATATGTATATAATTCTGACTGTGTAAATATTTAATGATGGCAAGGTAATTAAGGAATTAATGGGGGATGCACATTCTTCGCTGCCTGTCTGATGGACATCATTGCTGCCTAGCTGCTTGGCGGTGCTCCATGCAGCACACCTTTTTCCCCACCAAGTGGAGTTCTTGCTGGATGTCCTGCAAGCTGGTGAGAGCTGCCTGCAGGACCTGGGTCTGCTGTTCCTTGGCTGCACAAGTGGCTCAGCCAAAAAAAAGAAAGAACGCTAAAACAGCTACCTGTTGTGCTAATCACTGCCTGATGATTGGAGATCTGACTTGTCTGGCTGTAAATCACTGGCTGAGGATTGCAAAGGTGCGGTGGCTCTTGGATGAATCTCCACCTCATGGATGAACCTGCCTGGAGCTAGCTTGGCAGCACAGAAGCAGCAGTTTGAGAAAGGACTTTAGAAAGGGAAATGGAAGGAGGCGAAGTAGTTTTTAGTATTAAGGTCTGGTGCTTAGTATTAGGGAGAACCTGCCTGGAGCTAGCCTGGCAGCACAGAAGCAGCAGTTTTAGTAAGGAGTTTAGAAAGGGAAATGGAAGGAGGTGAAGTAGTTTTTAATATTAAGGTCTGGTGCTTAGTATTAGGGAGAACCTGCCTGGAGCTAGCCTGGCAGCACAGAAGCAGCAGTTTTAGTAAGGACTTTAGAAAGGGAAATGGAAGGAGGTGAAGTAGTTTTTAGTATTGAGGTCTGGTGCTTAGTATTAGGGAGAACCTGCCTGGAGCTAGCTTGGCAGCACAGAAGCAGCAGTTTTAGTAAGAACTTTAGAAAGGGAAATGCCAGCTGGTGAAGTAGTTTTTAGTATTAAGGTCTGGTGCTTAGTATTAGGGAGAACCTGCCTGGAGCTAGCCTGGCAGCACAGAAGCAGCAGTTTTAGTAAGGACTTTAGAAAGGGAAATGGAAGGAGGTGAAGTAGTTTTTAGTATTAAGGTCTGGTGCTTAGTATTAGGGAGAACCTGCCTGGAGCTAGCCTGGCAGCACAGAAGCAGCAGTTTTAGTAAGGACTTTAGAAAGGGAAATGGAAGGAGGTGAAGTAGTTTTTAATATTAAGGTCTGGTGCTTAGTATTAGGGAGAACCTGCCTGGAGCTAGCTTGGCAGCACAGAAGCAGCAGTTTTAGTAAGAACTTTAGAAAGGGAAATGCCAGCTGGTGAAGTAGTTTTTAGTATTAAGGTCTGGTGCTTAGTATTAGGGAGAACCTGCCTGGAGCAAGCTTGGCAGCACAGAAGCAGCAGTTTTAGTAAAGACTTTAGAAAGGGAAATGGAAGGAGGTGAAGTAGTTTTTAGTATTAAGGTCTGGTGCTTACTATTAGGGAGAACCTGCCTGGAGCTAGCTTGGCAGCACAGAAGCGGCAGTTTTAGTAAGAACTTTAGAAAGGGAAATGGAAGGAGGTGAAGTAGTTTTTAGTATTAAGGTCTGGTGCTTACTATTAGGGAGAACCTGCCTGGAGCTAGCTTGGCAGCACAGAAGCAGCAGTTTTAGTAAGAACTTTAGAAAGGGAAATGGAAGGAGGTGAAGTAGTTTTTAGTATTAAGGTCTGGTGCTTACTATTAGGGATAACCTGCCTGGAGCTAGCTTGGCAGCACAGAAGCAGCAGTTTTAGTAAGGACTTTAGAAAGGGAAATGGAAGGAGGTGAAGTAGTTTTTAGTATTAAGGTTTGGTGCTTACTATTAGGGAGAACCTGCCTGGAGCTAGCTTGGCAGCACAGAAGCAGCAGTTTGAGAAAGGACTTTAGAAAGGGAAATGGAAGGAGGTGAAGTAGTTTTTAGTATTAAGGTCTGGTGCTTAGTATTAGGGAGAACCTGCCTGGAGCTAGCTTGGCAGCACAGAAGCAGCAGTTTTAGTAAGAACTTTAGAAAGGGAAATGCCAGCTGGTGAAGTAGTTTTTAGTATTAAGGTCTGGTGCTTAGTATTAAGGAGAACCTGCCTGGAGCTAGCCTGGCAGCACAGAAGCAGCAGTTTTAGTAAGGATTTTAGAAAGGGAAATGGAAGGAGGTGAAGTAGTTTTTAGTATTAAGGTCTGGTGCTTAGTATTAGGGAGAACCTGCCTGGAGCTAGCCTGGCAGCACAGAAGCAGCAGTTTTAGTAAGGGCTTTAGAAAGGGAAATGGAAGGAGGTGAAGTAGTTTTTAATATTAAGGTCTGGTGCTTAGTATTAGGGAGAACCTGCCTGGAGCTAGCTTGGCAGCACAGAAGCAGCAGTTTTAGTAAGGGAAATGCCAGCTGGTGAAGTAGTTTTTAGTATTAAGGTCTGGTGCTTAGTATTAGGGAGAACCTGCCTGGAGCAAGCTTGGCAGCACAGAAGCAGCAGTTTTAGTAAAGACTTTAGAAAGGGAAATGGAAGGAGGTGAAGTAGTTTTTAGTATTAAGGTCTGGTGCTTACTATTAGGGAGAACCTGCCTGGAGCTAGCCTGGCAGCACAGAAGCAGCAGTTTTAGTAAGGACTTTAGAAAGGGAAATGGAAGGAGGTGAAGTAGTTTTTAGTATTAAGGCCTGGTGCTTACTATTAGGGAGAACCTGCCTGGAGCTAGCTTGGCAGCACAGAAGCAGCAGTTTTAGTAAGGACTTTAGAAAGGGAAATGGAAGGAGGTGAAGTAGTTTTTAGTATTAAGGTCTGGTGCTTAGTATTAGGGAGAACCTGCCTGGAGCAAGCTTGGCAGCACAGAAGCAGCAGTTTTAGTAAGGACTTTAGAAAGGGAAATGCCAGCTGGTGAAGTAGTTTTTAGTATTAAGGTCTGGTGCTTAGTATTAGGGAGAACCTGCCTGGAGCTAGCCTGGCAGCACAGAAGCAGCAGTTTTAGTAAAGTCTTTAGAAAGGGAAATGGAAGGAGGTGAAGTAGTTTTTTTTAGTATTAAGGTCTGGTGCTTAGTATTAGGGAGAACCTGCCTGGAGCTAGCCTGGCAGCACAGAAGCAGCAGTTTTAGTAAGGACTTTAGAAAGGGAAATGCCAGCTGGTGAAGTAGTTTTTAGTATTAAGGTCTGGTGCTTACTATTAGGGAGAACCTGCCTGGAGCTAGCTTGGCAGCACGGAAGCAGCAGTTTTAGTAAGGACTTTAGAAAGGGAAATGCCAGCTGGTGAAGTAGTTTTTAGTATTAAGGTCTGGTGCTTAGTATTAGGGAGAACCTGCCTGGAGCAAGCTTGGCAGCACAGAAGCAGCAGTTTTAGTAAGGACTTTAGAAAGGGAAATGCCAGCTGGTGAAGTAGTTTTTAGTATTAAGGTCTGGTGCTTACTATTAAGGAGAACCTGCCTGGAGCTAGCTTGGCAGCACAGAAGCAGCAGTTTTAGTAAAGACTTTAGAAAGGGAAATGCCAGCTGGTGAAGTAGTTTTTAGTATTAAGGTCTGGTGCTTACTATTAGGGAGAACCTGCCTGGAGCTAGCTTGGCAGCACAGGAGCAGCAGTTTTAGTAAGGACTTTAGAAAGGGAAATGGAAGGAGGTGAAGTAGTTTTTAGTATTAAGGTCTGGTGCTTACTATTAGGGAGAACCTGCCTGGAGCTAGCCTGGCAGCACAGAAGCAGCTGTTTTAATTAGTAAGGACTTTAGAAAGGGAAATGGAAGGAGGTGAGGTAGTTTTTAATATTAAGGTCTGGTGCTTACTATTAGGGAGAACCTGCCTGGAGCTAGCTTGGCAGCACAGAAGCAGCAGTTTTAGTAAGGACTTTAGAAAGGGAAATGGAAGGAGGGAAATGAAATGCACAACACATTCCAAAAAAGCCCCTCTCTCCAATTCAACTGCCTCTGTCAACTGCAACTCTCTTTGCTGCCAAGTTGCTGTCTGGACAGCCAGCTGCACCAAGGCTGCCTGGACCTCGGCTGCCTGGCCCGCTGCTGCCTGCTCCCCCTGAACTGGCTGGCCGTTTGCGTTCATGGCTTCTGAGGCTGTCTTACTGACTTGCGTCTGTTGGCGCTGGCTGCCTGTCTCTGTGCTTGAACCAACAAGCCATGGAAGCTGACTGTCTGTGCACCTGACCCACTGGATGCTGGATAAATACTTACACATTCTAAATAGTTACTAATTACATATAATTACACATATAGTTATTTGATTACATATATAAAAATTATGGATTCTATTATCTGCCAAATAAATCTTATTGCCAGCATAATTATGAAAACCCTCATGATTACTAATTACATATACACATATAATTGATTGTACGTCTATTTACTTATTTGTAGCCATCATGAAGCCCTCATGAATAATTATTACATATACACGAATGAAGTGATTATATATATATATACTTTTATATACATATGCATCTAATTAATTAATTAGAATTATTTAGAAATCTTTATAAAATGAATAATCCCTTCCTCCATTCTAATGCATTAATAACTAATTAACATGACTTCGATTTGGTTCCCTAATAATAAATACCCCCCTAATACTAAAAACTACCTGCCGTGTTTTGTATTAGGGGGGGGGGGGTTTAGTATTAGGAGGAAGGGATTA
>CAMXCT020000107.1:0-15000 GCA_947184155.2 Cladocopium goreaui
GTCCGTGTGTGTGTCCGTGTGTGTGTGTCCGTGTGTGTGTCCGTGTGTGTGTCCGTGTGTGTGTCCGTGTGTGTGTCCCTGTGTGTGTCCGTGTGTGTGTCCCTGTGTGTGTCCCTGTGTGTGTCCCTGTGTGTGTCCCTGTGTGTGTCCCTGTGTGTGTCCGTGTGTGTGTGTCCGTGTGTGTGTCCGTGTGTGTGTCCGTGTGTGTGTGTCCGTGTGTGTGTCCGTGCGTGTGTCCGTGCGTGTGTCCGTGCGTGTGTCCGTGCGTGTGTCCGTGCGTGTGTCCGTGCGTGTGTCCGTGCGTGTGTCCGTGTTTGTTTCCGTTGTGTGTGTTCCGTGTTGTGTCCCGGTGTGTGGGTCCCCGTGGGTGTTGTCCGTGTGTGTGTGTGTCCGTGTGTGTGTCCGTGTGTGTCCGTGTGTGTCCGTGTGTGTCCGTGTGTGTCCGTGTGTCGTCCGTGTGTCGTCCGTGTGTCGTCCGTGTGTGTCCGTGTGTGTCCGTGTGTCCGTATGCAAGTGTGCAAGTGTGCAAGTGTGCGGGTGCAAGTGTGCGGGTGCAAGTGTGCGGGTGCAAGTGTGCGGGTGCAAGTGTGCAAGTGTGCAAGTGTGCGGGTGCAAGTGTGCGGGTGCAAGTGTGCGGGTGCAAGTGTGCGGGTGCAAGTGGGCAAATGTGCGGGGGCAAGGGTGCAAGTGTGCAAGTGTGCGGGTGCAAGTGCGCGTGTGGGCGTGTGCAAGTGCGCGTGTGGGCGTGTGCAAGTGCGCATGTAGGTGTGTGCGCGTACGTGTGGGCGTGTGCGCGTGTGCGCGTGTGGGCGCTGTTTGCGTGGCAGGCGTGGCACTTGGCGACATCGACCTTCACTTTGCGTGGCAGGCGTGGCACTTGGCGACATGGATCGTCACTTGCGCGGCAAGTGTGGCACTTGGCGACCTCGACCATCACTTTGCGCGGCAGGCGTGGCACTTGGCGACATGGATCGTCACTTTGCGTGGCAGGCGTGGCACTTGGCGACGTGCATCGTCACTTTGCCTGGCAGGTGTGGCACTTGGCAACATCGACCGTCACTTTCTGGCAGGCGTGGCACTTGGCGACATGGATCGTCACCTTGACAACAAGTCAATGTCACGTCAGCATTCTGAGCCGGCTGCTTCTTCGATGCAGATACGGACATGTTTACTTCTCTGACACTAGCTGCGAACATGATCAGAGTGATGACTGGGTTGTCGCTTTGCTTTGTATAGTTGCCCTGGTGTTGGAGTGCGAGATGCGCTACTTATGGCTGGCAGGCACGTCGGACGATGTTTCCTAGCTGCGTTCTTCGATGCAGGCACGGACATGTTTACTTCTTTGACACTAGCTGCGAACATGATCAGGTTGCTTTGTGTAGTTATATTTGCCCTGGCGGTTGGACTGCGAGGTGCGCCACGTATGGCTGGCAGGCACATCGGACGATGTTTCCTAGCTGCGTTCTTCGATGCAGGCACGGACACGTTTACTTCTCTGACAGTCGCTGTAAACGTGATCAGACGGATGGCTGGGTTGTCGCTTTGCTGAACTTTGTGTCGTCGCTTTTGCGTTTGCAGTGCGAGATGCGCTGCGTACCTTTCAGTGTCTTTTGGGCTCTAAGTTCGCTGTGGGACAGAAGTGCCACATGTCACGAAGTCAGACAACAATGACAGCAGAGCCACCAAACATCACATCACAAGAAGGTCCACATGTCACGAAGTCACTTTGACAGTAATTTCACCTTCACTTGCACATGTCAGGAAGTTAGACAACATCAGAATTCTGAGCCGGCTGCTTCTTCGCTGCAGGCACGGACATGTTTACTTCTCTGACACTAGCTGCGAACATGATCAGATGGATGGCTGGGTTGTTGCTTTGCGTTGTGTAGTTAGTTGCGAACATGATCAGATGGGTGGCTGGGTTGTTGAAGAATTTAGCTACTTAATGGAAGAATTTGGCTACTGAGGTGGCCGGCTGCCGCTGCTTGCATGTTTGCATTTGTCGTGCTACTGCTTGATTCTTTTCTGCTTCGGCAGTTCATACACATACACACGCACACATACACATGCACACAGAGCACATGCATTTAGGTCGCCACACAACGCACACATACACACATGCATACACATCACGCGCACTTTCACGCACGATTCTATCACACACATACAACCCACTTTTACGCACTATTGCATACGCTCCTTTCACGCACCTCCCTTCGACATACACCATCTCTTTTCTCTTTCCTGCATCTCCCATCCTATCTTTACCTTTCTTTTGCTGCTTATTGGAAGAAGTTGACATGTGGGGTTATCCGGTCCTTTAATTTCTGTCTCTCTCTCTCTCTCTATCTCTCTCTGTCTCTCACTCTTACTCTCTCTCTCTCCCTCTCTCTCTCTCTCTCTTTCTCTCTCTCTCTCTTTCTCTTTCTCTTTCTCTTTCTCTTTCTCTGTCTCTTTCTCTTTCTCTTTCTCTTTCTCTATCTCCATCCATTCATCTGTCTATCTATGAATCTGAAAGGAAGCAATCATGCGAGACTTCCCTCAACAATGGAAGTGGACAGCTCCAAAACGAGGCAGTTCGGAGACATCCTCAAAAAATGGATGGTCACAGCTCCAAAACGAAGAAAATCTGCAAGACGTCCTCAAAAATTGGAAGTTGACAACATCAAAAACGAAGCATGTCTGCAGGACTCCCTTCAAAAATGAAAAGTTCAGTGCACAGCTGACGACGGCTTCGTACCAATGAGTGTTGCGATCTTTCCATCCCGTCTCTTTATAAAGTACTGCGCCAGGCATGAACAAGTGAAGCCAGGCATGAAGTGCTGCACCCGTCACGCAAAATCATATTAGCAAACTTGCACATCTCACGCTCCAAAATGCAGCACCTCACAGGAAATTAGCACCCTGAGCTTGCTAACATGTCTGATGGAAATGTCTCTTGCACTGTGTCTGCCACGCGAAATGCATCTTCGCAGATCCTCTTCAAATGTCCCACGCCCGCCATCGTTTTCGAAACTGCTGCAAAGCCCACACGTTTACTCACTTCTTTCCAGGTGCAGAATCCATTGCACCTGCCACGCAAAACCGCATCCAAACTTCAAAGAAAATGGTCCGAGACCGTCAGGCACTTTTGACTTCGAAACGCGCTTCGCACCACAACCGCAGTCACTTTGCCCTCAATGCCTGGCGTTTTTACCATTCTGACTTCGAAATCTGCTTCGCGCCACAACTGCGTGGCAGAAGTGCTCGGAACCCCCAGTGCTTTCAGCATTTTGACTTCCAAGCGTGCTTCGCGCCACTTTTTCATCAGCGCAACGTCCAAAAGTGATCCGCTGCTGTGGTGCATTTAACATTCTGACTCGAAAATGTGCTTGGCGCCACAACGGCATACACTTTTTTGAAGCTCAACTCCCAAAAGTGCTCCGGCCATGAAGTCTTTTACCATTTTGACTTCGAGACGTGCTTCGCGCCACAGGCGCATGCAATTTTTGATCTCTCATCCAACCAGCTTTAGCGAGCCTACTTTTCGACCCTCCGAAGCCGCAAAACATTGGCAAACAACAGAGTTTCACTTTGATCTTCGTTACTGGCTCTTTCTTCTTTGACTCCTCACAACTGCAGCTGTCCATAGGTCGGAAGTTTGACTTCTAAACTTCCTTCGGTTATACAAGTACAAAAGTGTTACATGCAACAATAAAAAATTACTTCGCTTCGTGGCATCCCCGCCGTGGCATATATCCTGACATAGTCTAATATTCCCTATCCGACATTCTATTTAACATTTTATCTGGCATTCTATCTGACACAAATTCTGACATCTTCTCTGACACTTTATCTGACTTTTTACCTAACATCATACCTGGCATTCTATCTGAAGTGTATTCTGACTGGATTCTATCTGGCATTCCTATCTGACATATACTCTGGCATTCTATCTGACATTATCTGACATCTATTCTGACATTCTATAACTGACCTTTTTAACTCACATTGTATCCGACATTCTGCTGACATAAATTCTGGCAGCCTACCTGACGTATATATCTGGCAGTCTATCTGACATATACTCTGGCATTCTGGCACTCTATCTGACATATATTCTGGCATTGTATCTGACATTCGATCTGGCATGTGTTCAAGTCTGTTTGTGTGGCCAGACTGACCTAGAGCTTCCCTTGGAGTTCGGGTCCGTGCACGTGGAGCTCGCTATAGGCTTCGGGTCCGTGCGTTAGGTCTTGAAGTCTTGCGTCTGCCTGCGGTGAAACTCGCTTGCTGGTTCACTTGAGCTGGAGATCCAGGTCTGTTGGTGCCCCGCAGCGGCGGCGACGAGCGAGGAAGAGAAAGAAAGGAGAAAGGAAAGGAGAAGAGACCTTTGTTCAAATCTAGAGACCCTCACCTGCCAGGCTGGTAGAATAACATCTTTGGATATTGGTTTAGGCGAACAGAATCGGACCTGGGCTGATCAAATCAACCAAGTTGTTCATACAAAAGTTATCAAGAGTCGTCTTGGAACAGGACCAGGGCGCTTTCGCGTTGAAGACCAGAATCAATGTCCACATGCAAGAATTGGGAGACATGGTGCCGTCGGTGAATTTTCAACTGAAGCTTTCACTTCTTCCAACAACCCCGGAAGTCCTTCTTACCGCCCATAGCACTCCGGTAGAAGAGCGCGCTGGCGGTCATAAGGGCCATGATGCCAATCGCAACACCGATGCCACTCAGCATAGCAGTCGACACGCCCGTCGCAAAGGCATACATCGTGCTGTCCTGAGCCGACCCCCAAGGCCCGTGTGTTGAGAGGCCAGTGGGACAAGTGGTCAAACGGCTGCACCCCACACTAATAATACTTGCCTGTTGACCACTACCCCGCACCCACAGCTAGCCGTAGCGAAATGCCCCTGGTGTATGTCCGCAGGACTTGCCTGATGTCATGGCATGGAAACCAAAGGTCATTCGATGCATTTAATTTTCGCAGATCTTAAGGGTTTCTCATCTTCAAGAATGTCACTTCATCAAAAACCCTTGTATGTCTCTGTTCGCGTGTGTGTTGTTTGCGCCTCTTGCCCGACACCGTCGGATGCCCTGCTGTGCTACTAACAATATGATTGTGCATACCGAAGATATTTTAGACAGTGTAGATTTGGGATTTTGCCATACATATTATATTTGCTCGATTATTTGTGTATATAGATAGATAGATAGATAGATAGACAGACAGACAGATAGATAGATAGGTAGATAGGTAGATAGATAGATAGATAGATAGACAGATAGAAAGATAGATAGATAGACAGATAGATAGATAGGTAGATAGATAGATAGATAGACAGACAGATAGATAGATAGATAGAGAGATATAGATATAGATTGAGTTGCCAGTATTTGGCTTAAGACTGGTGTCGGTAAGGTGCCAAATTTTCGTTTTTTTGGAAACAGGTGCTCAAATTTTGGAACGCAGTCGAGATCCAATCGGGATCCAGTCGGGATTCAGTTGGGATGCAGTTGGCACGGGTCGGGATCCAATCAATCGGGATCCAGTCAGGATCCAGTCGGGCACCAATTTTGCAGTGGCACCACTTTTGCACCCGTCGGGAAGCAGCTAAAATCACCCAAAAACACGCCAAAACCTTGCAAAAATGCTGCGTTAAAAAAAAAGGCTGCCCCACAACAAGTGCCGAAAAAAAAATGCAAAATTGGCGCTGATTGGATCGCACCACCTTCGCCCCTTTTTTCCCCTGCCCAGACCTACCTTTGCCCCTAAGTATCGCACCAGCCGTGCACCAATAACTCCCCTTCCTGCACCGAAACGGCAAAGGGGTTCTACATCTACAAGATATATATAGATGTGTGAAATTTAAAAAAAAATATATATATATATTATATATATATGTGATTCCCTGTTCACTGCAATCCTCAGCTGCGCTCCTTTTTTGCTTTGCAAAAGGGGCTTCTCTAGGGGTATGTGTGCTCGACAGCTGTCGAGCCTGAAGTTGCCACAATCCAGCTCTGAATGGTTCAGTCAATCACTTGCAAGGCATTGGAAATTTATATCAAGCACAATCGATCGAATGCAAGCATATGGGCACTGAAAATGGATAATTACCACGCAGGCAAGGTGTGACAACATAAAGTCCAACGCCACACATTGGTGGTCGGAGGGGTGGAGGAGGATATGGCAGGAAGGCCACATCCCAAAGGCGATGTTCCTAAGGCGATGTTACTGTTGAACTTGTGCCCTGTGGAGTTGCACAAGTAAGGTGAGCATCGCTCCCACACCCCCTGAAGCGAGATGTGAAAACCAAGAAAATGATGCCCTGACAGCTTCTGGGAAGCTAGCACCACTCGGCAAAGCATCCCGCAACATATATTCTATTTGATTAATCAATTCATCCAGTAAGCCTTTCTAAAATAGACATGCAAAAGGACATCAATCGCCGAATGCTCACGCGCAAAGATGTGACTACCAGCTTTGAAATCACACGTGAAAAGGCTGGTCTCAAAAGCAAAGCCAGCAAAAGTAGGCATAGAATCCATTTGCAATACTTGGAAAGCCAAAGATGACGATAAATCAAAAACAGAATTCTCTCGCGCCAGCTCTTCTTGGAAAGCGCTTGCTCTTCCACACTAGGCCGTGCACTACAAGGGACGAGGGGCATGCAAGGCTCTGGCTCCTCTCCTTCCTGCAACTCACTGAGCAAGTTGTATGCTCGAGCAAACCTTTGGAAGTCAGAATCGCCCGCGTACCTCTTTGCCACCTTTTGCAATCTTTCCTTTGGAACCGCTTCATAGCTCGTGCCACTCAGAAGCCCCGCTTTCACTTGGTGCTTGTCATATTTAGCAAGCAAGCTCTGCATAGCTGGTACGCCAGGCAATAACCCATCCTTCCTCTTTATTTTGGGCAAAACGGCAAGGAGAGACATGCAATTACTGTGAAGGACCAAACTCAAACACTGCGCACCCAACCTTTACAACCTGCTGATGGTTTCGCTGCTGAGTTTGTTTAATATCTGCGTGGCCATTGCCTGCTGTATGTAGTGCTCTAAACTCTTCCCTGCTGTCCACCTTCCAGCAAAACGCAGCTGTGATATGCTTAAGCCCCTACCATACAGCATTGTGGCTCCGCCGGGGCGGAGGCTTCCAGGAGTGAATTGACAATCTTGAATGCCTAACTCAATGGTCAGTTGCTTGAAGAGCTTTGCAAACTGAGGCGTGCCAGCTGTCCAAATGGGGTCCGGTGAGTCTACCAGTTGTAAGGACTGAATCCACGCAATTGTGTTAGGATGTTGCAAAGAAACAGACTGTTCTTCCCCAAACTGTCGCCGATTCTTCGGCGACACTATCCTGACTGCTGCATGGTTTTGACTCAAAGAAAAACCCCTGGCAGTGCAAAATCGGTGCCCCTCAATCTGAACAATTCACCCGGCCTAAGTAAACAGAATTGACCCAGCTCCAACAAAAGTCCCACGAGGTTCTACTCTCGCTGCGCCACTTTATTCGCTGCTGTGCGACCGTGTGCACGTGCCAGACCTGTCATGAACAGCCAAAGAGGTAGCGACCAGGGAGGCCGCAATTTCGATCTACGCTTCTCCTCCCATACTTGCAAATTTTCCCAGGCTGTCTTTAGGTGCCCCTTAATATTAGGCGACAGGTGCTGGCAACCAAGGAGATCATGCTTGACCGTGGACAAGGTACTGCCACGATTATCCAAGTGTCTGTTTACCACATATTTCGCAAGCACTCTGTCAGCCAGGTGAGGATGCTTCAAGAGCCTTCGCAGGGACAAGCCACCTACTTCATGCACACAAAAAAGTTGCACGTCACGGATGCCTCGGAGCAGTCGAGTCTGCTACTAGATGGCCAATGATACAAGCTCCCCATACTTATGACAAAGGCGCATGGGATACTGACCTGCCATTTCAGATCTTCTTTTCCAACCCTGTTTGGTCTTAATCCCTCCTACTGCATGTACATGGTTGGTCCGACAACTGCACAATCGCGACATTTGATCCAAATGCGGGCGGTTGCCCAGGAAGCGTGTCTGCTTTTTACAACGTCCATATTTACCATCATCATCTTTTAACATCAAACCGTAGGAACATGGGTGCAAAACTGCTTCATAGGCGCAGTGCTGCTTTACCCATGCTTGAAGGCTTGGCATTTGCCAGACATAAGAGGAATGGCGGTTTTCCAGCGGCCAGCAATTCCCTGCTTTTGTGAGGGCAGCAATTAATAGGAGGATACGATGCAAAAGCTCATTACCTAATAATTCTTTGATAAGGGTGTGCCAAGCCCCTGAGGCCTACTTTCCCTTCGAGTAACGCCAAAATGGAAAATGAACCGGAAGGGAGCCCAAAATGCCAAAGTTGGCCTGGTTTTTGCGCGTCTTCCAGGATCTGTTGAAAAAACCCTGGGTCAAGGATGCTTTGAAGCCATCTGGCAACACTATGAATCTCAACGGGGGCTAACACTTCCACAAACGCGACCTTTTCCATGGCCTGAGACAGTCCTGCCTTGCCAGCGCAAAATTCACGAAAGCGAAGCTTCACTGAGCCACCTGCCTTCGAAGGTTTTGAATGGGCGTCCTCTTCAAGACTGACCGGTGTGTCTGTCCTATTTTCAAGGATTGGCTCAGTTTCATATTGCTGTGCTTCCTGTTCCAAAACCTCTGCTCACCCATAGTCCTGATAACTTGGGGCTAGAAACTCTGTACTTAACAAAGGGGCAGGCAAGCTTATTGGTTCGGGTTCTGGGATTGCATTCCCCCTTGATGGGTGACCAGCTGGATTATGACGAGTGTCGACCCAAAGGTTGGTAAGGGACATGTCACCTACTAAGCTCCAAGCCGTGCATGATCTGAGACGCGCATTCATCTGCTTTGAACTGCTACGTCCCTTAGCATATGCTCCTACAACAACTCTGGAATCACAAAGGTTGACGACGCGACAATGACCCCGACCTGAGTTCACTCTGTCCTTTAGCTCCTGCTTAACCATCTCCAACTCAAGCAAGTTTATATGCTCACGCTTTTTGAAGGGCAGTGACTGCGAGGACACCCATCGGTGTTTCATAAGGGGTTCAACCAAAGCAGGAGGCGCGGATTGCATGGTCGAAGGGGGCGGTATGCCATGACTCTCCCAATCTAATCTGGTGTACTCCCCACGCTTTTCACCAAATCTATAAAGGGATTTTGCAAACGCACGTGAAGTGATGCATGAAGCCCTCTCCCTCCACGCCCCGAGCTCGCGTCGGTTGCTGCAATCTGGGCCGAGACTGGCAACCTAATGTTGCCACAGGACAAGGGCAGCAACAACGTAGCGGTGGCAAGTTCATCACGCACATGGTGTGGCAACTTGACAATTCGGTCTACAGGCATCCGATCAACAAACTGGTATGCGCGGTGAAAATTTGACATGCACTCACGTCGGTGCATAAATGGATGCACATACAAACCCATTAATTTTTGCATTGCTTTTTTGGAAGCCACACCATAAGTCACCACCGCCAAAGTTAGGAATTCGATTTGCCTGAGCTTTTCAACTGGGGCCGAGACTTGGCCTGTCTGTGAGTCGACCCAAGCACCCCAAGCTTTGAAAGCGTATTCCTTATCAAAAGCTTTCTTTTCTGAACGAGGAAGGCCCATCCCCCATGAGGTTCACGGTCCCGAGTAGGCTTAGCATCAATTACTTGAAAAGCAAGATGATCATCAATGTACAATCCCTCCAAGGTGTTTGAACAGGGGAATACTTTGCCATAAGTAAGGGTTTGGTTCTCTTTTAAACACCCCGCTTCTTTTAGAATGGCTTCATGACTGGATTGAATTCGAGCTATTAATTCACTATATAAGCTTGGCAGGGCCTCTATCCATGGTCCCCCTCGGATGGGCACAATACCTAAGCACTTTTGCATACATTGTCCTTGCATACCCCTCATGTTGGGCAGTCCACTCCCCACTAAACGCACGACCTACGGAGTCTTCAATGGCTAGAGTTGAACTAGGTGAACCCGCGTCAAGGAAATTGAGAAGGGCCCACAAGGTATGCATCCATTTGAAAGCCTCCATCCTAATATGCACTGGAAGGCCTCGTCTATGCCAGGATTTGCCCGGGGGTTTACTCCATGGGAGCCTAGACGGGAACAATGTTGGATTCCTGCCAGGATGGCCAGGTGACTTCACCCCTGCCTCAGTTTGAGACCTACTATTATTATGAATCCGCAGATAGCGTGCAAAGGATCCATGCTGCTGATGAATTACGTCAAAAAGATCACGTCCCTCGTACCATCTTGCCTGAAGGCGCGAACCAGCTACATGCACTTCGCCATCTAGCTCTCGGTCTTCTCCTCTGATTTGTCGCCCTTCTTTCCTGTCTGTTTTCCTCTCTTGCCTTTTCCTTTCGGCTGAGTGTCGTCTTCCTCGGCCGACCTCATGGGATTCGATCGGCCTTTCTTTTCTAAATCGTGCATTGCCCTCACATAAGCAGCAACTGTCTCTAACTCTTGTACTTCTCCTCCAAACCTGGGACGCTCAAAGGGGATCGGCCATGTCCAGAAGAAGCCAGGCAGTCCGCCATTCGCCGCCGCCCAGCGCAACCTGATGTGTCGCACTGAGCAGCTGAGTCACTTGGAGCGCCGCACGATCGGGGTTCCCTGTCAAGAGGGATTGAAGGACCTCTGACAATGCGTAGTGATACCTCATCAAGGTTTTGAATTTGCCCCACTGAAGCTAGCGGGTGTAGTCCACCAGCTTGTATGAGCTCTCGGAAGTCACTCCCAGCTGCTCCTCCACCTCCTTGATGTATCTTCTCACATGCTTCAAAGGGTTCTTTCGCATCTGTTTCTTTGATCGCCTGACTGAAAGCCCTCAGAGCTTTTCCCGCACCTTTCAACTTCACGCCTTCCTCCGAGCTCGTCTCCTCTTGGCTTGACACGCTGACATCGTCCACCTCGGACCCTTTTTCCCTTCTTGGCTGTGGCTTTCTGTTCGCGCCCTTCTGAAAGCAAACCCTTTCCTGGCTGTTTTCTGCGTGCACGACTCAGTAACTTGAAGATGCCTTCCTCGCTGTCTCCAGAACCCTCTGAACTGTCTGAAGCTGAGTCCTCTGGTATCACCATCTTCTTTGTTGCCCTGGCCTGGGCAGAAACCTCGGCCGGTAGATCTTCTGAAGCTGGGGCATATTGCACGGCATCTTCCTCCTGCTGCATCTGCAGAGCTTCGGTCACAATGATATTTGGGTCTAGTTCCAAAGAGCGATGAGGATGATTGCATGTTGGCCTGACACGCTTCAGTGGGTCAACGAATGTAGCCAGGAATCCCCTCTCTGGGAAAGACTGCTCCCAAGTGCGCCAGGTCTCGAACAGCTCCCCCATCCCCAGCTGCCCAGCATCACCGCAACCGTTGTACAGCCGTAGGCCACCAGAAGAAGGAGGCCCATCTTCTCCTGATGCTCATAGTAGTAGTTCCAAGCATGCCCAGGTGCACATCGGGCAGAATGATGACGCCGCGGCTGCTCCACAGCCCCAACCAGGGGAACTTGAACCCTCCAAGGTGTGCTGCGCAACGCTGGCATTCGCTCTTGCAGCAAGGCATCTTGACCAAAGGAGGGAACAGTTCAGATTCACTGGTTGTAGGGATGACAAAGCGGGAGTGCCTAATCTCAACTGCGTGCATCCAACACGTGTATGCAGCCAAGTCGTGGCCCTCCCTTGCCAGCCTCACCACATGCTGCTTGAAATCCAGGAAAGCTGCTGCGTGGAGGATGCTGGCCTCAGTGGCAGCAGGGATGTCGATCCCAGGAAGCTTACGCAGCATACGAGGTCACCCCTCGCAGTACACCAGGTCACCCCTGGAATAATCTCGGTCAAGAAAGGTCACCCCTTCCTAGACCCAGAAAGAAAAGCAATAATTATGTGCTATTCTGGTTCAACTCCAACTTGAGCCAAAATGATAGCATCCATTGGCTCACTTGAAGCTGATACATGCACACCCAAAGCCTGCGAGGCTCAATGAATGAATATATATATATATATACTGACCTGTTTTTATGATAGTTGAAAAGGTGGTACTGAATGTATAGGCATCGTTGGACAGAATGGTCACCCACCAATATTCGCTACTGGTACGAATCGAGGCATTCTTGAAACGATCACTACAGGACTACAGGTGAATGGGGTACCCCTAGGACACTCTCTAGCATTCTGCAGGAAACTAGTTGAATAGCTGATACTGCTGGAGACGGGAGGTAAGCCCAACTAACACCCAATGGAAATAGCACAAGTTGAAGATTGTCAAAAAAGGAAGACAAACAAAGCCCCAGTAGCTGCAGACAAATTACACTACCTTTCGTTGCATGATAGTGGGACACTGCCCCAGATGAATGGAGCCCAAAGTTTAAATGAATGGGATGGTTGAAAATTGAAATTCTTTGGAAGGTCTTTTGAACTCCCTTGTCAACGCTTTTTGTGGAGACCCAGCCAGTGAGAAAAAACACACACACTAGATGAAGCTACCAGTAGCGACTGCGCTTGTGGAGTTTTGGCGTCGCTGGACCACCCTAAATCGAGCGTTCTAACAGGGAGCGACCGTCACTCCCTGTTAGAACACTCACTACCGGTAGCGACTGCACTTGTGGAGTTTTGGAGTCGCTGGACCACCCTAAATCTTGCGTTCTTCTCAGTACAACCCCAGCGAAAACACAAGATGATCCTTGGGTCGATGATTCCGGTGGCACCCTTAGAACACTCACTACCGGTAGCGAGCGTTCTAACAGGGAGCGACCGTCACTCCCTGTTAGAACACTCACTACCGGTAGCGAGCGTTCTAGTGGAGTTTTTCCGTCGCTGGGGCACCATCAATCTTGCGTTCTTCTCACTAAGACCCCGGCGAAAACACAAGATCATCCCTGGGTCGATGTTTCCCAACCCCCCCCTTAGAACACTCACTACCGGTAGCGAGCGTTCTAACAGGGAGCGACCGTCACTCCCTGTTAGAACACTATTTATCTTAATAGCACCATTTTTTATACATTTGGAATCCCCAAATCACTACCGGTAGTGAGCGTTCTAAGGGCTCCACATTGACAGAATTCCCAATTCACTACCGGTAGTGAGCGTTCTAAGGGCTCCTCATTGACAGAATTCCCAATTCACTACCGGTAGCGAGCGTTCTAAGGGCTCCCCATTGACAAAATTCCCAATTCACTACCGGTAGCGAGCGTTCTAAGGGTTCCCAATTCACTACCGGTAGCGAGCGTTCTAAGGGTTTCCAATTAAGGGTTTCCAATTCACTACCGGTAGCGAGTGTTCTAAGGGTTCCCAATTCACTACCGCTAGCGAGCGTTCTAAGAGTTCCCAATTCACTACCGCTAGCGAGCGTTCTAAGGGTTCCCAATTCACTACCGCTAGCGAGCGTTCTAAGGGTTCCCAATTCACTATCGGTAGCGAGCGTTCTAAGAGTTCCCAATTCACGACCGGTAGCGAGCGTTCTAAGGGTTTTCATTCACTACCGGTAGCGAGCGTTCTAAGGATTCTCAATTCACTATCGGTAGCGCGTGTTTTAAGGGACCCAATTCACTACCGCTAGCGAGCGTTCTAAGATGTTCTAAGGGTGCCCAATTCAGACCAGTAGTGAATGTTGGTGGAGTAACCGTGGTGTCCCCCTTTTCAACTATCATAAAAGCAGGACAGTATATATATATAGTATAAGTGCGGAAACTCTCAGAGAAACATCGTTGTTTGCAAGTAAGTCTCAATCTTGTTGAGGTACAAGGTAGAGGTGGTCACCAGCAACACAATGCAAAACGAGGTGATGCAGTCAGTCACATTGAGCATAGGGACCTGCCAGCTGGGCCCATAGCATGTCCGGCTGCACTGCTGCTGCCATTAAAAGTTCAGCCCTGTGGAGGAGGAATCGTCCATGCGTGTTTGATCCGTACAACAACATATGTGCATGAATGCATGGACGCATGCATACAAGAACTGAACTGCCATTGAACTCAAGTTACAAATAAATGTTCAAAAAACAGCTAACTGCACATGTACAATTACCTCTATATAAACAAATTAAGTTTAACTTTAAATGAGAATGGACAAGAACCGGGCCTTCCATGGCCAGGCAAGCATTTGCATTACCTCAGTGTTGTCCAAGGCAAGGATCTGCGAAGCACGTTGGCAGCTGCGAAAACTACAAGAATCAAAATTCGTGATCCCAATTCGTTTAAAACAAAAACTCAGGAGTGGGGTCACTCAACAACCGCTGGAATGGAACACGACACTAACCATCCTTTCAGCTACATCCCTATCGTTTAAACCACCTTTTGCCCATGGGCCACAGTCTCCAGCAAGCCCCTTCCAGACATATGCTGCTCTGGTGATTGCAGGTTGGGTGATATAGTTATATAGTTGCATGAAGCTTTATCTATCAATATGCACGCCCGAATGGTGAACATGTCTTATGCAACGTCGTATTTTGCATCTCGTACTTTTCCTTCTATAGTAGGAAGTACATAGCACGACGTATGTACGTAGTAGCTTGTAGGTAGTGAGGGCGTAGTAAGAAAAGGTGTGATGCCAGACGACGACGACTACTAAGACGACGACGACGCCGACGGCGACGGCGAGGGCGATGGCGACGGCGACAGCGACGACCACGACCACGACCACGACCACGACCACGACCCCGACCGCGACCGCGATCACGACCACGACCACGACGATAACGACTACCTCCTCCTACTACCACTACCACGACCACTACCACTGCCACTGCCACTACCACTACCACCACCACCACTACCACTACCACAACCACTACCACCACTACCACTACGTTACTACCACTACCACTACCACTACCACTACTCCTGCTACTGCTACTACTACTACTACTACTCCTCCTACTCCTCCTACTCCTCCTACTCCTCCTACTCCTACTCCTATACTCCTGCTCCTACTCCTACCCCTACCCCTACTCCTGCTCCTATACTCCTACTCCTCCGACTATTTTTC
>CAMXCT020000107.1:20000-127500 GCA_947184155.2 Cladocopium goreaui
CTTCTTTCTTCTGATCTTTTCTCTTCTGACTTTTCTCCCCTCTGACTCTTCGCACCTCTGCTTTTTCATCTGTCCATATTGTCGGAAGTTTAACTTCTAAACTTCCTTCGGCTACTACTACTACTACTACTACTACTACTAGTACTACTACTACTACTACTACTACTTCTACTACTACTACTACCACTACTACTACTACTACTACTACCACCAACAGCCAGTACTACTAGTACGACTGATACGACTAGTGCAACTAGCCCACTAGTACTTAGTACCACTACTAGTAGTACCGCACAAGGCGGTGGCGGAAGTTTCTGAAATAGGAAATCCATAGGAGAGATTGGTTGTTGTGAATCGCGGATGGCAAAGCGAATCCACTGATGGACCGAAAGGTGGTTGGAGCTGTGTTTTTTGGAGTGGCTGCAATGGTTGCAGTGGTCACCTGGTCGGTCACCGCACCCACAACTGCTGGATGTAGTGTGGTGTAGTGCAGCTGTAGTTGTAGTTGTAGTGTAGTGGAGTTGTAGTTGTGGTGTAGTGCAACTAGTGTAGTGTAGTTGCAGTTGCATTTGTGGTGGTGTAATGAGTGTAGTGTAATGTGATGTACTGTACTGTACTGTACTGTAATGTAATGTAATGTAATGCAATGTGGGGTAGGGTGGTGTAGTGTAGTGTAATTGAGGGTGGTGTGGTGTGGTGTGGTGTAGTGTGGTGTAGCGTAGTGTAATGCAATTAGTGTAGTGTAGTGTAGTGTAGTGGAATGTAGTGAAGGTGTAGTCGTAGTTGTAGTTGTAGTGTAGTGTACTGTAGTGTGTAGTTGTAGTTGCAGTTGTAGTTGTAGTTGTCGTTGCAGTGTGGTGTAGTGTAGCGTTATGTAACGTATTGTAGTTGTAGTTGTAGTTGTAGTTGTAGTTGTAGTTGTAGTTGTAGTGGAGTGGATTGGAGTGTAGTGTAGTGTCGCGTGGTGTAGTGTAGTGTAATTGAGTGTAGCGTACTGTAGCGTAGTGGAGTGTAGTGTAGTGGAGTGGGGTGTAGTGTAATGTAATTAGTGTAGTGTAGTGTAGTGTGGTGTAGTCTTTTGTAGTTGTAGTTGTAGTTAGTCTGATGTAGTGTAACGTAGTTTAGTGTAGTGTAATGCAATGTAGTGTAGTTGCAGTTGCAGTTGTATTTGTAGTTGTAGGTGTAGTGGAGTGTCATTCGGTGTAGTGTAGTGTAGTGTAATGTAGTGTAGTGTAGTGGAGTGGAGTGGAGTGTAGTATCCAGTGTAGTGTTATGTAGTGTAGTGTGGTGGAATGTAGTGTAGTGGAATGTAGTGTAGTGTAGTGTAGTGTAGCGTAGTGTAAATGTAGTATTGTCGTAGTTGTAGTTGTAGTTGTGGTTGTAATCGTAGTTGTAGTTGTAGTTAGTGTTAGTGTTGTGTAGTGTAGTGTAGCGTAGCGCAGTGTAGTGTAGTGTAGTGTAGTGGAGTGGAGTGGAGTGGAGTGGAGTATGTAGTATAGTGTAATGTAGTGTAGCATAGTGGAATGTAGTGCAGTGTAGTGTAATGTAGTGTAGTGGAATGTAGTGTAGTGGAGTGGAGTGTACTATGTAGTGTAGTGTAATGTAGCGTAGCGTGGTGGAATGTAGTGTAGTGGAATGTAGCGTAGTGTAGTGTCGTGTAGTGTACTTGAGTGTAATTGAGTGTAATTGAGTGTAATTGAGTTTAATTGAATGTAATTGATTGTAATTGAGTGTAATTGAGTGTAATTGAGTGTAATTGAGTGTAATTGAATGTAATGGAGTGTAATACTAGTTTAATTGAGTGTAATTGAGTGTAATTGAGTGTAGTGTAGTGGAGTGTAGTGGAGTGTAGTGAAGTGTAGTGTAGTGTAGTGGAATGTAGTGAAGGTGTAGTTGTAGTTGTAGTGTAGTGTATTGGAGTGTAGTGTGGTGTAGTGGTGGTTTTAGTTGAAATGCTACAAAACCCTCACGTCTTGCTCACTTTTGACAAGGTGCACAATCCCTTGCGCCTGCCACGCAAAACGACATCTCAACTCTCAACTTTCAAAAATTGGTCCGAACATGTGGTGCTTTTAACATTTTGACTTCGGAATGTGCTTCTCGCCACAACGGCGTGCACTTTTTCGACATCTCAACTTCCAAAAGTGGTCCGAGAATGGTGTGTTTTGTACATTTTTACTTCGACATGTGCTTCGCGCCATAACGAACGGCATGCACTTTTTCGACATCTCAACTTCCAAAAGTGGTCCGGCGCTGAGGTGCTTTGTACATTTTGACTTCGAAATGTGCTTCGCGCCACAACGGCGTGCAATTTTTCATCTCTCATCTGGCCAGCTGGCTCCGCACCCGCCGCTTTAGCGAGCCTACTTTTTGACCCTCCCGAGCCTCAAATCATTGGAAAAACACAGTGTTTCGCGACTTTCCTACCTTTTCGCACACCTGCATCTTCTTTCTTCTGACTCTTTCTCTTCCCTGATCTTCTCTCTTCTACTCTCCTCTTCTCTCTGCCTCTGCCCAGCTCTGCTTTTCATCTGTCCATATTGTCGGAAGTTTGACTTCTAAACTTCCTTCGATAAGTACTACTAGCACTACAAGTACTACAAATACTACTAGTACTTCTAGTTCTAGTAGCAGTAGCAGTGGTAGTCTACTACTGCAGAAGTAGCAATAATATTGCTACAAGCCAAAAGCATGTCATGTAGTTGTGGTCGTGGTAGTGGTAATGGTAAGGGTAGCTGTGGGATTGGTAAATCGCAGTTTGGTCGGTGATGTGTTTTGGGTGGCGACTGCCACTCTATGGTCAGCAGAAAGCGTCGCAGTCCGTCAATAATGTCGCCCCTGGACTGACCTAACATTCGAATCTGGCTGCTATTGCGGGCATTGAACACTGACATTTCATTTTGATCTTGCGAAAACCCATGAATAAGAAACCCTTGGCTCTTGACTAGCAATCACCCAGAACAACTCAACCTGAAAACCATGCTTGTTTAAGGTGGCATTTCAAATCCAGATTCTTCCTCCATACTTAGCAACTCCTTGACACCTCCAGCTTCCCTGTCTATCTATATAACTTTCTATCTTTCTATCTATCTATCCTATCTATCTATCTATCTGTCTATCTATCTATCTATCTTTCTTTCTTTATTTATGTATTTCTTTCTGTCTTTCTTTCTTTCTTTCGTTCATTCGTTCTTTCTTTATTTCTTGCTTTCTTTCTTTCTTTCTTTCCTTCTTTCTTTCTTTCTGATTATCTATCGATTCATGTATGTCGGTCTCTCTGATTGAATGTCAACTCTGGTGAGCCTCCATCTTGCATGGAAGCTGCCATGCCGGTCGTCAAAACCATCGCGATCACGACAACCTGGATTGGCGGATAGTCAGTGGCCGCTACCACTGGCAAGTTGATCAGTGGACCTCGAACAAGCAATGGCACGCCAAACCACCACGAGTCCAGGCGGAAGCGTATCATTGGCTGCCGCAACCTGACACAGGGTTAGGGGCAGATAAAAACAGCGCTAGCCATGGCGCGGCACGGTCGCGCAGGGACCCGGGTAGCCTCCGGAACGGTGGCTAGTCACATACAAGTGGCGAAATCGACGAGGCCAGCTGCAAAGGGAACCAGCAACTGTACATGCCTGGCTGCGCACAGCAAGTGCCCAAGCGCAAAGAAACTGAAATAAATAAAGGACCCAGAGATCCCAAACGAATTCATTGTCAACCGAATTCTGAGAAACGAATTCACTGATCTGAAGCATCTCCCACACGGGGAGCTTGACATAGAGTGGGATTTCCACACTCACATGTTCTTTTCTTCTTTCTTTTTTTGGCCTTCTTGTTTTGCCATTGTCATCACAGGAAAGTACAGGACGAAGCAACAGTTGGCGAAGAGGCCACCCCAAGGCTTTTCGAACAGTCTTGTACCACCAAGCAAAGCTAAAAAGAGTACCGGCCCTTTCAGGACCAAAAAGACATGCAGAACATGCACTAAGCTGCAAACGAACCCTAGACGGGCGCCAAACAATTGAACGACCACACTGGTCAATTTTCTTGGCTCTTCTTTCGTTTTTTTGGCCTTCTTGTTTGCCATTTTGTTCATATCCCGTGCAATGAGAAACCAACAGGAGACAAAGAGGCCACCACCACAAGGCTTTTGTATTTCTTTTGACATCAAACATACGTGCACTCCGACTACTTTGCCCTTCCGAGTTGTCAAATTGGCGCCAGCGCAAGGAGCCGCCACCGCCAGCTGCCGCCAGCTGCCAAGCTTCTGCAGCGCCAGCAGCACCATCGCAGCATCCCAGGAGCATCACTACAGGCGCAAGGACCTTAGCTTGGTAGAGAACCTTAGTTGTCCAAGAGTAGGTATCACCACCCCCTCTGATTTGATGAATCCGGTTTTGCAAGCGAACTCGAGCCATGCGGCTAATGACCTCGGCTTCGCGTATCTTGCCCATTTGAGCTAGAAGCTTGACCGATTCCTCAATAGGAACACTAGGCCCCCACCCCAAACGCCGCACAAAAGGACACGTCGGAGCCGGCAATCGCCGGAGACTAGAAAAAGCAGGGCGCTGCCAAAGAATATGGTCAACGGTAGGGTGATTTTCCTGATGGCAATCAAGGCACACCATGTCACCGGCTTCCGTAACTTCTTCAAAATTCCCTGCCCACCGCGTGCTAGCGGCCGTTCTCATGCCACCCATCATCACCGCCTGCACGTGCGAGTCAGTGCACCTTTTAAAAATTTTCCTAAGCTGATCAACAAAAGAGTCATCAATCTGATCCTGCAAGTTGATATGACGACCAATGTCAGCATCCCTTCGATCCGTCTGCAACCACCTTAGGAGCAGGGTCTTACGCCAGCTTTGACGCAGCTGATGTTTGGCCTTAGCTCGTTCATTCTTATTGGAAAAAATGGAAAAGGTGTGGTCCGCCGTGGAAGCCCAACGACCCCAGGACGTAGGGCGCCACCCCCACTCTGCCAAACCATTATTCACCTGATGGACGATATGCTGCATCTGTTCAGCCACCGCCTGTCTGACCTCCTGACTAGGGGACCTCCAGTGATACCACCGGGCTAAAGTCATAATGAAGCGGGTAAAAACAACAAAACGGAGATCGGAACTATGACCCAAAATGAAAAATTGTTTCAAATAAGGGCTAGCTCTCTCAGAGGAAGGAGGGCGAGGTCCAAACACAGCAAGGCGCCAATTAGCCAGGTGGGCTTTAGCAGCTTTATCCAAATCCCAAGCAATCAGGCTTTGCCCCCAAGCCGCGGCACTAGTAAGTAGCGCCGTAGTGACCAACTGTTTGAGCTTCTGTCCCGCAGGGAGGAGGGAAATTCGCGCAGCCGTAGTCTCATTCTTAGTTACGCGAGCAGCCTTTTTGGGGTGGTCTTCCGGATGTAACCCGACAATATACCCCAAAATTTCCGCCGCAGGGACAACAGGGAAACCAGGATGGTGGGCCTCGAACCATCTTACGACACTGGGGTTCCGAGCCCAGCATTGGGTCTTGCTGGGGTTAGTGCGGAGCCTAGTCACAGTGCTAAGAATTTCCCATTCATTATAAACCTCATGAAGAGTCTGGACATCAGGAGCAAGAAGCGTGCGATCATCAAGGTAAACCATGCAGGCAACTTGGGGGTAAAGTCTTTGGACCCTTTTGGTAGGGGCAGCAAGCACTAAGGACAGAGCAAGGGGACTCCAAGGATCACCCTGAGGGAGCGAAGGAACCTCTCCTAAGCACTCGGGCGAAACACTCCCAGCGAAACTGACCCATCGCTTTTGACCCAACCACTGGTCTTTCAACAGCCCTAAGACCTGAGGCGGGACGCCAATGCGGGCGAAAAGTGCAGCAGCAAGAGAAGCGTTAGTGGAGTCAAAAGCCTTAGTATAATCAAGGCCTAAACCAAAGCCATATTCCGCGCCAGGGTATTCACTCTCCATGGATAAGTGAAGAACCTCACAATCACAGTTATGACCAGCCTGGAACTTTCCTAAATGAGGGTCAACCAACCGACCATAGTCCTGAACACGGCAGCGAGCCCAGATCCTATAAACGATCGAACCGATACTGAGGGGCCGAAACTTATCGACATCCAGAGAGGACGATTTGGGCAGGAAAGTGACTTTCCAATGCTTGACCGCAGAAGGCCAACTTTGGATAGCCTCAAAACGATTGAGCATCTGGGTAAACCTAACCCAACCTTCAGGTGGCATGGAATCCAAAGCTTGGGCTGACACGTTATCAGGGCCTTCAGCCTTGGAGCGCATGTCACGAGTAACTTGCCTTAAAACTCTCTCTTGAAGGGGAGAATAAGGGGCAGCGTCAGTGAGGGTGGGTAAATCATCATGATACTCAACCATGTAAAGATTGGGGTCATCCGAAAAATCCCCTACACCAAAAACCTTTGACCAGTAGGACCCGAGCTCACGGGCGCCTGCGGCGGCGCCCGCCACCATGTTACCAGCCTGAGTCTTAAGCAACAGAGGCGGGGGCTCAGTTTTCTTGACCCAAGCAACAGCCTTGGAAACATCTTGCATATCTGAACGCCAAGCCCTTTGCTTGGCCTTGGTCTGAGTTTGGTACAGGTCTTCAAGTTTCCCAAGCAACTCAGTTTCAAGGGGTTTCCACTGGCGATGGTGCACAAACTGCTTTTCGCGGCCGTTCAGTCCCTTGGTGATGTTTCTAACTAACCCACTAGGTATGTTACGACCGTCTCGACTAAGCAGCAGCGCCTCACGTGTGCGCCGGATGGCCCTACGAAGGACTCTTTCTTGGTGCGTTTGACGAAACCCAACCCGGTGCCCAGCGGGGATCAGCTTGGGGACCATACCTAACTGATATGTGCTCGGGGGTGTGGTGACTTGGCCCGTGAGTACCAGGAAATTTTGCAGATCCTTAGTAAAAAGAGACCACACATCTTCAGCTTCAGACTGAAGCACACTTTCCCACTGGGTCTGAGGACTCGCGGCCCGTCTCCAAGCCTCAGCAGCTTCTTCAGAGGTCACAGACTGACACGTGCTTTTGCGGCACTTCTGAAATTTCCAACTTGTGGACTCAGAGTTCACTTTGGGGAAAGCGGGTAGGCCCAGTTGTGCCCAAGCAACTGAATGATCCTGACCAGAACTTGGGCGTTCCCCGCCCGTACAATGAACAAATTGCTGAGCAAAAATGCCATCAATGGGGGTAGTGGAGTGACGACCGATACCAACCAAAGTACTGTTCCCTAAGCACAAATCAGTGACACAATAATTGAAATCACCACAACAAACCCAGGGAGCAGAGGGGTGAGAACCAACAACCGGGTGAAGAAGCTCCGGGTCCCAACAGTTAGGCCGTTGGTAAATATTGCATAAGGCGAAGGAGAAAGCATTGGAAATGATTTCAACCTGCAAGAATTGACCTGTATCCTTAGCCAGGCTACCCGTGACAGTGAAAGCCAAAGGATCCCGAACGGCGACAGCCAAACCTCCTCGGTTTCTACCGAAGGGGGCTGTAAACACGATTTGCCATCCGTTTTTTCGCGCAACTTCAGCCTGCACACTAAAGTCTTTAGTATGCAGGTTAGTTTCTTGGCAACAAACGACATCCACGTTTTGCTTTTGGGCATCCACTAACAGGCTTTCACCATGCTTAGCCCAACTAGAGATATTACTAGACCAAATGCGAAAAGAAGAATTGTCAGAACTGTGGGCTGATGGACCTGGGTGTCGCGCCTCACCAACCCGTTCGCCTCTTCTTCCCCTCAATGTCATGGTTGTTCCATCTGCTTTCTCACTGAGGTTTTTACGCTGAGCACGCCACCCAGCCAGGGCCTTCAGTGCGCTTTCCTTAGGACTCATGTTGCCCTTGTAGCGCTCCTTTCGCGCTTGTTTGAGCGCACCTTTACGAAGTTTGTTAAAGTTACGCCACAGTTTGATCCGCTCAGTTTTGGCGGGAACATTCTTCCCGGGGTTTTTGGGGCAAGGATCCCGTTTAGGAACATCACCACGGTACATGCTGACGCCACAGTCCAGGCACTTCTGCTTATAGACAGTGAATCCTGATCGGGAGAAAGTTTTCTCACTGTCATAACTGATGCGATGGCTCCCCGGCCACCGGTGTGCATTGTATGCTTCCCAAACAGTTTTCCAAGCGATGTCATGATTATGACGCACCTGAGCTGCTTTCCGAACAGCAATGTCCTGCAAACCATGTCTAGGAAGTGGAGGGGCTTTGTTAATTCCATGGACCCTTTTCAAATGGTTAGTGCGATGAGTGAAATGAGAAGCACTGTATTTGCCGTTATGAAATTTCTGAA
Source organism: Cladocopium goreaui (assembly GCA_947184155.2). Lineage (NCBI taxonomy): Eukaryota > Dinophyceae > Suessiales > Symbiodiniaceae > Cladocopium > Cladocopium goreaui. Next base: position 28,303 of record CAMXCT020000107.1, read on the forward strand.
AGATCTGCAAACCACACAACTGGCAAGTCCACCAAGGGCGAGTTTGTTTTTCAGCCAAAGAAATTTCATAAACCGTTCCGAGTTTACCTTTGGGGGCTTTAGGCGGAGAGCAACTCAAAGCAACCGTTTGGGGGGGAAGGAGGCTGCTGGTAGATGGCGCGCCAACAATCACAGCACTATTTCCAGGCGACGACTTAGTCCAATACCTAAACCGCGGGGGGCTGGCTGAGACCACACTGGCCCTCGGTTTGTAGGAGGAGGCTTGGGCGGGGTGGCTTTTGCGCGGTCGCTGAGTGGCGCCACTAGAGCTCTTAGAAGGCGTACGGGCCTCCCAAAGTTTTCTACCAGCTTTGAGACTGGGAGGGGTGCTAATTCGACTTCGCTGGGAAGGGGTGTTGTCAGCCCACAACTTACCAGCCCCGCGCAATCTGAGTCTAGCACTGTCGTTAGAGTTAGTAGCCTTTTCCCAATCCTGGGGGATACTATGGCCATCTCGCTTTTTCACCAATTGGAAATGCTCATTACGGAGGTACAGAATAACGGGGGGTTTTCGGGACTTAGAAGGACCGAAAACAAAAGGGAAGGCAGAACCATCAGCTCTTTCTTCAACCACCACAATTTTAACCCCGCATCTTCTGGAAATAGCATCTAAAGTTAATCCACAGAGCCATTGCCCATCTCGCAAAATGCTCTCGCACCAACTTTCAAAACTGTCGGGCACCGGGCCTCCAGCAGTTGTCGTGGTCTCCTCAGGATTCGGGACCCAAAGGTGACGATAATCGGCCTCGTGTCTTTTCAGGTGAGTGTATATATCAGAGCGAAGCGTTTTCGTGGTCGTAGCGATGTCACTTTGTGCAGTTTCTAATGACACACCACGTTGCAAGGCCATTGCAACCCCTAGGGAGTTCCATCCACAATTACCCTGACCGCCACAATCAACGATCTCATACGGGCAGTCATCAACCTTGGCACGCTTAGTAACCGGCCCAGAGTTGGAAACAATAGCTTGGTCACCTGACACGTCGAGGTCAGGGAGAGGAGCAACAGTTGACGGACCTTGGTCAGACCAGGACCCAGCCGCAACCGTCTTTTTGCTCAACACGGACTTCTTTGGAGGAGGTTTACTAAGGGTGAGACAAATGCCATGGTTTTCGACTCCAAACACTTGCGAATCCTGAAATTCCTTTTTAACCTTGGTAAGCACTAACCAAGGCGCCCGAGCTGACGTCCGGCGCAAAACCGTGGTGTCTTGAAAATCAGCTGCTTCCAAACACCTTTGGAGGTCTTGCGAGTTCCACTTACTGGGGACCCCAGCAACTTGCCAAACCTTAGGTCTACTCCCTTCCGGAGCATCCTCACCAATAAGACCCAGGGAGGCACCACCCCCAATTCGGAACCTAAGCGGGGCACTCTTGCTGAAACCAACTTGCTGAATTCTGGCAAGATATTGCAGATCACTTTCGTTCTCGACCTTGGGCACCCAAGCAACTTTAGGCGGGTTCGGATTGTCTTTGTTGACCTGAGAAAGGAAGATACCTTTGGATCCCGATCTTCTCAAGGTATCAAAAATCGCATCCTGGTCAATTTTTAAAAACCCCTCAAGAACAAGTTCCTCACCACCATACTTAGTGCTATGAGTAACCTGGGACCATTTAAAGGTACTATGGAAAACACTAGGTTCAACTATGCTCTTGAGAGTAGCAGCAGGACGTCTAGTGACCTGCACCCAAGTGTCGTGCGTCATAAAACGCTTTGGGATTTGAACTCTAAGTATACTGAGCGACCTTTGAACTGGAGCAGCACTGGATGACATGCTACAGCTAGGCAAAACAGGAAACTGTTCGGCTAAGGGAAAGGTCCAGAAATGTCCAAGACCGGCCCGTCCCTCTTTGTCAGTGGTCGGCAAGAGCCGCTTGACGCCACCTGAGTGCGGTGCTTCATTTTGGCCTGGTCTGGCAAGACAAACGATAGCGAAAGCTTTCTTGATGCCATGCACCTGAGCCAAATTGCGAAGTTCAGGAACCTGGTGTTCCATTGCCCAGGTGACACAACCTTGCGGTGACTGTCCCTTAGCTAGAGTTTCACGTAACTTCCCTACGTTCATGGCAGCCTTATCAGGCCAGCCTGCGGGGAGCAGGCGGACAGGCTGGAAACCACTGCTCTGTACACCTGCTTTGTCGACCTTTGTTTCACTATGTGAACCCTTACCTTTGCCTTTGCCTCGTCTTAGAGACGCAGGAGTGTTTGATTTAGCTGTGTCCATGGCCGCAGTTGTCCTCTGTTTCTTTTTAGTTCGCCGCTTTTTGGCCAAGCCCTGCCCTTTGGTAGCTGCATTGACCAAACTGTGAAGCCGTTGCAACAACCCTGTGCCCTGAGTCTTACTAGACCTCTCCACCAGTCTCATTAAGGCACTCAAGAGTGCCTCTTCCCCATTGGTGCCAGGGGAATCTTTCTTGTACGTGCCTTTGGTGGTACCCTTACCACTAGTCCCCCCAGGGAAACTTCGAGTGATCCCTTTCCCCGAACCGGAAACAACCCCAGCAGTCTTCCCCTTGAACTTACCCTTTCCCTTACCGGGGGTGGAAGAGGAGTTACCAGAACCGGAAGCAGGGTTACGAGGTCCATCACCAGGATCGCAGAATTTCGTCAACAACGCTTGGAGGCTAGTCAACAAATCCTTTTCAGACATTCCTCCCCCCCGACAGAGGCGGTTAAGGCCAGGAGAGGGGGAAGGATCGGGGTCCCCGGCACCAACCGAAACACGACCAGACACCGAGCGAGTACGACGAAGACAGAAACCATGCCACCTCCGCCTCCAACCGTGACCAGGCCCTGGCACCCGACAGCGACCAACCCAGCGACACGGAACCAAAGCCCGAGCAGGCCCAGACGGGGAAAGCCCGAGAGAAACAGCGCGAGCATGCCACCAACCAACCCCGGCCAGGACACCGCCGACGGAGAAGACAAAACACGCCCAGAGCAAGAACTCAGACCCACCTAAGGACTGACACACCAGAGAGAGGATTCCAGAAGTGACGCCACGGAAAAGGGAACCAACCCTTCCGCAAGCACAGAATCCCAGACCCAAGGTCCCGAAGAGAACCCCGAAAGCCTGAACCAGCCGCAACAAAGGCGTCATAGGGATACCAGGACCATAAGACAGTGACGAGGAGTGTTGACAAACACTCGCAGACACTGCCAAGTATCCCAAAGCTGACTGAGCATCGGCACTCTCAGTCTTGCACAACAGCCGCGGCAGCCGACGCCAGCGCACCGAAGACAGCAGCAGCGCGAGCAGCAAGGAAAGCCACATGGCCCACCCCCCCCACGCTGCCTTTGCAGCACTAAATCGCTTGTGGATGTTGACCTCTTTATGGGTCTATGGTACTCTAAGAAGGCTGAGCCACTCTTGAGCCAACCTTGAGCCAACCTTGAGCCAGGCGGAAGCGAAACACCAGGAAGCGGGCACAGGCAACAAAGTGGTTCTGCCGCTTGGCACTCCACCGTGGCACCTCAGTTTGATGACAAAGTGCGATTTTATGCTCAAGATGTCTTTAAGAAGCCACTGCTGTTTCATGAGCAAGCTCAGCAGCAAAACATGGAAATTCAAGCCAAACACGCTACAAAGCTACGCCCTTGTAGAGAGGTTCCCCACACGGTTCGCAACAGTCAAGTGGCCATGAAGACGGCAAAGGCGCACAACGCCACGAAGCCAAAGACAAACACCACCAGCAAGATCCATGCGATGACTAACATCATATCGTGCTCTGCAGATCCGCAAATGACGCCAGGATACTTCATGATGCTTCGCTGGCCGTTCGGATGCTGGTAGCACATCATGGGAGCCAACGATGTTGCACTCATTGTGCTGAATCCAACCTGCAGGAAAGCTCCCATTGTACTGCACACCTTGGGCCCTTCCCACTGGTGCTTTTTTGGGAAGAGCTTTGACACAGCAAAGCAAAGCGCCAGCCATGCGACACCACTTGGGAAGATCAAGGCGCTCAGCAAGTAGCGGATGGGTTCAGACTGGCCGGCAATGCAGGAAAACCCGTAGCTGTCAATGTCAAGCAGGAGGAATTGGCAAATGCTGAACAGCCCTTCAAGGCTCACTGGCCACTCGACAGTCATCATGCCAATGAGACCCATGTTTTGCATTGCCATCACAAGCATGCCAAATGAAGCCGTTGTGGCGAAAAGCACGGTGGCTTTCGCTGTGACCTTACTATCGGCCCGAGTGAAGGCAGAACTGGCTCTCATTGCAAACCTTCATAGCATCATGTGTCATCTTTACGTCTCTGTAGGTAACAATAGAAACAGCCCCTATTGGAATGACTCTGTTGCTGCATCTGCCCTAGCTTGCTAAGACCGGCCTTGGATGTAGCGAGATAATACGCCACAGTCAAGAATGCGAAAATGCCAACCACTGCGAAGACCTTAAAAGCGCGCCACGGAAATGCTCTGGACTCTGACTGCGCTGTGTACTGGCCAATTGCGGCACCTACCAAAAAATCTGGACAAAACCCTGTTGCTTTGCTTTGGTTGAATTTCCAGCACACATCCATATCTCACTCGACCCATGATCCAGCTCTGGAATCCACCAAGCTTCCCATAGAGCTTGACGCCACCCAGCGCAATCCTCGCATTCACTTCCGGTCCACGTGGCCCCTGCAAATTGCTTGTAAGTCGCTTGTTTCCAAGGACACACCCAAGGATGGATCGGGTACCCAACCAAGAATTCTGTTATAAACACGGTACCAAAAGCAGACAAGGAGTGAAGGAGGCATACCCAAAACAATTACAAGTACCTAAAGTAGATGCAAACAGGAACTTTGCATCGAGTTCAAACCTTCCAGCAGGCCTGAATCTTGGGATGTCCTCAACAAACGTAAGCTTGAACTGCATGCTTGCTGGGTTGGGCGATTGCAGCGGCTCATGAAATACATTTTCATTTGGGCATGTGAGAACTAAGACTAGCAACCCCATTCAGGGTGACCCAAGAGAATCTTCAGGCCTGCTGGACATTGCGAGCAAGGAGTGCCAACGAGCCCACCAGCGCAAGTGCCAGGCGGGCCACCGGGACAAGACACAGGGCTACGGCATTTGAAGACCTTCCCACTTTCGCTTTGCATGCAGCAAGCACAGGATTCACGCATGAAACCACATCTCACTGCAGTCACATGTACTCTGCCAGTCTGCCCAAGCTATCGAAACAAACAGCATGAGAAAGGAAATTGAAGAATTGAAGACCGTGTTTTTCCCGAAAACTCCTGCGAACGGTGTCTTTTCCAAAGAACTGCTGCCAAATACATCACCTACATCGGCTTCATCTACATCACATGCATCAATCTACATCTCCTACATCTGTCCTATATCCTTTCCATCATCTACATCATCTACAGCTACATCACATACATCCCCTACATCATCTATATCAACCTCTACATCGCATACATCATCAACATCATTTTTCAATTTCGTCAACATCACATGCATCAGTGCCATGCACATCACACATCACATACATCGTCTACATAACCTACACAAGTTCTTACACAGGACTTGTTTTACATGAGTTGTGACACGGAAGTTGTTATACAGGAGTTTTTGTTACAGGAGCTGCTACACTGAAGCAACTTCACAGGAGTTAACTTCACAGGAGTTAACTTCTGGGTGATCTACTTGTATCTGAACTCTTACAAACCTCCTACTTCCTAAGTTTTTCTTAATTTCCCTCTCTTGGGGCCAGAGGCAGCCAAGCCTCGTCCACCGAAACGTCACCCTTTGCGGAGCTGATATTTCAAAAGCGCAATTTCACACCAGTTTTTCGTCATTTTTGCATTTCACGTTGTAAAGACACAATTTCACACCAGTTTTCGACCTTCATCTCATATTTTATACCCGTTTTTGATGCCAAGACAGAAGAGGTGACGCCGCGGACCACAAAATTCGCATTTCACCACACGTTTGTGTGTCCGACACGCACGATCTCCACAGAGGGTTGCCCAAGGGCAAAAACAAAAGCCGCATTTCACCACACGTTTGTGTGTCCGACACGCACGATCTCAGGAGAGGGTTGCCCAAAAGGACACCAAATTCGCTTTTCACCACACGTTTAGGCGTCCGACGCGCAGGATACGCAACCCTGTCGCACGACAGGAAAGTAAAATTGCGATTTTGACATCTTAGATGCAACCATTCTGTGTAAAGGTTTCTGTGCGTACACGCGTCAGTGTCCTAAAGTTACTCTGTGAGAAAATTAACTGTGTAAAAGTTTATGTGTGTAACTCTGTCTAAAAGTTTCTGTGTGTAAAAGCTCGGCTGTGTAAAGACTTCCCCGTGTAAAAGCTTCTGTGTGTAAAAGTTTCTGTTTGTAAAAGCTTCTGGGTGTAAACACATCTGTGTGTAATCGCCTTTGCTGTTTGTAAACGCTTTCTGGGTAAATGCTCTCCCCTGTAAGCCATTTGCATTTGTGTTGTGGGGATGTTTGCTCAAAGACAGATAATGCAATCAGAAGTAGCAATGTCTTTTACGGTGCAAAAAAGCGTTGCGAGCCGAAGTTGGATGGGACCGCGGTGTGTGTGTGTGTGCAACAAGTCATTGTGCTACGCATGTTTTTTTGTTGTATGTCAGCGGTGTCTTTCTTTCCATGTGGTTATCTTGTCGGCTCAGAGCCACTCGACGACATCTCAAGATTCTCAAGTTTGGCTGTACTAGGGTAGTTGGAACCCCATGTGTCAGTTGGTGCTGTTGTCACCGCTAATAAAAAAGGATTCATCATGTGGCACTCACAGACAGGGCAATAACAAACAGCAGTGTTTTTTCACTAGGCAACAAAGACGTACAAGTTGGTTGTGACCACGAATTGTGCGAAGCGATCAGCTGTGCGACGCTGGTTGTTTGCTGTTGTGTTGCGGTGTGGGGGACCCATGGAGTCGGATCCAAATAAATGGACCGAACGCTTGAAACGAGTTCTACAAGATGAGCTACCAGGAAGAGAATGTAGTGACCTTCGAGGCCTGCGCACTGCTGCGGGCATCCGACTTCGCCATCATGATTCGGACCTTTTTCAAAAGTGAAGAGGAAATGCGGCAAGATCTCCTGCGTTTTTTGAGTTTCTACACAGCGGCTGGTCGTTAGTGTTTTCTTTTTGGCTGGTCTTCGCGCGGGGTGTCGTGTTGTGAACAATGTTTTGTTAATACTAATTTGTTGCATTTTGTTTGTGACCAGCCAGGCCGGATCTTCCAGCAGTGGCTTGGATCTGCTCCCTCTGCTGCGGCCACCCAATGTTCTCCACAGCAGATTTTGGACGCGCTAAACATTCACAGCTTCGTGATAATGGGGCAGAAACCCTTTGCGCATTTTGGTGTGAGGAACGGTTCCAGGAGAGTTCTGCAGAAGGATGCCTGGTGCGAGCATTGGCAAAAGACTTGAGTCCTTCTCCACGTTTGGCTGTCGAGTCCGCAGAGGGGCTGCATCGAGTGCTTTACAGAATATCTTTGAAAACTGTGTTCAGCAGAGAAGGACGATGCTGAATGCAGAGGAATTGTTGGAGCAACTGGTGAAGGCATTGGTTCCAGCCATTGACTCATGTCTTTATTGCTGGGTGCGAAGCGTTTTTCTTGATGGGCTTGTGTCAAAATACATGGTTTTTGTAAGAACGTGGCAATTTTTGTTTGCTTGGTGCTTGATCGAAGTGCAAGTTTTCCCTGTCATACAGAACCTGATATCGTTCTTTGAGATCGGCAATTGCAGCCATTCTCAGGAAGCAATTGCAACAGGTGTCGAAGAGGAACTTGGCCAAGAGTGGCGAGCAAACGTGGCTGACCATAGCGGGAACTGGCTGCGAAAGGAGCTTGACGACAAGCCTGTGGGTGTTTTTTTGCGATAGCTTTGCACAGAAGCGGGTCTCCCAATTCGTGATGGGTCACGGAGATTCATCAAAAAAGAGCTGCTGGAGCCACTGCCCAAGGCATTGGCACCAGCTACTGGCGCATGGCTCTTCATTGCTGGACATGAAATGTCTTTGGCGGCAATAGCGCGTTTGTGCCAGAGCAGATTTCTTCGCGTAGGCGTAGTTCTTGAACAATGTGGATTGCCCGAACAAGGTTTGTTCGGAGCACAATCTCGGTTTTCCAGACACTTACCTGGAGTATGTCTCTTCTCTGCTGCAAACATTCGCGCGACGGCGCCTTAACTTGGAGTTGCGGGCGATGTATGAGTTTGACATTTCAGGTTTGCTCTTGATGCGCCATGTCTTGCTTATCACCTGCTATCTAAGCGTCGCAACACTTTGCAAGAACATCTGTCTTCTGGTCTCCATGTTGTGTTGCCAGGTTGAAGACGAATGGCTGTGGCCAAATGCCGCAAACTCCTGCTACTGAGTGGCCCTTTTCCACCTCGCATTTAGTGATAAATGTATTCAAGCGCCTCATCAGTTCAATCGCAACTTGAAGGCCTTCGCTTGCAGCATGCTTCATGTTTGTGGAAATAGCTGGTGCGGCGATTATTTGACGTGCAATTGCGACTTGTTGGATCTATCGTTTGCTTCTTTGCTTTTGAGCTTCGGTTCCTGTCTTGTCTTGCAGTCAGGGTGCAATCGCAACGTGCCTTGCTTCTCGACAATGTATTTTGACGTCACAAATCGCAATTCGCTGGGCTCATGGCTGTCATCTGAATAGACGGCATAAAGATATACAGATACACATATGATATCATAACTGCATGATTAATCATTACAAATTCATTAGTCATTATGCATCAACAGCCACATTTCATCTTTCATCATCACTCATCATCCGACATCTTCATGTCTTCTTTTCCATCCTCTTTTGATCTATTACCTCCTGCTCTTCTTTCAGGCCACACCGTCGTCTAGTTTGGAAAATGCCCCCCCCCCAAGCCCAAACAAACAACATAAATTTAGCCCGGCAATGGATATAGGAAAAAACCTTCAAATCTTCTCCCTCCCATCGTTTGCCCTTGCCCCTTTCAACCTGAGTGGTGAAGCGACAGGCTGACGGGATGAATAATTGGCAGGCCGTGTGGGCCACTGAGAGGTTACATGATTGAATGACTACTCGCTAAAAGCAAGCCTCCTCTTCTCTGAGTTCCTTCTCCTCTGCGCTACATCTTCTCTGACCCATTATTTTGTCTGAGCTCCTTCTTCCTGGGCCCACACCTTTTCTCAGCCACCCATTCTCCCAGCGAACTCTTCACTGAACTACTGAGTTCTCTAGCTCACTTGTTGTTCTCTGAGCCAACTCTTGCAGCAGCTACTTCTTCTCTGACGCAACTCTGTCCTAGTCCTAGCCACTTCTCTGCGTTTTTTCACTGGGGCGATGCTTCCTTCATTCAGCTCTTCTCTACATTGCAGCTGGCCTGCGTCCATCTCACATTAGCAAAACGCAGGCAGTAGCACCCTGGAGCTGCAACGAATCCCAGAAACTCTGCACCCCAGCTCCGGCGGACAGAAAAATTCCGTGTCCAACCAACCTGGTGCACATTTTGTCGATCTCGTTTTTATCTTCCAACAATGCTCTGCGAGCGCGGTCTATCTCTCCCTCTCTCTCACACCTCAGATATGTTTTGTTTCAGCTACCTTGTCTTTGGGGTAGCTCTTCTTCAGCTTTCCTTCTTTGGGCTTCTGAATCAAGCATTCTCTCGGCCTAAGCCACCTCTTCCTTGAGCTCTCAGAGCGCGGTGTCATGCCCTTTTTCCGCTAAACAAAGCGCGCACACTTTTGTCACACCTTTCCCAGATGAGCTGGTGAGTGCAGGTTGTCTATTGCCATTTGCCGGTAGCTCAAAGGTTTCTCACCTAATACCTAATCCTGACTCTTATTGGTCTGCTCACGGTGGCTGGCAACGCTTGCAAATGTGGAGAGACCTAGATTTGTCCAATCGCGCTGAATCCTGGAACCATCTAAGTCTGAAACCGCAAGCATCGGAGTGCCAAACCCCGGAGGTCAAGGTACCAAGTCATGTTCCAACAGCTCTCTGCTGTTGGAAAAAACATGGTTACCCCACTGCTGGGCGCATCACAATCATCGCAATCTTCAAAAAGACCCACATGACATGACATATTCCCAACAGTAACTGCAAGCCCAAGACCAAACGAAAACGTAACTTGCATGACACCACCATCGATATTTTGGTCTGCCCTGCCCGCGTCCTTTTGAACAGGCCTGGAACCCTGGAACCTCAACTGAAAGCCTGCAACCCTGCTGAGCTGGAAACCCGGCTGTCCAGAATGCTGGTAGGCGAGGGCACAGCGGCTGCATTGCATGTTCAAAAAGGAGGCCCAAAAATGCAATGGTTTATCCTTGTTTCCCCAAGTAGACATGCATTTTGGGGTGGAATTTTCCATTACTGAACAAATCCATGAAATTCCAATAAATCACAATAAATCGTTTGTATGCCTTCTGGTATCACGCCTCCGTTGAAGTTGAAGAACCTGCAATGGAATAGAAACCCTGCTGAATCTTTGGAGTGAACTCCTCCCCCAAAACGCTGGTTCCACTCTCCAAGTCAACCTGAACGAGGGCAGTCTACGTGAAAGGAATCGAAGCAACCTATTGCCAAATCCAAACCCCAAACAGAATATCCAAAAAATGTTGCTGAAGGCTGCTTGCCAGAGTTTGCACAACATGTCTGTGCAGCATCATTTTGTTTTTGTGACTTCCATCATGATCATGTTTTCATCACTTCAGACAGGTAGCCAACGAAGATAGAGCGGGGCATGTCATTCCCACACTGCACTGGACACACTCGAAGCCTCCTAGGGCAAGGTCTCTTAGATGAACATGATCAAAGGACCCAAATGGGTATAGTCAACAATCAAATGCAATCTCTCTGTCTGCACAGGACATGAGAATTCGTCCGACGTGTCAGATCATTCAAGGTATGTTTCTCAGTCCCAATGTGCGTATCTGTTTTTCAATTTTTTCCCCTGCGATGGCACTGACAAGACTTGCCTGATTTCTGCTGGTGAAAAACAGCCAATTTGCTCATCATTCGGTGGTCTGCTAACCCCAAGAAGTGTGGGATCATCCTCTCGAGGGCCCTGCAATAAGCATTTAATGAAATCAGGAAAATAATACAAGTAACACGTCCCCGTAACAACGGAACCACATGGCCCATGTAGACTTGTCTTTTTCAGGCACACGACGAGCGGGACTAGCAATCACGATTCCCTTGCCTGACCGGTCCATGTCAATGTAGTTCTCGGGACACCCACAATCGCTTGGAGCAACTGATCCTTGGCCACCAAAAACTTCAGAGAGGGACAGGGGATGCCGATGCTGATGCCGATGCTGATGCCGATGCTGATGGTGTTTGCTTGCAACGTCTAACTGGCTGATCTCACTGTTACAAGAAACATCAAGAAACCCCTAAATAGATGGGGAAAGTTGTTCCAGGAAATTGTTCCCCCGAACCTTACCTCATGGTGTCCAGGTCTCCAATTTTTCAGCAATTATTTTAGGGTTGCTAACCAAAAAAAACTCATCATTTCTCTGGGTTGCGTTCCCCAATAAAACTATTGATGATGTATGCATATATGTAAAATATGTGATATATTAACATATAACATCTAATATAAATTGTATCATTTATCATTATGTGTATATATATAATATATACTACATCATTGTAATGTAAAAACTGTACATTCAATAATATATGATATAGACTATAAAATAGATATAAAGAAAAATGATACACAATTATTTTAAACAATACAGTATTTAATACCAGTAGTACCGCACAAGGCGGTTTCCTGTAGGAGAGGTTGGTTGTTGTGAGTCACGGATGGCAGAGCGAAGCTACTGATGGACCGACAGGTGGTTGAGGTCTCCTCTCTTTCTCTCTCTTTCTTTCTCTTTCTCTGACTATCTAGCTACCTACCTAACTATCTATCTATCTACCTAATCTAATCTGATCTAATCTATTCTAATCTATTCTAATCTATTCTAATCTATTCTAATCTATTCTAATCTATTCTAATCTATCAATCTATCTATCTATCTATCTATCTATCTGTCTGTCTGTCGGTCTGTCTGTCTGTCTGTCTGTCTGTCTGTCTGCCTGTCTCTCTATCTATCTATCTGCAAGCTTGAAAACGAAGCTATTCTGCGAGACTTCCTCAATTTTTGAACTTGACAACATCAAAAACGAAACAATTCTGCGAGACTTCCTCAATTTTTGAACTTGACAACATCAACAACGAAACACTTCTGCGAGACTTCCTCAATTTTCGAAGTTGACAGCATCAAAAACGAAACAATTCTGCAAGACTTCCTTCAAAAAATGGAACGTTGAGTGCAGAGCTGACGGCCTCGTACCAATGCGTTTTGCGATGTTTCGACTCCACCTGTCACGAAAAAGTGATACCGGGTCATACGAAGTGCTGCACCTGTCACGCAAAATCATCTCAGCAAACCTGAAGATCTGATGCTCCAAAATGCAACCCCTCTCAAGAAATCAGCGCCCGGACCTCCTAACATCTCTGATAAACATGTCTCTTGTACTGCGCCTGCCACGGAATATACATCTTTGCAGATCCTCTTCAAATGTCCCACGCCTGCCATCGTTTTTGGAAATGCTACAAATCCTTCACATTTTACTCACTTTTAACAAGGTCCACAATCCCTCGCGCCTGCCACGCGAAAGCACATCTGAACGTCCAAAAGTGGTCCGAACCCCTGGTGTTATTAACATTTTGACTTCGAAATGTGCTTGGCGCCACCATGGCGTGCACTTTTTCGACATCGCAACTTCCAAAAGTGATCCGAACATGGTGTGATTTGTACATTTTGATATCGAAATGTGCTTCGCGTCACAACGGCGTGCACTTTTTAGACATCGCAACTTCCAAACGTGGTCCGAACATGGTGTGCTTTGTGCATTTTGACTTCGAAATGTGCTTCGCACCACAACGGCGTGCACTTTTTCGACATCTCAACTGCCAAACGTGGTCCGGACCTGGTGTGCTTTGTACATTTTGACTTCGACATGTGCTTCGCGCCCCAACGGCGTGCACTTTTTAGACATCGCAAATTCCAAAAGTGGTCCGAGAATGGTGTGTTTTGTACATGTTCACTTCGAAATGTGCTTCGCGCCACAACGGCGTACACTTTTTCGACATCTCAACTTCCAAAAGTGGTCCGAACGTGAGGTGCTTTTAGCTTTTTCACTTGCAAACGCGCTTCGCGCCACAAAGGCGTGCACTTTTTCGACATCGCAACTTCCAAAAGTGAATGAGGCTGAGTTGGTGATGAAGGTGTTAGGTCTCATGGGCAGCAACACTGCATCGAGGACGATTTATCTTGATGGTGAAAGTGGTGATTAATGTCTGAATCGGATGGCGAAGTTGGTACGCCTGGCGACGGGCCAGTGAATCCTCCGAGGAAGACCAACAAGCGAAAACCCAGACGAAAGACAGTTCCTGCAGCAGCTGGAGAAGAACACGACGATGAACCATCGATCCGCGAAGAAGGACCGGACTATGATGATCGCATGGATGATGTACACGGTCAAGAAGAAGAAGACGATAATGATGATCCTGCTCCAGCAGCTGATGAAGATCCTGAAGTTGATCAATCTAATGCAGATGAAGTTGGTGTTGAGAACGGACCACATGAAGAAGAAGATGATGAAGATGATATCGATGTCGATGATCCTGAAGGAGGTGCACGATTGTCGAAAAGAGGTGCCCTGAAGCATGAGGCTCGTACACTTGAACACTTGTTGACACATCGATACAAGAATCCGTACTGCAACTCTTGCGTACGGGCAAAGATGAAGCACCACAAAACATATCGAGGTGCATTCCGCCGGAAGCTCACCAAGTTCGGCTCGCAGGACGACCAAGTTGGGCTACGACACGGTTAAGGAGATCCTGGTCATTCGCGTGACAGGTTTACCGGCATCATTCAAAGCTACCCCTCACCGACGAAGAGCACTGAAGACGTTGTGAGGGCAGTGAAATACTTTATGGGGAGGAGAACCATCAGAGAGGCGTGCTCCGACAAAGCCAGACAGTTTGTCAAAGGCATGGAGGCTCTCAAGATTCCCTTTGACCATGCGCTGCCGGGAAGACCATCAACAAACTCCTTAGCCAAGCGCAACAACCAGTTCGTCATTGCAGCAACTACTACATGCCTACTCGAGGCTGGACTCCCAGCATGCTTCTGGAAGTTTGCCATACGATGTGTATGTCACCTACTCCATGTGGAACCTGGAGAAGATGATGTGAGCGCTTGGTGCAAGCTTCATGGTGCAGAGTTCAACGGCGAGAAGATCCCCTTTGGTGCATTGGTTTACTTCAAAACCAAGTGGAGCGAGAGTCAATGAGCAAGCTCACAAGTTCGACCCCAAGGGCATCCCTGGTGTCTTTGCAGGATACGAAATTGCGCCAGGAATCAGTTGGCGAAGACAAGACATGGCTTGGGCACTGTCGGACATGACGAAGCAGAACTACTCGTTCGATGCCAAAACCATCATCGACAAGCTTCGCCATCCTCATCTTACTGATAAGATCGAGGTGCATTACCCATTGATGTTCCCATGCAAAGACATCTACGAGAAGGTGAACACCACATTGGAAGGGTTGGCTGTGAAGGATCGTCTTGAAGGATCCCCTGACTTTCTCGAGGATCGACAAGATGATGATGATGACGATGACGACGAAGATGACGACGGTGGGGGTGACGACAAAGCAAAGAAGAGCAAGATCACCAACAAGGCCGGAAATCAAGAAGAAGAATTCGACCGAATGTTGAGAGAGATGGACGTCAAACTCGACAAGGAGAAGAAAGACAAGGTTGAAGTTGTTGGTGAACCTCCTCTACCTCCTCCTGATGGCGAACCTCCTTATAAGACTCTTATAAGATGGACCTGAACATCACTCTATGGGCAAACCTGGTGACGGCATCATCTACCTCAGCGACATTGGCGAGCATCGACAAACGGGGAAGTACTCTATCGTGTCGGTCCTGATGGTCGCATACGAGGGTCACCGAGGCCAAAAAGCAGTTACAGTCCTGAAGCTGAGAGCTCTTTCCGCCAAGGAGAGGGATGTCATCATTCGTCGCGGCAAGTTGGAAGCTGAGGCCGAGAAGCTCAAGGAGATCAAGTTGAAGAAGGAGAAAGAGAAGAAGGTCAAAGCTGAAGCTGCCGAGAAGAAGAAGTCCGATGCAAGTTCACACAAATCCACCAAAAGATGGAAGGAAAAGAGAAATAAGAAGTCGAAGGAGAGCTCAGGCAAAGATGGCGGCAAGGACGCTGCCGTTGGCGTGGGAATGCTCCGAGGCGAGTGGGTATGCCTGTCGGCGGCCCATGAACCGAAAGAGTTGAACCATGTCAGAAGAGATCATGGTGAGCGGGCATGCCCTCCGGCTCCCCGCGGAACCAGCGATCTCAGATCCAATAATGGAGACGGGGCATGCCTTTCGGCTACCCGCGGATCCAAGGATTTCAACAACATCAAGGAGCTCTACAACACTTCTCCATCGACACCCAGCGAGACGAGCACAAACATCCTAAGTGATGATGATGGTCAAGAATTTCTGAATGATTGGGATGAATGGTCCGAACATGAAGTTGGTAATGGACCACGAGCTCACTGGGAGAATGTTCACTATGACTTCAACACAGGGAAGAGTGTCACACCTGCTACTGCTGCACCAACGGCTTCTACCTCTAATGAATCCAATGGCAAGTCCAAGGTCGACCACTTCGTGAAGTCAATTCCTTGTATGCCTTGCGTTCACCAAGACTTTGAGCATCGCGAGAAGTTCGGTCAAAGTTATATGAGGTTTGGGAAGTTGTTCAACGCGATGGTCTCAAGGCCAGTTGGCCGAAAGGAGATGATGGAAGACCCGGACGCCAAGGCTTCAATGAGGAACGAGTGGTTGGGTCAGCACAAGCAAGGGGTGTACCACTTCTCCATTGTCCGTGAATACGACGATGTTGTGGCAGAAGCCAAACGAGAAGGAAAAGAAGTCCATATGGCACGAGTTCACGGCATTTGTGTCGAGAAGAACTATCAACTGCCGAAGGGGAGCCCCGGAAGAAAGTTCAAAGGTCGAGGCGTACTACTTGGCAACCAAGTGAAGAACCAGCACTGGGAGGCCGCATTCTTCCAAGATCTCGGCAACTCACCTGCTACGTTCGAAGCTTCCCGCTGGGCAGACTTCTATGGTTGCATCCCTGGGCACACGTGAAGCTGGCGGACGCCATCCAAGCCTACATCCAAGCGAGGCTTACGGGACCTCCTTGTTGCGTTGAACTGTTGAACTCCCTGAAGATGCGTGGCCCGACGACATCGATACCCGAAGATTCAGAAGGCCGGTAGTGCGACTTGTCAAAGCACTTATGGTCACCCTGATGCGGGCACAATGTGGGAACAGCATTGTGATACTCATGTTCGAGAAGTTGGGTTTATGCCCGTTGGGGAAGAATGGCCCTCAATGTACTATCACAAAGACCTGAAGTTACTTTTGGTTATTTATGTCGATTTGAAGTTGGTAGGACCGTCACAGAACCTCACCAAGGTTGGGAGTTACTGAGGTCCAAGTTAAGAATTGAACCCGAAACTGATTTGGGTCTTTATCTTGGTTGTTTGCTTAGCAAAGGAACCAATCGCCTGCATGATGGCACAGAGGTCACAACTATGACCTACAACATGGAGGGTCTACTCAAGCTCTCTGTTGAAAAGTATCTTGAACTTGCAGGGAAAGATACAAAGTTGAAACAGGTTTCAACCCCCAGCCTCCCAGAAGAGACAAAACAACATATGGTCACCGACAGAATTATGGAAAAAAAAACGTTCAACTTAGACAGGCGGCGCCTGCGTCCGATTTTTCCATAATTGGATTTTTCCCCATAAGGGTTCAAAATATCCCGGAAGTGATCCGAACCTTTTTTTTCCCATAATTCTTGGAGGTGGCCATTATTTCCATAATTGATTTTTCCTGTGAAATCAGGGGGCTAGGGCAGATTGACCGTTTTTTCCATAATTATTTTTTCCATAATTAATGTTTGGGGCTCCACCTGTTGGACATGTCATGTATCCACAATTCAAACCCGTTTATTTTGGGTTATGGAAATATGTATGCAAATGCAAGTATGTAGTATCAACCCAATTGGTGGCTTGGCAAAAGGAAACATCCAGATATTATGTATATCAATGGCAGGCTTTAGGGGCATATACCAGATCTTTAGACACATACTTTCTATAATTCAATATTCCCCCTTAAAATGCATTCAAATTGCGAATCGATGGACATACAGTCACCGACAGAATTATGGAAAAAAATCATTATGGAAATAATAATTATGGAAAAAAAAGGTTCGTAACTTTTCTATCATAGACAGGCGGCGCCTGTAAATTGAAACGTTTTTTTTTCCATATTCTGTCGGTGACTGTAAGCCTCAAACACCGGCACCTGGGGACCCAAAGCATGCAGTTCAATGTCCCTGGTGTTCAACAAAATTTGATCCTGGATCGTCGGTTGCCTTATAGCCCGATGCCTCTGATTCTCGGCCGGAATCCGTTGAAGTCCAACGAGGTGCACTTGCCCCTCATGCTGCTAGCATTCTGATGAAGCTTTTGTACGCAGCAAGGATCGCCCGTTTTGACTTGTTGAGGTCAATCAATACATTGGCACGAAATGCGACGAAATGGTCCATTCAAGATGATGCAAAGTTATACCATCTTATGTGCTATGTCAACTCTACCTTAGGGAAGAGGATGATTGGATGGGTCGGCAATGACATGAAAGACTTATCCATCGTTTTTTATGCAGATGCTGATTTGCTGGTTGTGCACAGTCTTTGAGATCTACATCAGGTTCTCATATGCACATTCAGGGGAAATGTACTCGGTTTCCACTTGCCGGTGGGAGCAAACGCCAGGGGTGTGTGAGCCATTCTACACCTGAGGCTGAGATCGCAGCCGCTGATGTAAGCCTTCGAACAATGGGTCTTCCAGCACTCAGTATCTGGGAAACCTTGACAGATTCTTTTCCGAAATTGTTGTTTTGGAAGGAATCCAACAATGCGGCATCTGGAAACGACTCATGGAATTTCTATTACGTCATTCCATGAGCATTTCAGCAAAGAACACTTCGTTCTCATGTACGAGATCATGGCAAAGATGGCCGCGGACATCCACACAAAGGGCTTTACAAACCCATTAGCCTGGAAGAAGGCTTGCATGTTAATCAACCTTTTGGACCCCGAAGACCTTGGTTCGAAGCAATTGGCCGACTTAGTCCAGCCTACTACGGATGTTGACACTACAGTTCGGCAAGTTTTTAAGTCAAGGACAGATGAGGTCCCCAATTTTCCGTACACTGACACACCCATACTGCCACCTGAGGTGTGTCGTAAGGGTCTTTCAAGTCGCGAAAAGGTTCAAGAACTACCTGGTATGGATCCAATCTTTGTGGTTAAGACTCCTACTTTGTTCAGAACAAGACCGGCTGGTGTCAAGCTTCCTGCAGATTGCCTACGGAGCACAAGTTGAGGATCGTGTTCCACCATTGTTACAACAATCACGGTTTGACAAATGGGTTGAGCGAGCATGCTTCCAGTTCCATCATCCCACTTCTGCTCCGGTTGTCTCACTGCCCGCACGCGTGCCCGCGACGGGACGGTTCCAGGGACGAAAGTCCATGGGGTTCCAGCGCCTGGCGACGATGGAACTGAGTCATCCGAGCCTCACGTTTGGCACAGAAACTCTCTTTGAACAAGCTCAATGTCATCAGAAGATTCCTTATTCATTATATGACGGGAATCCCATGACCCTTAGGTTGATCAACACGTTGGTACGTCTTGTTCATGGGGGGAGAGGCATGGAGGATTCGAAAAAGTTCAAAGACCCCAAGAAGTTCAACAAGACTTTTGTGAAGATGTCGAACTAGAAGAACCCCAAAAGGACGAGAAAGAACATCAAGAAAATAGCATCAGCAACAGAATGTGGTCAAGATGAAGTTCAAGTTCATGATGAATGGAAATGGATTGGGAACCACACACTAGAGAGGATCCACAACGTACCAAGAAGGGAAATGTTCGTCCCAAGTGATTGTGAAGATTGTCCATGTGATCATCGTTTGATTCAAGATTGGAGAGAAACTCAACAGAAGTTCCAGTCAAATGTGAGGGTGGACAAAGACAATTGCATCTCCCCGGTAACAATGGAGAGAGGTCGAACAAACGAAATGAGTTCTGGACTGGGAAGTCTATCTTCCGTGTTTCAAGGCATCATGAAGTTCCTCCGGTTGCGAGTTGAATTGTGGATGATAACTTGATGGCTTGTGTTAACACCATGGGTCTGGACATCATTTCCCACAACAACATCTTTATTCCTCACACCTATCAGATGGTGGTTGCAGAGAACAAGAACGAAAATGAGTTGAATGTGTTCGCGGACAGTTTGATCAATCTGGTACTGGTTCGTGACAATGGGCAAACCATGAAGTACACGTTCGTGAGATCTATCCCTGACATTGACAGTACAAAGTTTTTGGGAAAGGACGTTACTATCACTATGCAAGAGTTGCCCGAGATGACACCCACTATGGTTTTGATGTGTGCCGAACCCTTCAGTTTGATGACAAAGAGATATAGGGACATCATGGATACATCTTTTCACCTGGAATTGGTCGCGGGGGGTGGTGACCTTCTCTCCGCGTGCGGGAGTGCGAAGTGGAGGAGATGCCCCCGCAGTAACGAGGACTGCGTCTTCTTCGCTGGACCCTGCACAGGTGGATCTCCGTGGAATCGGCTGAACAAAAGAGTTAGCAATGCGACAGCACACATGATCCACGCTAATGCCCATTGTACTGCAAGTTATGGGAGGAGTTTTCAACATGTTTACTCAAAGTGATCGAGCTGGATGCCATGGCACTTCTTGAACTACCAAGGGGATGCGACTATTGGCATGATGAGAGGATGAAGTTCATGATCAACGGCACTGAATCACACATCCATGACTTTGACGGTTGCATGTACGGTCTTACCACACAATTTGGTGATCTGCGTGTTCCAATCAAGAAACCATGGAAGATTGTATCATGGGGGGTCGAGTTCAATTTGCACAAGAAATATGATCGGAATCATGATCATGGAAAATATGAAGGTCGTGAAACGAAAGTTACACAGACTTACAATCAGATTGTCGACATCATCCTCAAGACAGTGCGTCGACAAATGACAATCCGGTTCAAGAAGTCGTTGTCGATGTTGGACGAAACATGCACCAGTTGCAAAAATGATCAACGTTCAGCAAAGGAGATAGCGGTTTCAATCATCAATGACACAAATGACATCGCATTGGATCAACTGTGGTTGCGAAAGCATGTTGCATGGACGTGCATCAAGAGTATCAGCCTTGAAAACTCAGGAAACTGATCAAGACGAGGTCAAGTGTCTACTACATCTTCGACTTCACGAACGGTTATCGCCAAACAGGTGATCGGAAACCTGCGTGCCATTCGGCCACAGGGAGTACGTGACCCTGGGGTGAACGGAAACTCGTCTGCCGTTCGGCGTCGGGGAGTACGGGATCTCGAAACGGCGAGCGCCATGTCGAACTACAACAGCATCGTTGGTTCGGCAAACAACGACCTGAAGGAGATCCAGGCGATCCTCGTGGCGTTGAGAGAGAATGGAAAGCATGGTGCTATTCCGCCAATCTAGAAGGAGTATGGGCCTACATACGGCAGCTCTCCGGACAGCACGGTTGTCCGATGGCCGTCGATTGGCATCAGCCCCGTTGCAGCGGCGTCGGCATGCTTCCTGAGTAAGATGCCATCCAACAGATCCGAGGTGGATGCGATCACTCTGTTCCATCAGGTTTTGGAGTTGATGAAGTGCCCAGAGGATCTGAACATGGGGGCGAAGAGATTCTTGGATAGATGTGCAACATACATGAAGACCTTCGTCCAGCTAGCTGCACGGGACAATCACAAGGTGCTTGGGTTTTGCACAACTGGATGCATTAATGGCTTGGGCAACATGTGGGAATTCATCAGAAACTTCCATGTGCCTCACCCGATCAAGACCGAGGGAGAGTTCAGAGTACAGATGCTGCGTGAACATCTGCGGGACTTCAAGATGTGACCTTATGGCGGTGATCTTCTTGGCGTCAATCAGTCTGTGCCCGCGGAGAACACTTGGTTGAGCGCAACGAGGAAGAAGGATAGGGTGCTCAATCCATCTGACCCACATGCACCAATCGTCATATCCTTCAGGGCAATCCACAGGGAGCTCCACTACCTGGTTTTGGATGCATCGTGGGAGACCAACAGCGTGCAGCGGTTGTTCATCGCATCGCTGGAGGAATGGCAGAGACAAGTTGTCGGTCTTGGACACGCTTGGAGATGCCATAATCACTTGGAGGATTATGCGGGTAACACAGTTACGCCAATCACACTCGAGCTTGCGCTTCTCCTTCATGATCTGTGATTGAGCCTGTAGTTTGCGGCTAACATGCTCGGTCAGCGATGGCACAACTATCCCACCACCTAGCTTGTAGGTCTCACCCAGGTAATGTTCGGCTCCTAAGTATGAAGGGGCAGAGGGACTTCCGGCATGGGCATCCGCCAAAAGCTGCCTTCGACGGCAGACCAACTCCATGCAAGCAAGGTTGCTAATGTCATGTGCATCGTAGACCAAGTTTCAAGGCAGTATCAATTGGCCAACAACTGATCCTCATAGATGGATCTATCTCCAGAAGGAATGCCTGATGAACTCACACAGATGTGGTGCTGGGCCGTGGCCGACTCAGCAATCCCAGCAATGGCCCTCACGTAGTCTAACGTTGTTCTTGGAGCCAATATGAAGTCCTCAAACTCCGTCATCTGAAGTTCCCGCGCTGTGTCACGGAATCCCCTCTGTCTCTCTCCATTGTAGCCGAACTTGACTTCCAAGGTGTGGACATCATTGGAGGCTGACTGATCTCTCGGTACCTTCGACACTTTCACTGGCACGTGCAAGTTGAATGCAGCTTCTCACCAATCTTCTTACCAGTCACCATTTCGGCAAGCACCCAAAATTCATCGGCAGGTCCTCCAGCATCGTGGCCTCCTCGAGCCACCACAGCAGCACCAGGAGCTGGGGCCGCACGGGCACCAACGGCAGGAGCAACAACAACAGCTGCTGGATCATCGCTCAGCACGCACACGGGCTCCTTCAACTCGACCCCGGTGCATGTGACGGGTAAGTTCAGCCGCCGTCATGGGAGCGAAGCCATAAACATTCCTATCTGGTACTCCACGGGGTAAATTGCCATTGGGATTACCACATGCCAAAGGTGAGCTATGTCTTCATTTCCATCCTCATCGATCATTTCAACAAAGACGTCAAAGTCTGGGGTCAACACCACATAGTCCAGGGGGTCTACGACATCAAGTATGATGCGCACGCGCGCGCGCCACACGAGGTCTCTCCCCCGAGGCTGCCAGGGGGCAGGGCCATCACCCTGTCAATTGGAAGCCTTTAGCAGCGCCGTAAACGCCAAAGCCCCCCTTCGATTTCCCTTTCACTGCCACCTGCACTTCACGGTCCTTACGAGACTGATTATCCTCGAAGGTGACCTTGAGGGCTAATGCCGTGTTGGTGAATACCAGAACCAGACCTAGCAAAATCGCCACCACAAGAACGAGGTTGCCGCTGCCCCAGCTGCTATCGCCTTTTGTCTCCGAGTAGGAGCAATGACAGTTGCAGGTATGCTTTTCAGGTTCCTTGATGCACCACTCTCGCCCTAATTCAGCCAGCTATGAAGCCACCAATACTTTGAGCAGCACTGGCTTCCATGCACTTAGGGGAACCCTA
The DNA here is from genome assembly GCA_947184155.2 of Cladocopium goreaui. Taxonomy (NCBI): domain Eukaryota; class Dinophyceae; order Suessiales; family Symbiodiniaceae; genus Cladocopium; species Cladocopium goreaui. The sequence continues at coordinate 51,144 of CAMXCT020000107.1, forward strand.
CTACAACTCGGTCAGATCCCTTGAGGATGAAGACGGCAACCCATGAAGTTCTTCAGGTGTTACGTCAACCAACTGCAAAGCAGAACCTATATTATCATATTAAAGGTACAAAGTAAACATGTGAAAATAGAAAATATAATATAATATAGTTACTCATGATAGAATATTTAATCCTTAAAATATGCTAAATGGTAAAACATAAACAAATTACTATTTCGATATGACTGTACCTTTATATGTATACATATCAGTTCCATCCCATTTTCTTGTCTCTGGCCAACAACATCTTCATAACTGCTGCCAACGAGCCAAAGCCAAGGGTGCTGGTGGAACTCGGGCAACTCTTGCATCCCAGTTGACCCTCCTCGTCCTGCCGAATAAAATGCGCAAGTGATGTGCGGGCCCCACGAATCGGATCCGTGGTTTATAACCCATATAAGCCATGTATAACTGGGGATACTCCGTGAATCTAACTGGGGTATAACCCATTTACTTAGTGGGACGCACCCCCAAGTTCTAGTTGCTGACCCCCAAAAAGATAGAAAAGGCGCAATTCTCCACTATTTGGTCGGATTTTTGCAAACTTCTATCTTTCTGGTGGTGCTGTAACTGTATCCAGTTTTTGTGGTAAACAATTTTGAGCTACACGGAAAGAAACTTCCTGAGCACTAGTACATAAATGGAATGTAGGTGGATTTGGGTTTGTTTTGTAATTACGTCGCAATCTTGTAGGATCTTGTAGCCAAAGGGTCCCATAAATCAAATGTGAACAAAACAATGTGACTGCCTCAGCACCGCTGCCAAGGTGTCCTGATACATACCAATGGCGCAACGATTGCATTCGGTGCTGCGAATTTCATCTTGGTACTCACCTGCAAAGAGTACTGCCCCAGCTCTAAAATAGCGGACCAACACTTCGCACAGCCCATTTAGGTCCATTTTTTGGACAAAACTCACTTCAGGTTTCAGGATGTAACAAAGCAGTCCTGTAGCATGCGGTATATGTGGTGGCTCTCAACGTTACTGTTTCAAACACCTCTGAATCTTGATGCATAACCATCAGACTCTAGATACGCCCATGGAAGCTTGGCGGCACTTTGTTTCGCACCATAAAACCCAGCATTTATGATTCTATTTATGTGCTGAAGCGCCATATGGATCCATATAGACCAGTGCCGCTGCGCCTGACTTGCACGGTGTGCAGGTCAGTGCTGCACCAGAGGGTTGGCTTGTACCCTTGTCACATGGCACGCAGATGTAGGTGTCGCCGTTGTCGTCTGACATCATCTGCGAGAACGTTCCGGGAGGACAAGCCTGGACACTGCGGCACTTTGGAAAATTAATTTTGCGTTTCAACTTTCCATCAAGAAAGACGGGGACGCTTCTTCTTACACAAGTTTTTCGGAAAACTGATTTTTATTGACGCTTCCTGGTCATGAGTTCAGACTGAAAAAAGGCCACCCTCCAAAGGCATTGTCCTAGGCCTCGTACTTACCATGTGAATTGCGTTGGCCACTGGGTATTCGGGATCTGCTTCTTGGCAGTTTCCCATCCCCAAGCCGCCTCACAAATGATCTTGTTTGTCACGTTCACCCGTGTGTCGGTGAACTCCGAGAGTATCTGGTCAAAGAGACCAAAGCCGGGGGCACATTCACTTTCATCTGGAATCCATTTCTGCCACGTGGCTCGATTTGCCAAGATCCATCTGCAGGTCACATTCTCCCAAGAATCACCAGTGTTCTTCTGATCTAAGAGGATCTCATCCATTTGGCTCAGGGTCAGCTGCAGCTTGTCCGCAAATTTCTCAACGGTGGGTGCGAGGATAGCCAGGTCCTGACTTACGATGGTGTCAATGGACGTTGAGCTGCCCGATGATGTCAGGATGTTCTGGGCAAACTCCCTAGCATTGTTAGGCGGGAATTGCAGAGGCAGTGGCGCAAGCTCCAAGAAAGTCGGGTCTGGGGTCCACCAATAAAAGGTGTGCTCACCTGGCGCGACCCTAAATGCGGTAGCAATGGACCCACATTTTAGGCTGGCCTATTCTTGGTATTTTATTGTGATCTGAAAGGTTAAATCATGGTGAGCTAATTCCATGTGTTCGCTAACATCCCAATTGTGGAGTTAAAATCCAGATGCCTGCTGATTAAAACTGATTAAAACCCTCCTTTTTATTGGGGAACTTGAGCATTCCTGCCTGAGAGGGGCAATTGGGTATAGTCACCCCATGATGCTGCAACTCCAACTGCCAGGGGCATGTTCCAAACCGTGAACTTCTGCATCATTTCCTCTGCTCCCCAACCACTACCTCCAGTAATGAACCCAACGCATCGCGATGCGTTCGCTCGACAACTTGGAGCAGTCCACCAAAAGCCGTCGTCACATCGTCCTGTATATAGATCCTAAGGCAGATTTGTCCCGAACCCAAGCGGTGGGCGTCAAGGCAAGGACAATTTAGTCAAACTGAAAGCGTTGATTGGTCATGGCAATCAGTGCAGCCAAGTGTCGTTGTTGATGACAACCCCATCGGAATCGCCCGTGAAACGGACATGACGCCTGTTGCAGCCACAGGGCAAAGCCCCTATCCCAATGGACATAACACCTCAAAGGACTTGGAACAACTGAACACCACCGTACTTGAAGGAGCACCAACAGTTTGTTTGGGCCAAGCCCCAGGGCCCCCATTTTGCGGCCCCCCGTATACGGCTTCCCTGCCTCATGGCACCGTCATCCGTCATGACCGACGCATTGCAAGGCATCAACTTGGAGGTGTCGACCGATGAGATCAAACCGAAGTATTTCGAAGGCTGGTTCCAGGAGGCATTCCAACTGCGGAAGTATTGGAGTGCCAAGCCATCCGCCGCGTAAGCTTGCGCCTGAACTGGTTTCGGTAAGTAGATCGATGTAAATCCCATGTATCCCATGTTGCCCAGACTCTTGGGAGCCATAGAGCTGTAGGTCTTCCGAATGAATTCCCAATCAGATTGATATCCAAACCAGCTCTCGAAATGGACATGGTAGTAGCTCACCTCATGGCTTTCTGGCCACAACAAAACACGGCAGGTTGCAGGAGTTGGGACCCGAAGGCCCCCGATCCAATGGTCAACGATGCTTCAGCATTTACTCCGGGAAATGGGTATGTCTTAGCCAACAGCACTAGGTTTGCCTATTGTTACAGCCTACTGTGGATTGTGTCTAAATGTTGTTTGATACAGATTTCCATACTGTAAGAATCCCACGGCAACTTGATACTGTCGCTTTTCATGCGTCAGCGTTTGCGACTTCCACCTAGGCACGCCTTGCATACAACCGCGATCTGAAGTGTTGCTGGGATTACGACAACCGGTGACACTATAATATCCAGCAACGCTTCCACTCCCTGGTGCATCAGCGTTGAGTGTCACATTGTATCCCAAGACGTCCTGGCACATGGGAAAGGTCGAAATCTTGAGAGACAGGTTGAGAGATAAATATGTGTATATATATACACATATGTTGTATGTGGCGGACAACTTATTTGTCTGTCGTTTATGACGTACACAAATAGGGCCGCACACTATCTGTTTTGAAAGTCTTGCACACACTGCGTCAAGGCTGAGGCGAAGCAATACCAAAGTGGTCGGTCATACATGTTTTTTATCAGTGACCCGTTTACAGGTGTACATATGTACATGATTATGCGTTTAGAAATGTAAATATATGTATATACACCTACAAATGCACATATGGATATCTTTACATATGTGCATGGACCTGTAAATGAATATACACATATGCAAACATGTACACATACATGACATCATTCACGTGTCTTTATATGTATGTACATATATATATATATATATTTATTTATTTATTTATTTTGGTCTTGTGATGTTTCACGATTGCACAAATCAAGACCTCTGTTCTCAGTGGGCTGACCGGCAGATTCAGCCTGGGAAACCACGTCCCACTCAGAAGGCTCTGAAGGCTTAAGAACAGGAGACCTAGCAGAACCGTGTTGAGCAAGGCTCAAAGCTGACTCAAGGGAGTCAACTATCTGTCTCAAGGCAGAGATGGCAGTTTTGATGGCCTCAGTCATCATGCAAGTAGGCCACAAGGCGGCTGGTGGATGGAGGCAAGTGGCTGGGACGAGGAACAGAAGCAGGCCAAGCAGGAATCCACGGGTGGAAGGTCAGGGCAATGACCGTGAGAGCACCAAGTCCAAATCCACTGATGAATACAGATGAGATGAGGATGAAGGAAGAGGTGCAATGAGCAGGGCAACCTAGTCCGAACCACCCACTACTAGATCCCGCCAAAAGAAACCTAGTGGCCTCAACTAGAAAAGGGTGCATGAGTCTTGAGCAGACACAGGATGGACAGTCGAAGTTGTGTGTCATACACACACGTTGCTGCATACATTCTTACATACCAGTAGTTTCCGGGCCGTGCCAGGCCGGAAGTTTCAAAAAGGAACGAAGGAATCGACTGGAATCTACTGGGATGACCTGGATTCGGGACTGAATTGGCTAGATAAACCTTTCTGAAGTCCTCCCACTTGGAGCACCCAAACAGAAAACTAAAATGCATCTTCTCTAAATCAGAGATTTCATGTGGTTTTATCAAGTTCTATCAATTATCTAACTTTGGGGAAGCTGTCAAATCTATGTCATCCTTCCCGCACCTGTATGAGGGCTGCTCCCAAATATTGGGCGGCCCAGGAGGCGGCGTAGTTCGAGATGAAAACACCCACCGGATAAGTCTCGCCATTGGGGTTCACCTGGTCATGTTCGGTTGTGTTTTCTACATCAACTCTTTGAACAATGGTGGAAAGAGTGACCATCAAAAATAGGGAAAGCATGGTCACGTGTAAGATGGAAATCATAATCATAATCATATATGTATACGGATGTATACCGTATTATTAAACCCCCGAATTATGGCCATTTGAATTAGAAAATGATGTTCAACCTTCAAATTTCTGGGGCACGCCTCACCACAGCAAAGGGAGCTCTCCGGGTAAACATGGCGCGAAACCCTTATTTTCAACCGGAACATCATCGAAGTAAGTTGAGATAAATGGATGGTTTTCCGCTGCGGATAAGTTTTTTGGCCGCTTCACAAGTGGCGTGAACACATTGGCCCAGCTTGCATCCCGTAAAATGCTGAGGCAGCGACCAGGTTCTGCCAGCTTGCAGGTGGGATGGCATCCGGCAAACACGATCCACTCACACTCGGAACCAACAGACCTCAGTGTCACAACCACAATGCCAAAGATTTTTGTTTAAAGAAAAATCACTAGGTTTGCGGAACATTGCTTGAATGTGTTCAGAACTGTGTAATGATCTGTGTTTTTCCCCACCTGCCAGGTGAGGGTTGTTAGATTTTATCAGAGCTGTTCTCCTCCTCCTCCTCCTCCGCCTCCTCTGCCTCCTCCGCCTCCTCGCCCGCCGCCTCCTCCTCGCAGTCCAGATCCCAGTGGGCACAGCCGGACCTCCACCGCGAGCTCCAGATCCCAGTGGGCACTGCCGGACCTCAACCGCGAGTTGCAGATCGCAGTGGGCACTGCCGGACCTCAACCACGACTTCCAGGTCGCAGTGGGCACTGCCGGACCTCAACCGCGAGCTCCAGATCCCAGTGGGCACTGCCGGACCTCAACCGCGAGCTCCAGATCCCAGTCAGCACTGCCGGACCCCAACCGCGACTTCCAGATCGCAGTGGGCACTGCCGGACCGCGACTTCCAGATCGCAGTGGGTACTGCCGGACCTCAACCGCGACTTCCAGATCGCAGTGGGCACTGCCGGACCTCAACGGGAAGAATGTCAGAAAAGATGTCAGATAGAATGTCAGAAGATATGCCAGATAGAATGCCAGAAAGAATGTCAGAAAGAATGTCAGAAGATATGCCAGACAGAATGTCAGAAGATATGCCAGAAAGAATGTCAGAAGATATGCCAGATAGAATGTCAGAAGATATGCCAGATAAAATGCCATGAGATATGCCAGATAGAATGCCACAAGATGTGCCAGATAGAATGCCAGAAGATATACCAGATAGAATGCCAGAAGGTATGCCAGATAGAATGCCAGAAGGTATGCCAAATAGAATGCCAGATAAAATGTCAGATAGAATGCCACAAAATATGATAGAATCCCAGAAGATTTGCCAGAAGATTTGCCAGATAATATGCCAGAAGATATGCCAGATAGAATAAAATGCCAGAAGAATGCCAGAAGATAGATAGAATGCCAGATATGCCAGAAGATATGCCAGATAGAATGCCAGAAGATGCCAGATATGCCAGAAGATATGCCAGAAGATATGTCAGATAGAATGCCAGAAGATATGCCAGATAGAATGTCCAGATAGAATGCCAAAGATATGCCAGAACATATGCCAGATAGAATGCCAAATAGAATGTCAGAAGATATGTCAGATAGAATGCCAGAAGATTTGCCAGTAAGAAAATGTATAAATGTCATGGTGGGGATCACACGAAGTAAAGTACTTCAATCTGAAAATTGACACGCACTGCACATACCGCGCGCGCACGGGGCGTGACCCAGAAAACAATCGCTATAGTGATCCGATGAAAAAGGATCCCACACTTGCACAAACCAGGCCGTTCTTGGCTTGGCCACTAGCGATTTCCCACAAATTCTGCAAGTACTTGACTACGAGGTTCATTCGTCATGCCACCATGGAAAGGCAATGTCTTTGTTAGTGGATGACTGCCAAACCGCAGAGAATGAAAAGGTGGAAGCGTTCCTTCTATACAGACGCGAATTCTACAGCCACATATGCACAAACACACAAGTGACCGAACCAACTGACGCGATAGGGGGCAACATAAAAACCCAGCTAAGGCTCTGATGACAATGCGAAGCGCCATGCTGGAAACCATGGGATTTTGACGATTCTCTCCTTTAGCCTTTGGAAAGTCGCACAAATGGCTGCAGCAAAGAAACCATCCTCTTCAATTGTGCAAACTGGACATGTTTGCATTTACACCAATGGCTACATGTTTTATATGTGTTCCAGTGGTTACATGTTTTAAATGTGTTGCAATGCCAAATTTCACAAGTCCTGCTTTTTTGGTGAAAGTTCATTCTAAGAAAGCGCCCATACTTTTTGAGGTACTTGTAAAGGGTGGATTGTCTCTGAGATGTGCATCACAGTTTCAAAACTGCATCAAGCGATTCCATAGTGAAGTGGCTGTATCCAAATAACCAATTTCGCTGGACAAATCTCTAATTCTCTATATATACTAGTTGGCCCAACCAGGCTCATATAGATTACGGCTATACCCGCGCCAACCACATGTGGCAATCCAAGATTTCGGCAATGTAGATGCGGGCAAAGCATGAAACGAAAAACAGCTGAAAACAAGTACAATTCAGACTGTCACAAAGGCAAGGGTATTTCTTTTAGGAGTTGGTGGTGATGGGGATCAAGAAACAGGAGATCCAGGACTCAGGTGGTGGCGTTTGGCCGAGTTTTGCTCATCGAAACTGTTTGCGCCGGGTGCAAGACATGTACAATTACAAAATGAAACCACGGATCTGCATCCACACCAGCTGAACTGAGGTATTATTCATATTTTTTATGTATCTGGTTTCGATCTACAGCACATCAAGCAAAAGCGTAAAACTGGGACTCGAATGTAAAGCATCAACAAAAGCTCAACAAATATAAGACACATCGGAACCCCGAGAATGCAAAAACTGGAGTTCTGATTAGACAAGAAGCTCATGAAACAGAACCCCTTGGATTCTTGATAGAACTAAATCAAAGAACATTAAGTTAATCAAATTTCCCTGAAGGCAATGTAATCAAAAAAATAGGGTTCCAAATTTTGAACTTGAAGGAAAAATATAGGATTCCTCCAAACGACTTGCAAGGCAGAAAATGGACTGAACAACGGGTACTTTACAGGAAACTGCTTGCAGAACAACAATGGTCGTCCAACCCTGGTACGGATGAGCTTGAGTCTCAGACCTCATCAACACACCATTTCTTGAAATGACCCCAGATCCCGCTTACGAGTTCCATTGCATCCAGTGAGGACGGAACAATACCCCCAGGACACATGAACCCTCGGTAGGTGATGGCACTCAACACATCCTTTGCGGGGGTTCACCTAAGAGTTTTAAAACATTTCCAGAAGATAGAATTCGCCCAGCAAACGAAACCGAAAAAAAAGAACCTTCAATAAACTTAAATAAAAGAAAACAGTTCCAAAGAACATCTTTAAGCTCTCCCTAGGAAAACAAAGACTTCAGAGGAGAAATAACCAATGCGAAATCCGAACAAATCTCAAAGCTCCAGAAAAAACAAAGGATCCAAAACAAAAACCGGAAAAATATGCGTTTCAAAAATGCTGAATTCTTTTCTTATGTGCGGAGCTCTAAGAAGTAAAACACACCTAATATTGCGCAACTATTACGGTTGCAAACAAGATCTGGTCGTTCCAAAAAGTCACTTCTAGAATAACTCTGAAAAAAGAGAGTAAGGAAAGTACCGAAGAAAAACACAGTTTTTGGATGTAAAACATCTGAGGTTTCCTCAAAAACAAAACAGTAACCGAGAATCGACAACACTAATCCTTGAGAAAATCTGATCCAGAAAGTCAAAAAGCATGAACAAGAGAAACAACGCAGGCCCTGGCCCACGGAAATTTAAAGTCCCCCAAAGAAAGGAAGCCTATAAAATGAAGGCCTTTATCCGCAAAAACAAACACAATTCAACAACAAAGGTATTTAGAGTCAAGTGTTCCAGAAAAAAAGGCATCTCTGAGAAATCCAAATATTTTGTTCATCAAAAAATCACAGCAAAAAAAAAAAAACGAGCAGTTCCGGAAAAGGGCACGACTCATACTTTTTCGGGCCAAACATTACGTCAAAAAAAGTATGGGTTCCAAGGTTCCAACAAAAAAATGTATGAGTTCCAAAAAAAAGTTCCAAAAAAAAAGGAATTCATACTTTTTGGTGCCAAACATAGTGCCAATAAAAGTATGGGTTCCAAAAAAAGTATGAGTTCCAAAAAAAAGGACCTCATACTTTTTTCGGGCCAAACATAAGGCTCCAAAAAATTGAGTTCCAAAAAAAAAGGAACTCATACTTAGTTTTTTCGAGCCACACATTGTGCCGAAAAAAGTATAAGTGCCAAAAAAAAGTATGAGTTCCGGCCTAACATTGCACCAAAAAATTATGGGTTCCAAAAAAGAAATTCATAGTTTTTCGGGCCAACATACTGCCAAAAAAAGTATGGGTTCCAAAACAAAGGTATGAGTTCCAAAAAAAAGGAACTCATACTTTTTCCGGGCCCAACATAGTGCAAAAAAAAGTATGGGTTCCAAAAAAAAAGGAACTCATACTTTTTCCGGGCCCAAGATAGTGCCAAAAAAAGTATGGGTTCCAAAAAAAGTATGAGTTCCTTTTTTTGGAACTCATACTTTTTTCGGGCCGAACATTGTGCCAAAAAAAGTATGGGTTCCAAAAAAAAAGGAACTCATACTTTTGGGTACTTTTTTGCCGGTACTTTTTTTACAAAAAAAAAGTACCGGCAAAATCCGTTTTTCCAGGTACTTTTTTTTGTTTGAACTGATTTTCAGTTCAAACAGAAAAAAAAGTACCGGCAAAAAAGTACCCAAAAGTATGAGTTCCTTTTTTTTTGGAACCCATACTTTTTTCGGCACAATGTTCGGCCCGAAAAAAGTATGAGTTCCTTTTTTTTTGGAACTCATACTTTTTTTGGCACTATCTTGGGCCCGGAAAAAGTATGAGTTCCTTTTTTTTTGGAACTCATACTTTTTTTGAAACCCATACTTTTTTTGGCACTATGTTGGGCCCGAAAAAGTATGAGTCTGAGTGTCCATTTTTTTGTGACTCATACTTTTTTTGGCACTTTTTTTTTGGCACCCATACTTTTTTTTGGCACAATTTTTGGCCCGAAAAAATATGAGTTCCTTTTTTTTGGAACTAATGTATGTTTTTTGAACCCGTACTTTTTTTGGCGCAATGTTTGGCCCGGAAAAATCAGATTTCCTTTTTGTTGGAACCCATACTTTTTTTGGCAGAACGTTTGGCCTGAACATGTATGAGGTAGCGTTTTTTCCCGGAACGTTAAGTTTTTTGAAGTGCTATGTTTTGATGAAATAAATGTTGGGAATTCTTAGAGATTTTTTCCAGGACTCTGACTGTAAATAACCTTGCTGTTGAATTGTGCTTTTGTTTTTGCGGATAAGTGGTTTCATTTCATATATATCCTCTGTTTGTGGAACCCGGTTTTTTTTGCCAACGCGTGATGCTTTTTGCTTGCGTACTTTAGGTTGCAATTCCAAGACTACTTTTGCTTCCGAACTCTAGGTTAATTTTTGGACTGTTTTTTATATATGATATTTATTGTTTCTGGGGGTTCTTTTCTTCTGGGATTCTCAATTCTTTGAACCACAATAGTGGTTTTCTGGACTGATACTGTTTCCAATTCTTGAAGTTCATTCCCTTCCGAAACTGCACGGTTTTTTTGGAATGTGTTTTTCCTTAGGTTTTATGTTTCATTTCCCATGGTTTCAAGTATGAACCCTGACAATTTCGTGGAATTGTTTAGTGCTGTATCTTGCCTTTTTTGTTTCAAATTCTTCGATCTACTTATTTAAAGATTCTCAGAAGTTACAGTGTTATTTTTTTCCTTGGGATCCGTGTTTGCATTTGGGGAAGTCGAAGATTTTCGGCTGAAATCGTATTATATCCTTTTTCTTGATACCTTCTGCTTTGATTTCTTTGTTTTTGTTGGGGGTCGGAAACTTTTTCGGAGCTGCATGTCTGCTTTGCATTGCTTGAACTTCTTCCTTTTTGAGAACCCTTACAGGCCCTTACAGTATTCACTAAGCGGATCTTTTTCTGAAGATTGGTTTCCTGAAGGTTCCTTGTTTGCGTGAACTCTGAAATATTTCAACTGCAAAGGCATGTTTATTGAATTTTCTTCTTCACTATAGGTTTCAATGGTGTTGTCTTAAAGGTCTTTGTAAATCCATGTTTGTTTCCTTGGGTGTGTCATGCTCGGTTATTTTGTTTTTTCAAACTCCAGAGTGTTTCTCTGTGATATTCATGTTCAGATTCACTCAATTTGTTTTTAGACAACACATTGATTTTTCATCGATGTCCAATTCTTAGAGGTTTGCTTTTTTACCGCAAGAAAGCTTTGGCTGGCTCTCCTTTTCCGAAAAACATGTCGCCGTCTCTTCTTCGGCTTTTTTGTTGAACCCTAAGACTATCCCAGCAGTGCCCAGCACTAATTCGTTTATAATTTCTGATTTATTTTCCCAAAGCCAAACTCATTCCAAATGAACCCCTATTTGTTGGATTTTGATTTCGGAGGAACCCTGAGGTTTGTTGATGGTTCTCGTTCTTTCCCAAAAATTGTTTTCTGGAATCCACCAGGGAAGCGTGACGCTGTACGACCTTGTTCTGGTAGATGCTAAAAAGATGCATTGCCATTGCGTCTAAAGTAATATTTACCCGTTGTTCCGTCTCAAGTGGCCCTATGCTTTGAATGTTTTTAAGTTTTTCTTCGTGGTGCTGAACCACCTAGCAAGTCCAATCTTTGCAAACCACACTACTCCCGATCCACTTCAAGTTGGGACACTTCTTAAATATGGTTACGCAATGCTACGCAAGGGCTGCCAGTGCTATCACTTCCTGAAACGCTGTTTGTTCCATTACCTGCAGGCTAGGTAGCCAAGAAAAAAATGCAATTCGACAAGCCTGCACGTATTGCACCTCATGGTCAGGGATGCACTTCCCATTATCATTCTTAACTTATCCAACAACATTTATGTTTCAACATGCTGAGTCAAAACGTCACCACTGCAACAAAAACACACACAGCCTCAATCACATTTCATTTCAGGATTTGCCATGTCACTTACAAGATTGACCTTAGCACATCTACAAAAAATAAGGGTTCCGTTTCTCCTGAACTGACCTGGACTTTTGAAATTTAGCATGTTGCAAGTTTTGAAAGTGCACCATGGCAACGGAGTTAGGCGATCTGATTTAGCCTCGATCTGTACGGGTCTGTCGCACCTGGAGGACCTGGCCCCGAAAAAAAAAAAAACGCACTCTGCAGACTCTGCAGGTCAAATTTTCCAGCGCTCCCGAAAATCCGTGAAACGGCTTTCAGCCAAGTTCACTTCCACATGGGGACCTGCACCTCATATGATGGGGACATTGACCAAGCAATCGGGATCTTCATGAACATGAGCCGAGGGGTCCTATTCTCCGTTGAACTTCGAGCAATCCTTCCACAGAGGAAAAGCAACCTGGAGCCGGAACTTGAAGCGAACTTGAAACACCGAAAGAAATACAGGACATCTCTGTGACATGTCCAAAACCTGAAATTCATCGAATTTCTTATTGAGCCAAAGGGCTGTTTAAATAGTTTTAAACTGGATTCTCTGCAGGTATATACTGGTTTCAAGGTTCCCTCCAATTTCCTCGCCTTTACTTGGGCAATGACTATTTCACCACCACTTCAGGGGATGCTTAACCACCCAAATAGTGAAATACAAGGCTTCCATGGGTTATACCATTATGTTTTTTTTTGGCTCTAACGATCCCCATCTTTCAAAAACTGTGTGCACTGTTCAAACGTGAGCAGCTTTGGAATTTGGGGCACTTGGAGGTCAGCTGCGTCAAGGTGACCCTTGATGTGGGGCACTGGTTCTATTGTGGTTTCCAGCATCACTGCGTCAATGCTGCGTCTCGTTGCAAGTTTTTTCCTCTGTTTTGGTGCCTTGCACTTTCCTTCTGGAAATTCCTTGAAAAACGCTTGAAAAAGGTACTCTTTCAATTCTAATGTCAATCTGGAAAAAGGAAGGAACTGTCATGAAAGATCTATGCTCAATTTAAAATTCTTTAAAATCACTCTGGCACTTTGGTTCTCCCCACACTCTTTCACAACATTGATCCCCAAAACATCGCAATCTCCGCAGGCCCACAGAGCCGAAGTGAACTTACGGGAAAAATCGCAAGCTCCCTGAGTTCAGAAGGTACCGTACTTTGTACGGATCCAAACATATCCAAACTGCAACATCTGCAACTTCGCTCCACAGCTGCAGGAACTTGTCGAGGGATGCGGTTCCATTTGGAGCGTGACAGATTGCTGGAGTACAAAGCTTTCTCCAGCGATGCATTTACAGGCCTGCTCAAATGTAGCCAGGCAATGGCATTGTATCTTGCCAGACCGTCAGTCTTTAAAAAACAGCAAGAACCAAGGAAGAGAGGATCCAACACCCCCTCAAAAGGAGGTGGAGGCCACTTGAAGACTTTGGCATGGCACTGCAAAAAGTACAGACTGGAAAAAAAAACACAAGAACCAGCTGACTGAAATTGAATTTCGTTTAAAATTGCAGCGCCAAATTCAACGCTTGTGTCAGGCTCTTGCAGATTCAAAAACGGTGATCCGAAGGCTTTGAATTGTGAAGTCACTCACATCCAGTCAGTTTGGAGCGTCTCAGTCTTCTCCGGCCTCATAAGACTCATAGTGCCAAGAGGCCAAATCAAGCTACAAAATACGATTCTCCACCCCACCACAATGCAAAAGAAAATGTTTGAACATGGGCTGGAATCCTGGAGAGGCTCGAAAGAAAGGTTATCATGTTTTGTAAAGTGAAGAATTGTTTGTCAATGTTTGAAAGGTTGGCGCAGAAGTGCTGTAAATTGCAACATCGGTTCCTCTTTTGAAATTGAAATGTGCAGATATTACCGGGCGTCTATTTGAAATATATGTTTACATTCAAGGCACATGCTGTTGTTTGGTGCCCTTCAAAACCAACATGTGGTATGTATCATGTCGTTTGAATATGACTGCGACTCTTCACAAACACTCAAACGATAGCAGGGTTGTTGACATGTTCAAAGTGCATGGAAAATTTGTCACGGTGACTGCGCAAGGATTTCCAGGCAATTCTTGTTGAAAATTGGTTCAGTTTGTGACACGTAACACCTGGTACTTGGATCATCCCACGAATCAGAAGTGGTTAGTAACAATAGTTATTAAACGAGAACACGACGCCGCAACGCAAATGGCAATGCAGCAGTGCGAGCACCCTTTTGTCGGGCACTTGAGCCAAACCCGGTTGTTGGAATATATGTTCTACCCCAACCCAGGCTGGCAGGTCTTGGAACATGGTGCAGGCTCAATAGATGTGTATTAACAACAGTGTTAGGTGCAAACATAGTTCATTGTTAGGTTACGGGTGGTGCGTCATGGCATCTCACCCTCATGTTGGTAAATGGGTCAAATCACCTGCATTTCTTCTTCTCCCCCTTCTTGCATTGAGCAATGGAGAATGCTTGGCTGAATGGAAGCTTCTGGAGAAATCAGCGAATTTGTATATGGACGTTCATTTGTTGCAAGGCCTCAATCCACTTGGCTACTGGTAGCGGCTTCGTAAATGGGTCTGCACGCTGAGCAGCAGTCTTGATGTAAAGCAATTTGCCTGTTTCATTCTCTGAAAAGAATTCATGAATGGATCCTATATTGATCGTAAACACTTTCTTGAAGCGTCTCAATTTCGGACTATATCCTGAGTCGACGATCTGGATCACTGCCGAGTTGTCCTGGTACCCAAACATCTGGATTTCTCGTTGCAGCACGCATTCAAGGAATTCTTGCTTAGGGATCGCTTCAGAGAATAATTCTAACCCTAGCGAAAACATCTCTGCTTCTGTAGTTGATCTTGCAGTAGCGGTCTGTTTCTTACTGGTCCAAGATAGTGGCCAAAAACTGTTCGGCCCTTCGAGTGTGAGATACATTCCGCATGAGGACTTTGTGTCCTCATGAGCTGAACAGTGATCTGCGTCCGTGCACATGCACAAGTACAACTTTTCAGCAGGATCGGCAATGGTACCTTTCAGCCTAAACCCCTTTGAGCCAAACAGATAACACATTAGACGGTGAAGTCGTTTATCATCTGCCCTAGCCCAAACTGTTAAGCGCCGAGTCAGGTCAGCAATGGCCTTCATTAAATCTGGCCTGGCCAATCTGGCACACCACAGAACTTTCATTAGGACTTTGGACGCCTCATTGGAGAGAGCTCCTCTTTCGTCCCAATCATCATCTGTGAGACTGCCTTCCGAGACATATGGCGATGGAGCAGGCTTGAGAGTTCTTCCGCTCAACTCTTCATACATGGAACATGCATTTTCGATGAACTCAGTCATTTCAAACGAACATGTGGTGGAAACCCCATCCCTGACAAATTCATGGCCTCTGCCTAGTACGCGGTTGACATCAGATGGTTCATTTATCTAAAGATGTTTCTGAAGTTCCGCCCAAAAGGACTCATGTCTGCCTTCGGGTCCACTCACCAAAATGTCGCCTACATACAGACTAAGCAACAATCCATACGATGGCAGCCAATAGTTGGAGGGAAAATCATCCAGGTGTACACCATTCATCTGTGTCATTACTGATTTGAAGCGTTCATTCCAATGATAGCCACTTTCGGGATGGCCGTACAGTGAACGCCACAGCCAAACACATGGACGCACGATGTGACGCAAATGCTCCGGAACTAGTTCTACTGGAAGTTCGACCGACGTAGGCACTTTGGTGTCCAAAAAGGATTGCAGATAGGCTCGCACCACATCTGACCGTGTGGTCTTGTTACCTTTGATTGCACCAAAAGCCAAGTTACCATTTATGGCTGACATGCCTGCAGGACAAACCTTTGAATCCAGAAGGACTGCGAGATTACCTTCTCCATCTCTAATCTGGTCGCCACGAAAAACAATTCTGGCCGTCAACTTTCTCAATTCTGGTGACTAGTAATGCTTTATGCTAAGAATGGTCATGATACGTCCTACATGAAAAGGTTCCTTTCTCTTCATGAGTTCAGATCTTGGAACGACCTCGTCATACAACCAAATCCCATTTGTCAGGATTCCGTCCGACTCCTTCTGAATGGCTTCCTCCCAACCCTCATGCTTGTGCCAGTCCTTTCGATCCAGCAACATGTGAATCGCAGCAAAAACATCGTCCTGATCTGGCTGGTTTGATTGGTGTTGTGCTTCAGGGCTCGAAATGACTGTTGGCATGAGAGGAACATCTTCTACATAGAGCGAATTACTGACACATCTGCACATGGTTTCCGTGTAGAAAGCTGACTTTGAAGTCTTTGATCCTTCAAGTCTGGAATGTTGGAAGTCACGAGGATGTTCACATTATGAGCTGGTTACCACTCGCCACTTCTTTAGGTGTGGGCGTCCATCACTATCGACAAGTCCTTATTCGCAGCCATCAGGTTCTGCAACATAAAGGTTGTGCTTGACGATGAACTGTACCAACTCTGGCAAATTCCAACCAGCACAACCACGGGGCCACTCAGAAGCCACATGGCCGCCGTTTTCCAAAACTTTCTCTGCACACCTTATGAAATTCTTTCGGATCTTTCTGGACTTTCGCCTGGACGTTTCCAACCTGCGAATAAAGCTTTTTCCTATGCGAGATTTGTTGACTTGCTGCCATGTGCTCCAAGGGCCACAAGGGATGCTGGCCCATAGATCGCAACCAGGAAATTTGGATAGCAACTGTATCAAACTGTCAACCTCTCTATTGTTGCCTTCTTTTGTGCTGCGAAAATTATCTAGTCCATGTTCCTGGTTCACTTTTCCAAGCATGGAATCTTCACTGCAGCAAAATTCAAACATTGTATGACCTTTGTCCCCTCTGATCTTCCTAGCTTTTGGAGGCTTGACCGGAGAAATGCCTGCTGCGATACTGTCGCAGTTCAGTTGAACTCTTGGGACAATCTCTGCTCATTGATGCAATGAAGAAATCACTCCGCTTCTCAAAGCGTTGGCTGTGATGATTGGCTTTGGAAACACTTGCTTGGCATGTACCCTGCTTCGGATCGATTGGCTTTGATGGGAAAAACCATGTGCATCCTGTCCAACTCTTGCAAGAAATTCTTTGGTGTGGATGAGCTTGCCAATTGTCACGGTGCACTGAGGTTACTCCACGACACTTCCATTCTGTTAACCTTTCGGATGTTACATCTTTTGGCTTCAAAAGGACAATCTTTTCCGACAGGGGCATGAAGACGTTTCCTAGGCCTTAGAATAATCATCTTCCAAGCAGCTTCGGAATCATCATACTCCCAGAAATCACCTAGCTTTTCAGGATCTTTGGACTCCGGTCCCTTAGCATCAAACTTCCCAGGTGCATGGCAACTCTGGAAGAAGGCTTTTGCATCAACAGATTCCTCTGATGGTGTTTTGGGTGCTGGAGTCTCTGGTGCAGAGATACCGTGCTCTTTGGCAGCTCTTGCGAGTTTTTCATTTTCCAACAACGTTCCAAAGCTTTGGAATTGCCCTATCCAAGGTTACATACGTTCTACGCTTGCGGACCATAGGATCTGGGACACCTTCCTCAAATGGCAAGGCAATCTTTGGCAGCTCACCGGAGCCTCCTTCCAACTTTTCTTTTGCAGCATTGAACACTGGGAAAACAAAGGAATCTGGAACAACTATCTTTGATGCATAAACTTGGATAGGCCTTCCACAGCCTTTGGCATTCAACCTAACACTTTCGTAGTCCATTTTCTTGTGTTTGTACCCAGAATCAAGTCTCCATCCTACAAATAAACCAGGAACAGTCCTAGCTTCAAATGAAGGCTTGTCCACATGTTTGGGAGGTTTGTAGTAAATCAAAGCACCCAGCGGCACCCAAAGACCCTCAGAGCCATTCATTTAGCCGCAGGATTTCCTCATGAGCTTTGGCCTAGGTGCGTAGAAGACTTCTGCATTGCCAAGAGTTTCACATCATTGGCATCTATCCATCAAAATGAAACAGATGAATCGAAGCGCAACAAGCAAGGATGGAACTCATATGAAGCCGCCAACAACGGTGAGCCATTTGACACCTTCCTTGGTGCGCCTTATGAGGCTTTCTAGCTTAGAGTTGTGAAAAGGATCATTTGGAACCCCACCCTCTGGTAGCCACCCCAAATACGAAACTGCTTCTGTCAATTCAAGTGCCGCATCGGATTTCACTGTGCACATGGCCTTTCCATGAGCTTTCGTTCCCCAAAATTTCTGAAGGCATTGAATGTTTGAATCGGTAGTCCGACTCGTTTGTGGAAAAGCTTGGATACAACCACTGTATTCGTCTAAGCAAATCAGGCAAGCCTTTTCTCCCTCCGAACCTTTTGACAGATCATCTCCTAGGATCAAATGGTCCACCCGCAACTTGTGTCCGAAGAACAGCGGCGGCAATTCATCTGGGTTTACTTCGTGCTTCCTACGGTGATATCTTGCTGTCATTTTAGCTCGCATGCAAATCTCGCAGCTTTTGGATTTGGGGAAGTGAGTTAGCAAGTTATCCGGGGAATCCAATTCAGAACTTTCTTCCTCAGAACTCTCTGCTTCTACTTCCTTACCCTCTCCTCCTTCCTTTGCTAAGGCAAAAGCATGAAATCTGGATCATCACTGCGCGCTACAATACTTTCATCTCCCGACCAGACGTGTTCATATGGCTCGGGTTCTGCTGGCATGGCTGTGGCCAAAACTTTATCCACCATGATTGGTACATTCTCCACTACCTATAGGTACCCTATCTGCATAAACTTTTGCACTCTCTGGACAATGGAAAACTACATCAGCTAACCACTCCGGTTTTATGAAAAATGGCAATTGATTTGGGAACCCAGCCCTTTCCTTGCTCATTGACTTGCTGGCCAAGTGACAAGGCTGCGGGGCACTCTGGAAGTGCAGAAAAGATGTCCTTCTCCTGATTGCTCTCCTCGAAGGCGGACAGCTTCACTGCTATTCCTAATACCCCCACCTGTGGAGAAACGAAGCTTTTCAGGGGCCTCATCCAAGAATGGAATCCATCTGGGAGGTCTTTCTTCGAAATCAAGTTGCGTCCAGCGCCAGAATCGATCAAAAACTCTTGTTTGATCGCCAATGGGTCAGTCATAGTAGCTAGGGCAGCGAAACACTTGAATGCTTGTGCAAACATGCGTGGTCGCTTCAACTGCTTCCTGGCTTTGGATACCAATCACTTAGCATTGTAAACTCTGGTTCGCAAACGCAAACGGTTGGCTAGACTTGGATTGCGTTTGTGGTGCTTGATGGCAGCTCACACCCTCCGCACTTGCCCCCTTGACCGAAGACCCGATAACTGCTCCTGCAACGACATGGCCAACACCTGCATGCACGGTTGCTGCACCAGCTGAATCATCTGCACTAGACTTCAACCCTGCTGGCTTCGGCCCTTTATACAGATTCTTCTTATCATGCAAATACTGGCACTTTTCGCCCTTTGTGCAGGAATCAAACGCGAAGTACATGCAAGGCCTTTTGGAACGATCAGGCTGTTGCTGTTTGTCATTTTTATCTTGGCTGGATTTCGATGCACCTTTGCCTGTACCTTCGGTAGCATTTGCGGCAGCGGCAACATCTTTGGATCTGTTAGTGTCTTTGGTTTCCTTGCCACCTTGCTCCTTCTTTGACTCCTTGGAATCCTTTTCTTCCTTTTTCGGCGTTTCCGCTTTGGCTTTTGACTTATCTGGTTTCTCCTTTTCTTTGCCGGCTTTTGCAACGTTTGCATTGGCTTCAGTTGGCTTGTTGGTTTTGCTTGAACCCATTTCAGCAAGTGATTTCTCTACGCTCACGGTGTTATCTTCTAGTTGATGGATCTCAGTCATTTCAACCAACTTATCATACAGCCACTTCGACGACCGCTTAGACGAACTTGAAGAGGCATTCCTGCATCTATCAATAACCAACTGCATTTTGGGGTGACCTTTCAACTGCTCGAAAAGAAGGTTTCTAACCGCTGACTCGGAAACGGTTTCTGAATTCCTCCAATGAGCGAACATCACTCCCTGATGGCATTTTGAGGTTCAAAAGGTGATTCTGGGTCAACGCAACCCCTTGGTCTTTCTCCATTTTGAACTTCTCAAATACGATCCACAACAGGTTTCTGCCCTTTGGTTGGCAATCAAGCTTCTGTGCCTCCTCCGGCACTGTCTGGAAGTGCATTGCAAAACGTGGAGAGTTCAAGCAACTTGCTCCACAAAACTCTATCAAGCAGTGGATAAGGCAACGAATTAGCTAAGTTTGCATTTGGGTTCATACACTCTTAGATCCACGCAAACACAGGAGTCTCATCAGTTTTGGCCAACTTGCAAACCACATTGAAAACGGAATTCCTGAAAGGTCTGGCTTCTGCGGCGCTCTTGGGAAGAGCTGGAAATTTCATCGTGTCAGAATGCTTAACCCTCATCAGCTTTTTCTCTTCTTTGTAAGGGTCACTGGATTGGGCATTGGAGATGACTGCTGACCCCCTTGATGATTGAGGAGAGTTCCCACCACCCCCATTCCGTAACGCTCCCGAAAAGGAAGCGGGTTTTGAACCCCTGGAAGAAGATGATGAAAATGAGCTTGAAGGTGAATTTGGTGGACCTCTCTCAGCCTGTGGTGATACAACAGTTGCTGGTAATGCTTTATTACTACTCTGGTGTCCCGTCATGAGCTGCTTAATCAACATTTCTAGGTCTTTCCTAGATTGAGGCATTCCTGATTGTGAATCATACCCACTACCCGGTGCCCCTCCAGCGGTGCCTAATGGCAACTCGCTGGCCGCTGCAGAATGCAGATCCTGATTCGGAATCACACTGGTGGAATGTGGCAACAGCAAACGATTTGGACCGGCGGATGCACTGGACAAACCCCCTTGAGGGGTGGCTATGGAGAAAACTGGTGGACCTTCACTGGCATTTCGTGGGTCACCTACTCCTACACCCGCGCGATTGGAGTCTATGACTGTGGTGTTCAATGACGTCCTTAAGGAAGAAATGACAACACATTGATCATCGACCCGCTTCAATAGTGTCTCAACCAAGCATGATTGTTCTTCAACCTTCTTGGTCAACATCGAGTTCATATGAACCAGCTCTGAAATCTTCCCTTCCAATGTTGAAACATGAATCTGCGCTTCCTTTCTCAAATTCATCAGCTCCAATTGAGTGCATTCAGGTTCTTGATGGGCACGGGCAACCTCTTCCCTAGCTTGATTTCGGATTCCTTCTACTTCTAGCCTAGCTGAATCTACCAGTTGAGAAGCTTGCAATTGGGTCTCAGCTACTTGGGCTCGGGATTCCATGGAAGCTTGTGATGCAACCTGTTGAGAAAACTGAATTGCCTCCCTCCGCAAATCATTACGAACTTGCTCAATGTACTGGAATGCTTCTGCCTGGACCTCATTCCTAGGTCTCATTATGGCTTCATTTGCCTGAGCTAAAACAAGAGCATCCAAAGCTACATGAAGTTCATTCCTAATTTGATGAGTATTCTGCACAAAAGTCTGATGTGTATGGGATAGCCCCCGAAGGAGATTGGTTTGGCACTTCATTTGTTGGAGCGCTGACTCCCTGCAAGAAATTGGATAGGGTTTCAGGACTTTGAACTTTGAACTGGACTCTGAACCGGACTTAGTGCTCTGGGTCTCTGGGTTATGGCCCTAGTTTCTGGTGAAGAACTTGAAATGGACACAGTAGAGCTTCCTTGTTCCGCCCTCACTTGGGATGCAGGCACAATGGTTCCCCCATCCGATCTAGATCTTGCCTCACTAGAGTCTGATGGTCATTCATTTAGATTCGCCATTGCTCAGTTGGCTGGGCAATGCACAAACTCTCCCACCCTGCAAGGGTTAAACCCTTTTTCTTTTTACTTCACACAGTTCAATCTGAACGCAACCACTCCTCAATGGTCTCGAAGGAGTCCTCAAAGTAACTCACTGATCGATGGCCTGCTGCAGATGGTTTACGCCTCAACTTCACGTGAATTGTCTCAATGTTTAATGAAAAGGACCTGCACTCTTCAAGATACCGCGCTTTGTCGTCGATAAAAAGAATCTGCTTGTGATCCAAATCAAGTTGCCGAATGAAGTCCCTAAGGACACCAGCTTTGCCCTCGTTCCCACGATCTCGCCTTGTAATCAAGACAAATGAGAAGCTGCAATCTGTCGCGTTTAAGAACTCAATGACTTCGTTCACCCTCCGGTCTGTGTCGACATAAGAAAGAATTGCAACGAACAACGACTTGTTCAAAGCCTCTCCCAATCGAGCCGTCTTTACAACAGTGTCAACACACTCCTGCGGAGCACGACCAAAAAAATGAGCGTCGCCTGTCCGGCTTCTATTGAATACTTGGTGCCAGTCGATAAACAAGAACTTCGATGCCCTTGTGACTCTCTGCAAATCCAGATGATCCACCGAACGAAAGATAAACTCAGGATCGGGCGTCCACAATAACCAAATGCCTCCAGCTCCAGGCGTGGATGACAACTTGAAGGTTTTGGGATGATCTTCCTATCAAGGTCTTATACTGATCGGGATGACGAAGTTGACTGATGCTGTGCCTCGTGCTCCTGCTGAATCACTGGCTTACGGAAAGTTGCTCGACCAAGCCGGGGCTCGTCAAGGATGTATGGGTACGAATTGGACAAAAAGCCTTGTTGCAAACCTCCACGGATGAATGCAGCCTTTTGATTGTATCCTCTTCGGCCACCTCTCCCAAAATCGATTAAATCCCACAGAATTGAGTTGATGTCAGAATATGCAGAGTGGGGCACAACAGTGCCAGAGATGTTGTCGACAAAGCCCACAGCCTTACGGCTGATAACCACGAGAACACGACGCCGCAACGCAAATGGCAATGCAGCAGTGCGAGCACCCTTTTGTCGGACACTTGAGCCAAACCCGGTTGTTGGAATATATGTTCTACCCCAACCCAGGCTGGCAGGTCTTGGAACATGATGCAGGCTCAATAGATGTGTATTAACAACATCTTAGGTGCAAACATAGTTCATTGTTAGGTTGCGGGTGGTGCGTCATGGCATCTCACCCTCATGTTGGTAAATTGGTCAAATCACCTGTATGTCTTCTTCTATTAATGATCTTATTAATCCATATCAATCCACTTGTACATGGGATGATTCTCCAAGTATTTCCTTTTGTCCAAGAAACAAAAGATTTGAAGCCAAATTAGCTGTGTGAACAAATGTCTGCCAAAGGCAAATTTCCGAAATCATATGTTTTGGCTCCCTTGTGATCAAGCACAAACAACCTCAGTTGGACATTTAAAAATGATGCCAGAGACAGGTCATCACAGACGTGATATAGTTATTCTCATTGGTATCTACATGGATGTGCGGGACCCAGATAGGTGGTTTATAGTCTATGTATGTAACCCATATATATGTGTATATATATATATATATATACATGCACATATAATCCATTAATCTAACTAGGGTATAATGTGCTTATTACATATGAACAAACCCTGTGAAATCAATTCACCAAAGCCTGGGATGCCTTTGCAAAGGACCTTCTCACAAGATATTGTTGTGCCAAAATCTCTGAAAGAATCTCTGGACAAGCAGGATTTTTTCTGGAAATGCTCACCAGATCTCTGAAAAAAGGACCTTCTCACAAGACCGATAACAAAGATATCCTAGATCTCGCCAATTGTTTCCACGCAAGGAATGCGGTGAGGACGTCACAAGCTGTAGACACAGACCCCTTCGAGGAACTGACAAGATCTCTGTACAAGGACATGTTCAAAGGAGCTCTCTAATGCGGGAAACAATGCCATAAACAACTATATACAATATGGGGATGATTTATAGCAACCATTTATGGTGATTTGGATATGGTTTATCAAAGTTTTTTTGGGTTTACCACATTACTAATTATATAAATATCTTGGTACGAAGATCTCTTCGCAGCTCAAAACCAAATGCTTGTGCGAGACTTCCTCCAAGAATGAAACTACAAGAGCTGAAAATCCAGCTCTCATGCAAGACTTCCTCCAGAAAAGGACAGACGTCGTTCAAAATACATGGAAGTTGCAAAGCTGAAAATAGCTCTCGGACGAGGTTTCTTCCAAAAACTCAGAAGACCTTGAACGTCACCATGACGAAATGGTTTGTAAGGTTCAATGCAAAAAAATCACAAAGTATTGCGCCAGCCACGAAAAACGGACCCAAGGACTCAAGCTATTCGAAGTGCCGCGCTCACTCCGATCCAAGCAACAGAGTCTTGTTTTTGAAGGTTACGCAATCGGGCATCCATGTTTACACCTGCCAAGACTATGTGTGCGTGCAGACAACTTCACACCTACCACGTTTTCTGAAATGTGCATTGTCCCGTGCACTTGTCACGCAAAACAAAGGTTCTGATCCTTCAAAAGATGGAACCTTTGTGGCACGCTCACGCAAAACCCACGGCCCACAACCCTCAAGCCCTGCTGAAAAGAACACCTGCAGTAAGAACTTCTTAGTGTGGACATGTTAGGGGAACTGCACATCATATCTGTCACCCCGATTTTATTTAAAGCAGTTGCTTAAAATCCCTAGGTTGGCATTGAGCCAAGAAGCTCCGTTGCATTGGTGATCTCGTTGCTTTCCTCTTGGGGTTTGGTCCCTGGTGCCAATGACTGGCTCGATGAAAACTGCCTCCAGGTCACAACCAGTGATCGGTGAGTCAGCGCGGAAGGTGCATAGGGTTTGCTGGATTCCACTGGTCTGAAACAGACAACTCACCAGAAGAAAGACATCCAATCCAGGCTGTCTTGTGAAAAATGTTCTGGGACCGCTTTGGCACAGCATACTATACACACCATGCCTTATTAGAATGGTTCTCAAAACGTGGTCGCTTTTCGCCCCTCTCTTTTAATCAACCACGGTTGATGCAAATGATAAAACATCCAACCCAAATCCAGAAAACTATGTTCTTCCCAGCAAGAATAATGTTGCATATTGTTTCCATAGTCCATTCTTCCACCTATCCAACATTCCCTCGGTGCGTGACGTGCCTGGATTGTGGTTTCCTCTTGAGAGAAGGATCGAAGGAGCTGGATGCGATGCGCCTTAGCCAGGCCCAGCTACTAGCCCTGGGCCCTCTGCTATGGCAATCCCCAAAAAGATGGAAAAGGTAGTTTCCCACTGTTTTAGTAGGAATTTACTTCTCTATCTTTTTTGGAAAGTTGCTACACGCTGGAATCTCAGAACTATTTGAATGGGTATTGTTTTTGCAAAAGCGCCAGATTGAGAGGTAAACCTACAGTGTTTTGTGATTGTTTTCTTCACTTGAGTCTGCAAAGTGTCGGAGAACAACCATCTAGCTCGCATACCATATTAGTCACTTGGGTATCAGTCAGTTCACCCCGGTACCCTGTAGTTCACTCCCATATAGCTGGTAGTTATGGATGTTCATCCCCCCAAAATGTGGTATAGCATGGTATAACCATCATTGAACCCCATTTAGCTCGCATAAAACCACCATAGTTGATGGTTAAATCATGTTATATAAATCCCCCCTTCTTAGCTGGTTTTCATCCATCCCCATTGTTAATAACAATGCTGTTGTACCATGTGCTCCACAATGCACACAATAGTGTCCGTGTACAATATGCTGCCCAAGGCCTTGAGCCTGAATACAATTGAGCCCAGAGGAAAACAATGCAGTGAGTGCAGTGAGCGCAATCGTGGAAGTGAACAATTAAGGAGACTGACAATTGGAACAGTGAAACTTTAAATGGTAGCGGAGCAGAGATCCTGGTAACACAATCCAGGTGAGCTCCAATACCGCACACACAACACAAACACCACACCCACACGAGAGGAGAAACAATTGCGCTGACGACAGGTCAGGCAACAACAAACATCGCAACCATACAAACACAACAACAAGCGCAAGAGGAAAGAGAACAGAGAAAACCGTGTAGGACAAAGCCTTGACCCCGACAATACGTTAGGCGAGCTTTGGCACAGTTTACAGGAGCAACAGCCCCAGCAGCAGCGGCAGCTGCGACAACCACCACAAACACACAAGAAGACTTGACAAGCATCAGCAGGTACAAGCTGAAGCCACCATTCTACAATGGTGACTATGGAACATTTAAGGAATGGAAATACAAGTTCGCTGCATATATGGGCCTGATGGACAATGTGTACACAATGCTACTACCAGCATCAGAGACAGCAACAACAGAACTCACAGACGCACAACTGCGAGCTGCAGCAGACACAATTGAGGATGGAGAGAAGCACGTACAACTGGCAGCAGACATCAGGTACATTCTCATGAACATCACAACCAACTCAGCAGCAACTGTTTGCAGACAATTTCAGCACAGCAATGGCTTTGAGATCTACCGACAACTTTGTCGTAGATTCTCAATTCCATTAGGCACAAGGTCAATTGGCTATTTGACCAAGCTGCTGAAACCAACATTCGACACAAACAACTTTGAAGAATCATTTGCAAAATGGGAGTTCGAACTTTCGAGATTCGAACGAGACAATGGACAACAACTACCGGACTCAGTGAAGATAGCAGTGCTCCTCAACGAGACAACAGGACCACTACAACAACACCTACAACTGAATTCAGGATCCAACCCCACCTACAGACAAGTGAAAGACACAATCATCGAATACTACAGGTCAAACACAGCATTCACAAGGTTGGCACAATCCTCGAGTGTGGCAACACACTATGGCGGAGGACAAGCGCCAATGGACATTGGAGCATCCCACAAAGGCAAAGGCAAGAACAGAGGATACAAAGGAAAAGGAAAAGGAAACAAGGGTAAAGGAAAAGGCTACGGCAAACAAGGCTACGGTGTATACAAAGGAAAAGGAAAGCAAGGAGGAAAACAACAGCATCAATGGCAAAGACAAGGATACCCAATTGGACAAGGAAAAGGACAATCGAACAATCAGTACAAAGGAGACAAAGGGAAAGGAAAAGGCAAGGTTAAAGGAAAACAAGTGGCCAACACATGCTACAGGTGTGGACAGCCAGGACACTATGCGCGCAATTGCAGAGTGCCAGTCTACAACGTAGCAGACAATGCTGCATACAACGAGCAGTACGATGCGACAGCACAATGGTACTCACAACATGACCACTACGACCCAAACTGGTACTCCAAGGACTACACACAAGGTAGTCAGCCACCACAACATAACACATAACTTGCACTTCCCTCAGCCTCAGCACCAGCATCATCGGCAGAGATGGCAGCTTAATGAATCCACCACAAACAATCCATATAGTTTCAGGCATCGGCATGATGGTAGCAACAATGAATGAGGAGAAGGATGACAACAAGGAGGAACAAGACACACAACAGGTGTCAACAATGAAAGGACACAAGACAGCACAAATCATGATTGACAGCGGTGCAGCGACACATGTCTGCCCACCTTGGTTCGCAGACAACTACCCCATACACAAGCTTGCACCAGAACAAGGACCACAGTTGAGGACGGTCACAAACAAAGAAATACAACTCCACGGAGTAAGATGGGTCTACATGCAATGTCAAGGACAACCAATCGTCATACCGTTCTACGTGTGTGACGTGCATGATACCATCCTGTCAGTAACAAGACTGGCAGAACAAGGCTTTGACATCAGGTTCAATGATGTCCCAACAATGACACACAACAAAGGTTTCAACGTACAACTGGTACAGAGGAACAACCTCTACTACCTTCCAGCAACAATTATACACCTCACAAAAGACATGCAACTTCAAATACAGAACATCGACAACGGCATGATAGCAATGATTGCCCCAACAACAAGGACGACACAAGGATATGAACAAGTGCTTGGAGGAAGAAACGACTATTGGGCCTACAACAATGAGGGATACTTGGTGAGATTCCACAGAACAATTAGGAAGTCACTATTTATCCCAAAAGCCAACAACTGTCCTGTTCCCTTGAACAACTTGACAATTTCAGGAGAACATTGATTCGAAGAAGAGACGGCAATGTAGAAGACATTACAGAAGCATACAAAGATTTGCCGTTCAAGATACAAAAGCGTGAAATCAGTGGACAACAATGGCAAGGAGAAAGTTGGTTCAGGGTGAAGCAAGCAGGCAGTTCAACAGGAACAGCAACAACAATTGCAAAAGCACCACCTCAACAGAGTGCAACAAAGAAGCTCAGCCCACAATCACGTGGATCGCAACCACAACAACCACCAACGCCACCAACAAGGATGCAACGGCACATTGGCAAACAACCAGAATTGCCAAGGGTGTCACCATCAATTCCACCACCACAAATGGCACAATCCAACCACGACTATTGGTACAGAGAAGGACATTTCTGGAAAAGAGTCCACAATGTTCCACGCATGGAACTGTATGTTCCACAACAAGAAGACGATGGCCCAGATGTGACAAAACTACTACCAGCAAGACAAACAATCATCAAGCCGACACATGAAGAGAGAGAATTTCTATACGAGGATGATTGGACAAAAGAAGGAAGCAAGCAATGGACTCGACACTGGACAGGATCATCAAACTTTGAAGAAGACATCAGCTACAAGTACGAATACGTTGAGGATGATGCACAAGAAGCACAACAAGCAACAAAAGCAAGAGCAATTCCAGCACCAAAACAACCGACACCACAAGAAAGAATGGAACACAACCTGACACACCTTCCTTACAGGACATGGTGTCCGATCTGCACGAAGAGCAAAGGCAGAGCAGACAATCACCCACAACAGCAGCAACAAAGCAAACAGCCAGTGGTACAAGCAGACTTCACATACATGAAAGCATATGGAGACAAACAAGTCGTGCCTGTGTTGACAGCAATTGATGCAGAAACCGTTTTGGCAATGGCCGTACAGGTACAAGACAAGTCACAGCAATTCCACTACCTGGTGAAATGCCTGCAAACATTCTTATATGTGAATGTGGCCGAGCACAAGCAATTCTGAGCCCAACAACTCTCCACTCAGATCAGGAAGACTACCTGATACAACCGCTGAAAGCCACAGCATCAGCAATGGGTGGAAACATAGCGGTGAGACAATCACCCACATACTCGCCACAATCACACGGCAGCGTGGAAAGATTCCACAGGACACTAATGGGACAAGTGAGAGCGCTGCTCCAACAAGTGTCAACAAACTACGACATCCAAATTACAAACAAGCACCCAGTCCTGCCATGGATTGTACAACACGCAGCATATCTTCTCAACCGATATGCTGCGCACAATGATAGGCAAACAAGCTACCAACGAAGATGCGGAAAAGACCACAAGTCTCCCCTATGCGAAATTGGTGCGACAGTACGATACCACCTTCCAACAATCAGAGTCTTATCAAAGCTTGAGGCAAGGTTCTACAATGGCATTTGGCTTGGAAGAGACACAATGACCAACGAGTCCATCATCGGGATCTCAGGAAAGATCATCAGGGTGAGAACAATAAGAAGACAAGTATACCCTGAAAAGTACAACAAACAGTTGATGAACGTGGTCAATGCATACCGTGGACAAGCCCAACACCAACACAAACAATACAACCAGCAATGCTTCCACTTGCAAACCCAAAGGCAGCAAGCCATGCAATTGGAACACAGACAGCGGTTGGACAACAAGCAACGAGCACGCAGACTCCAGTGCAACAGCCACCACAGTTGCCGAGTCAAGCAATGGGTTCACAACCAGTGGTGCCCACACACCAGAGCACAGCAGCAACTTCACCAATGGCAACATCACCACCAACAGTTCCACGACAAGCACTACCAATGCCATTACGACCACCACCAGCAAAAGCATCACCAACAAAGAGAGCACAAGATGAAGCAACAGGAGAAGCAGAATCAAAACAAGCAAGGACACAACAAGAGCCCAAAGCCAAGGAAAGAGCACAAGAGCCGAAGGCGACAAGACTGAGGGTAGACGCAGTCACAATTACGACAAAGAAAGGTGAGAAGATCACAACAGCATCGAATGAAGACAATGAAGAAATGGAAAACGAGAAGATGCTGTTGGAACCACAAGTCTGGGACACAGAAGGCCTGGACAAAGAACAGATAAAACAAGGCATGAAGAAAGAAGCAGAGTCAATGAAGAAACAAGGTGTCTTCAAAGAAGTTGACGTCAATGATGCTCCACAGCAACACAGGAACAACATCATAGACTCATGATGGGTCTTACGACAAAAGGGCAATGAAGTGAGAGCCCGAATAGTGGCCAAAGGATTCACAGAAAGAATCAATGATTTGGATGACATTTACGCAAGCACGCCATCTTGAGAATCCTTTTGACATTGGCCATCTTCAAACAATGGTTCGTCAGAGCAGGCGACATTTCCACAGCATTTCTACATGCACCAACAGGCAACGACAATCTCTACATGTGGCCACCAGCAGAACTCTATGGACAACACTCCACAATCGTGTGGCAATTGCTGAAGGCCATTTATGGCCTACGCACAAGCCCGAAGTCATGGCAAGACTTCCTGGCCGACGTCCTAAGACAATTGGGACTCACAAGACTGGTCTCAGAACCCAATGTCTACCGCAATGCACAACAAACAGTTTTTGTCATGGTCTACGTGGATGACCTTTTGTTTCTAGGAGAACAATCGGAGGTCAACAGGATCTTCGAAGCAATCCAACAGAAGGTCTTGTTACGACTAACAGGTGAGCTCGCCTAGGCAAAACAATCTCGTTCCTCGGCAGGAACTCAACAAACAATGGCGATCACATTGTGCATCCAACAATCACACCACAAGGCATCAGCACATTCGACCTCAATGTGTACGCAGACGCTGATTGGGCAGGTTGCCCAACAACAAGGAAGTCCACAAGCGGGTTCACAATGACCCTACTGGGAGCCACAATACACTTCGGAAGCAGGACACAAGCAGTAGTGGCACTATCATCAGCAGAATCAGAACTGTACGCAATTGGAACAGCAGCACAAGAAGTACTACATGCAATGAACTTCATCAAGGAAGCAATGGCAGGAACAAGAGTTCATGTCAAAATACGTACAGATTCAACAAGCGGCAAGAGCATAGCAACAAGAATCGGCAGCAGCAAGAAAGCAAAGCACATTGACCTCAAATACCTGTTCATACAACAACTTGTGCACACTGGGATCCTGACAATCCACAAGGTTGGGACCCATGACAACCATCTTCACAAAGTATGTCACGGCAGACATACTTCACAAGCACCTGCACAATGTTAGCCTGCACGGCCAGCACTGAGCACCGACAACCAACCACGACAGCACAAGAGTTTCACTATGCATACCGCGCGCACAATACGTACACGCGACGCGCACTCGAGCCATGGTACACTATATTTTTACTGGGGATACTATGTCTAAAACAATATCTTCATTATCCTTCTGAACAGGTAGATCTACAACCTTTTTCTGCATGAGTTTTACAATTTGGACTTTCAAATCTGATGCGCACTGATTTGAGAGGGACAATACCTTTGAATTTGAGGAACAATTTCAGTGTGTTTGAAGAAGTTTTCTTGTGACAAATTACATGCATGGAAGTAGACATTTTGTCAACAATTAGAAACAGTGACAAAATGAATGCAGCCACTTTCTTGTGACAATCGGCTGAGTAGACAATCGGTCAGAACAATGGCCAACATGATCCGTGATGGCACCATGGAGGAGATGAACCTCTACAAGATGCCTGTGGGGAAACAAACTATGTCCTTTGCATCCAAGCCCTACAAGAATGATCCTGGATGACAAGACGACCGCCACAATGGTCTATCCAATGTCCAAACTGGACTTGGACTGGGACAGTGTGTTCAATGACAAGCGCCGATTCTTCAGCGCGATGACAACTGAAGAGTTCAACAAGATGATGAAAAATCAGGAGAACAATGTCGTGAAGATCCCGGGCAATTTGAGAGAGCCAAGTTTCAAACAACACTTGCCCTCGCAATCGACCCAGGATGCTCTCTTCACAGTCGACTATCACCTGATGAAGCTCCACATTGAGACAAAGGACAGGGAGACTGTGTACATCTTCAGCTTTTTGCCGGAGACCAATGTGCTCCTCCATAATACCCGTGGACGCACCAGTCTCTTCTCGAGGGGATATTCAACAACACAATACCAGATCCTCTCACCAATGGCCTACCACCTGACTGAGGATAAGAAGCAATCGGTGGCAATCCTGCGCTTGAACAAAGTCAATCCTTTGATGTACAACAGGCTGTACAATTGGAACACTGGGTTCATGTGGGCTTTCCACATGCCATTACAAGTGGAGAAATTTGTGGGGATGGATGAGAACAATGCGTTCCATGCCGTGATCTTCACACAAGCTTTGCAATTGGCTGGAGTGGAATCACTGCAATACCTCAGTGACAATTTGCGTCTGAAGGTCATCACATGGATGTCCAAGAATGGGATTGAGATGCCAAGCAGCGATTGGTTTTACCAAGGACTGTCCGATTTCCTGTTGGGCAATCCAGCTCTCAACAATGCACTGGATGAACAACTGGACAAGAAGGAGGAAGCAAAGGCTTTGAATGAACAAGAGGCCACGGACAGTGCAGAGAAGAAAGACACGAAGCGCAAACTCTTCGAATTCAAGATCGATGAGAACGGAGACTTCACAATGGAAGAGGCCAACAAAGATGAATGAACGGATGAACAATGAAATGCCTGAGAGCACAATCTCGGAGAGGAAGGGCCTACGACAATGCCTATGCACTACGATTTGATGCCCTTCATCTTGGGGATGAGACAATGAGGCATGTGACAATCGTCACAATCTGAGGGACGGTTTTCTGCACAGACTATCTTCAACAATGGTTTGGACAATGTTCGGAACGGTGTAAATGTACCAGTAGTACCGCACAAGGCTGTGGCGGAAGTTTCAAAAATAGGAAACCTATAGGAGAGGTTGGTTGTTGTGAATCACGGATGGCAGAGCGAAGCCACTGATGGACCGAAAGGTGGTTGAGGTCTCTTCTCTTTCTCTCTCTTTCAGTCTCTTTCTCTGACCATCTACCTACCTACACACCTATCTATCTATGCATCCATCTATCTCTCTCTCTCTCTGTCGTGTAGTGCAGTGTGGTGTAATTAGTGTAGTGTAGTGTAGTGTAGTGTCGTGTCGTGTCGTGTCGTGTCGTGTCGTGTAGTGTAGTGTAGTGTAGCGTCGTGTCGTGTAGTGTCGTGTCGTGTAGCGTAGCGTAGCGTAGTGTAGTGTAGTCTTATATAGTTGTAGTTGTAGTTAGTGTGACGTAGTGTAATGTAGTGTAGTGTAGTGTAATGTAATGTAGTGTAGTTGCAGTTGCAGGTGCGGTTGTAGGTGTAGTGCAGTGTTATTCAGTGTAGTGTAGTGGAGTGTAGCGTAATGTAGTGTAATTAGTGTAGTGTAGTGTAGCTCAGTGTAAATGTAGTATTGTTGTAGTTGCCGCTGCAGTTGCGGTTGTAGTTGTAGGAGTAGTGAGGTGTTCTTCAGCGTAGTGTAGTGGAGTGTAGTGTAGTGTAATTAGCGTAGTGTAGTGTAGCGTAGTGTAAATGTTGTATTGTTGTAGTAGTAGTTGTAGTTGTAGCTGTATTTGTGGTTAGTGTAGTGTAGTGGAATGTAGTGTAGTGTAGCGTAGCGGAGTGTAATGGAATGTAATGTAGTGTAGTGTAATGTAGTGTAGTTGTAGTGTAGTGTAGTTGTAGTGTAACGTAGTGGAGTGTAGCGTAGTGTAATGTAGTATAGTGTAGTGGAATGTAGTGTAGTGTAGTGTAATGTAGTGTAGTGTAGTGGAGTGTAATGTATTGTAATGTCGTGAAAGTGTAGTTGTACTTGTAGTGTACTGTATTGGAGTGTAGTGTGGTGTAGTGGTGGTTGTAGTTGAAAATGCTACAAAACCCGCACGTTTTGCTCACTTTTGACAAGATCCACAATCCCTTGCACCTGCCACGCGGAATGACATCTCAACGTCCAAAAGTGGTCCGAACCCCTGGTGTTTTTAACATTTTGACTTCGAAATGTGCTTTGCGCCACAACGGCGTGCACTTTTTCGACATCTCAACTTCCAAAAGTGGTCCGACACTGAGGTGTTTTGTACATTTTGACTTCGAAATGTACTTCGCGCCACAACGGCGTGCACTTTTTCGACATCTCAACTTCCAAAAGTAGTCCGACCCTGAGGTGTTTTGTACATGTTGATTTCGAAATGTGCTTCGCGCCACAACTGCGTGCACTTTTTCGACATCTCGGCTTCCAAAAGTGGTTAAGAAGGCTGGAGATGCAAAATTTCGTTTTACCACAGTTTTGTGCCTATTTTGATGTCGTTAGTTGCCGAGTCTTGCCGGAGTGGGCGGAGTCGGTAAACCTGCTGAAACCTTATGGTGTGTTTTGTACATTTTGACTTCGAAATGTGCTTCGCGCCACAACGGTGTGCAATTTTTCATCTCTCATCTGGCCAGATGGCTCCGCACCCGCCGCTTTAGCGAGCCTACTTTTCGACCCTCCGGAGCTACAAATCATTGAAAAACACCGTGTTTCGCGACTTTCCTACCTTTTCGCGCATCTGCATCTTCTTTCTTCCGACTCTTTCTCTTCTCTGATCTTCTCTCTGCTACTCTCCTCTTCTCTCTGACCCTTTCCATCTCTACTTTTCATCTGTCCATATTGTCGGAAGTTTGACTTCTAAACTTCCTTCGACAAATGATTTGAGTTCTGAACAAAGATCCAACAATAGCAGTTCTAATGTCTTTCCAGTTTAACAATCTGGCAAAGCAATTGTTCAGCTTTGTGATGCTTCAATTGCAACGACAATGGAAGCAAGGGACGGTGTTAATAACAATGCTGTTGCACCATGTGCTCCACAATGCAACCATAGTGTCCGTGTACAATATGCTGCGCAAGGCCTTGAGCCTGAATACAATTGAGTCCAGAGGAAAACAATGCAGTGAGTGCGCGATACACAATTTGGTGACAATCGTGGAAGTGAACCATTGAGGAGATTGACAATTGGAACAGTGAAACTTTACACCCATGTTCTTTGGGGCTCCCTTGTGTCTCCATCCCGAGTTGCTTGTTGAACTTGAAGGAACGACCATCTTCTGCAGGCGGTGCAACCTGACGCCGCCGCGACGCGAAGTTTCCCAAGTCCCAAGATCCAAACTTTTCCATAGCAATTTGTAAAGTACTATAGTTACTATGTTTGTCCTCTGGTGAACATACAAAAAACTATGAAAAATCCACCCATTTTCTAGCTGGGTAAATCAACGAACTTTCTATGGCAATTTTCAATAGCGAGCTGTTAGTTTACCAGAGTGTATGTGGGGTTTGTTTCCCACGAATCTCATTGGTTTATTTCATATGTGCCATGGTCAAGCTGCATGGGATGTATAGAGTATGGACACCCATCATGAATGGGATTCCCAATAAACTGGCATTGATGGACTGATGATCATGCTACGATTTTCACCATAGCACATATATATGCACGTACAAGCATGCTAATACTTCACATACCCTCGGGTAATCAAAGGTGGCTTGGCGGAAAATCCCTCATTTAGTATGATTTTCCGAGTATACGCTCCAGGCTTTCCAGCTAGCCACGTTTGATTCCCAGAGGGTTTTCAAACACTTTCCAACTTATATCCAATATTACCCCCCAAAAAAAAACATTCTTTTTGGTTCAATATCCATGAAATACTCATTCATAGCATAAATGACCCAATGACACAACTCCTTTGACGAGGCCAACTCTCCCGCACCTCAGTGGCCAGGAGTGTAATGCAAGTGGTGATCTTTCGCGTGTCAAACACGGCCAACACCCCAAGCCTGGGCGATGCGGGAGTGAACTCTAAGTGAAGATGGGAATAGAATGGAGATATGAGTGGGATATACAAGCTGAGATTTGGAATACCCAAGCTGGGAAATTCCCGGACTAGCCGTGGAGGGTTTAGTTCGTTGGAAAAATCATTGAACTGTTGCTGGGTGATTTTCGAGCAAAACATGTTTGATGACACCCAAGGGTACACTCTAAACTATGGCAATGTCTATAGAAGGTTGTATCAACCATTGGAATCCGGCTTTTCCCTGGATTCCCCTTGACTTGCGCCCTGTTGGTCTCTCTCTCTCTCTCTCTTTCTCTCTCTCCCACGATGCTGATCACATGTAGCTCTGCAATCAAAGGTCTGTGATGAGAGGTCCGCAACCTCTGCTTTCTCCAACTCAACGCACACCGCCTGCGTTGTCTGCGCTGTGCGACCTTTGGAGGTCAGCCAACTTGATTGGTCAGCCTTTGGTTCTACCAATCAAACGGGCAAGGTGAAATGCGCTAAAACAAGGTGAAATGCCATGGCCATGCAAGATTGCCAGAGGCTACTGGCATTTCTTTCTCATGTCGTGGTGGCATTTCATTGTTTGTCGCTTGGTAAATGCTAATGAGACTTCATCTTTCCGCCTATCTTTCCCCCCAGCGCTTAATCCGTTGGATACTCCGATGCTGTCCTTGACCTTTCTGGCAAGTTCCTCAGAAGACGCCACGCTTCCCAGGTTGAAGAATTTCAACTCCTTCAGCGGCGTCCAATGTGTGGTATTTGGGGAAACTAAGCATGGCACGTGATTTTTTAACTTTGTGTGATCCCCACGTGGCCCACGGTGGCATCTATCTAGACATAAGCTATTACATTTTACATCACATTTTGCGACATTCTATTGGACATCTTATCTGACATACTATCTGCCATGTTGTTTCATCTGTCACTTGATCAAACATAAGTTTTGGCATTCTATTTGTGATATTTGACCTCAAACATTTTCCGATATTCTATCTGACATATATATATATATATATATGATCAAAAAAAATGATCTAACATGACAAAACATAATTTGGCCTTTTTTTAGTCTGATAAAAGAAAATAAAATAGAATACAATGCAATATTGTGTAATGTAAAATAATACAAATTAGTTCAAGACAATACAACACAACACAACACATACAATACACTATAACACAAAACAATGCAGCACAGTGTATTGCAAGATGACATACTACAACTAAAACACATATATTAAAACAAAATACAAAATGATATCATACTTTACAATACAATATAATACAAAAATGATACGAGACAACATAACATAATATCATCTCCTATAATATCAAGTCATACATTATCAAATATAAATATGTGTATATATATATATATAAATCAAATAACATAAACCGCAAATAACTCATATATCAATTATTTCTTTATAGATATACACTTGCTTTAATATCTCAAAATAAAGAGAATATTTATTTACAAATAAAAGCAAATATAGTATGAATAAAACAAATATGTATATATATATATATCACTTTTTGCAATGGAAGGAGAGGAGAAGAGACCTTTGTTCAAATCTAGAGACCCTCACCTGCCAGGCTGGGAGAAAAACATCTTTGGATATTGGTTTGGGCGAACAGAATCGGACCTGGGCTGATCAAATCAACCAAGTTGTTCATACAAAAAACATCAAGAGTCCTCTTGGAACAGGGCCAGGGCACTTTCGCGCTGAAGGCCAGAATCAAAGTCCACATGCAAGAATTGGGAGACATGGTGCCGTCGGTGAATTTTCAACTGAAGCTTTCACTTCTTCCAACAACCCCGGAAGTCCTTCTTACCGCCCATCGCACTCCGGTAGAAGAGCGCGCTGGCGGTCATAAGGACCATGATGCCAATCGCAACACCGATGCCACTCAGCATAGCAGTCGACACACCCGCTGCAAAGGCATACATCGTGCTGTCCTGAGTTGACCCCAAGGCCCGTGTGTTGAGTGGGCAGGGGGACAAGTGGTCAAACCGTTGCACCCCAAACTAAATAATCCTTGCCCTGCTGATCATTACCCCGCACCCGCAGCTAGCCGTAGCTAAATGCCCCTTGCCTGATGTCATGGCACGGAAACCAACAAAGGTCATTCGAGGCATTTAATTTTCGCGGATCTTAAAGGTTTCTCATCTTCAAGAATGTCACTTCGTCAAAAGCCCTTGTATATCTGTTCGCGCATTTTCTTTCATCGTCTGGTGTCTTCGTTGTTTTTGCTGGGTGCAAATTGAATCAAAAGGACGAACCATGATCCCGAGCTCTCAAGGGAAAGTGCTGTGTGTTTGCGCTGGATTTGGGTTTTTACCATACATCTGATATTTACTAAGTTATTCATGTGTGTAAATATACATATATATATATATAGGTAATAGGTAGACAGGTAGATAGGTAGATAGATAGATAGAAAGATAGATAGATAGGTAGATAGATAGACAGATAGATAGATAGACAGATAGATAGATATAGATATAGATTGAGTTGCCCGTATTTGGGTTCAGACTGGTGACGGCAAGGCGCTAAATTTTTGAAAATTTAGGAAATAGGTGCTCAAATTCTGGAAATAAGGGCGCGGGATTTTTTTTTTGAGGAAAAGCAGTCGGGATCCAGTCAGAATGCAGTCAGCACCAATTTTGCATTTTTCCGCACCACTTTTGCCCCGTCAGGACACAATCGGGATCCAATCAATCGGGATCCAGTCAGGATCCAGTCGGGCACCAATTTTGCACTTTTTGGCCCCACTTTTGCACCTGTCGGGAAGCAGCTAAATCACCCAAAAGCATACCAAAACCTTGCAAAAATTTTGTATTTTTAATCAATTTGGCTGCCTCCCAACAAGTGCCAAAAAAATGCAAAATTGGTGCTGACTGGACCCAGTCCATGGATCGGCAAGAACCCACTCCCGCACCACCTTCGCCCCTTTTTTCCCCTGCCCAGACCTACCTTTGCCCCTAGGCTTGTGTTGCCGCGCACCAGCCGTGCACCAATCTCCCCCCTCCTGCACCAAAAGGGCAAAAACAGTCTTAAGCCAAACAGTGGTTCTACAAGATGTAGATAATTGTGTGGAACAATATA
This sequence comes from Cladocopium goreaui, assembly GCA_947184155.2. NCBI lineage: Eukaryota > Dinophyceae > Suessiales > Symbiodiniaceae > Cladocopium > Cladocopium goreaui. Next base: position 89,927 of record CAMXCT020000107.1, read on the forward strand.
TTTATATATCTGTTATTTATTTGTTGTTTATCTGTTCTTATCTACATGAAAAATAAACAAATAAATAAATAAAAACAAATAAATAAATACATAAATAAGTAGGCAAATAAATGAATAAATCAATAAATAAATAAATAAATAAATATGTTATATATATATATGCATTCCGTGTTTTATGTATATGTATTATGTATATCTATGTATATTTATATATATATCTATGTTTTATGTATACGCATACGTATATATATATGTGTGTATGTATGTATGTATGTATGTATGTATGTATGTATGTATGTATGTATGTATGTGTGTATGTATGTATGTATGTATGTATGTACGTAGGTATGTATGTATGTATATACATATAGTGAAAGTACACTGGGAGAAACATCTTTGTTTGCAAGTAAGTCTCAATCTTGTTGAGGTACAAGGTAGAGGTGGTCACCAGCAACACGATGCAAAACGAGATGATGCAGTCAGTCACATTGAGCATAGGGACCTGCCAACTGGGCCCATGGCATGTCCGGCTGCACTGCTGCTGCCATTGAAGGTTCAGGCTTTTGGTGGAGGAATCGTCCATGTGTGTTTGATCCGTACAACAACATATGTGCATGAATGCATGCATGCATGCATACAAGCACTGAACTACAGCGATTTTCAGCAAACCGTGTACTGTTAGGGGTTCTTAATGCTTTCTTAAAGTGTCCGCCTTGGTGTTGGATCGCGTGTCCGCCTTCCCGAGTGTCTTGTCTCCCCTTGTGCCCCTTCTGGCTTCCCTTTCTTGGATCTTGTCTCCCTTTGTCTCCCATTCTGCCCCTTCTTGTTTCCCTTTGTTGGATGGCGTGTCCGCCTTCCCGGGGGTCTTGTCTCCCTCTGTCTCCCGTTGTACCCCTTCTTGTTTTCCTTTGTTGGATGGTGTGCCCGCCTTCCTGAGGGTCTTGTCTCCCATTGTACCCCCTCTTGTTGCCCTTTGTTGGATAGTGTGTCCGCCTTAGGGAGGGTCTTGTCTCCCATTGTACCCCTTCTTGTTTCCCTTTGCTGGATCTCCCTTTGTCTCCCATTGTACTCTTGCTTCCCTTTGTTGGATGGTGTGGCCGCCTTCCCGAGGGTCTTGTCTCCCTTCACCTTCCTGAGGGTCTTGTCCCCCTTTGTCTCCCATTGTACCCCTTCTTGTTTCCCTTTGTTGGATGCTGTGTCTGCCTTCCCGAGGGTCTTATCTCCTCTTGTGCCCCTTCTTGTTTCCCTCTGTTGGATGGTGTGTCCGCCTTCCAGAGGGTCTTGTCTCCACCCGTCTCCCATTGTACCCCTTCTTGTTTCCTTTTGTTGGATGGTGTGCACGCCTTCCCGTCCTGAGCTCTTTTCTCCCGCTGTCTCCCATTGTCTCCCATTGTCTCCCCACATGTGTGCCTGTGTTGGATCGCTTCCCAAGGCCTTGTCTCCTCTTGTCTCCCATTGTCTTCGCCCATTGCCTCCCATTGCCCCCCATATGTCTTCCATTGTGATTGTCCCATTGTCTCCCATTGCATGCCCCCTCTTCCCAGTGTCTCCCCTTGTCTCCCGAGGTCTTGCCTTCCCCTTGTGTGTGTGTGTGTGTTTGTGTGTTTGTGTGTTTGTGTGTTCGTGTGTTGGTGTGTTCGTGTGTTTGTGTGTTTGTGTGTTTGTGTGTTTGTGTGTTTGTGTGTTTGTGTGTCTGTGTGTCTGTGTGTCTGTGTGTCTGTGTGAGAGATCTCCACCCCCGCAGCGCAATGCACGGAGATGTGACCCCATCCTGGGCCTAACTAGGCCCCATCGTAGCGATCAGTCAGACACTTGGCTCGGACCTGAGCCATGTGCTGAAGAACTAAGTGGCCGTAGTCTGAATCCAGGCATGGCCAGTGAAGTGCGAGAGTCAAAGGACAATGTGGCCGAGGCGGCCGCGATTGTGCGAAACCTTCACATTCCCAGCACAGGTGCAACCAGCTGGGAACGTAAGCACTGTTACAGTAACTGCACCATTGAGGGATGGGTTGCTTGTGCATGACTGCAAAGCGAGCAGGGCTAACACAAGCTCTGGATAGCACGGCTCTCTCATGGGAAGAGCCTTTTTCAAACCAGGAGTGGGCCGGCTTATATCGCTGAGCCGGGAATGGCATTTCAGTGACCTCTGCTGCTTCACGTCTTCCAGGTTGTGTGAAGTTTTGCCATGCTCGTATCCGCCAAGAATTTCTGAGCTGATGTAATGTGAAGTGTACCTTGTCCACATCATCGTCAGCGCGCAGGGAGATGGAAGCCAGGTCGTCGTGTGACCACGTCCATCCAGCTTGCTTGTGCCAGTTCAGCCAAGAGAGGAACTGACAAACACGCTGTGGCCAGGTGCCAGTCAAGTTTTGTCGCTGCCAGAAAATGTCACCAGCGCGAATGAGGTGATCAAAGAAGCTGAAGGCTTGGACGCCTACCCGAAACCTAGGGTCAAGGCTGTGACCTTCCAACAACGCTCGGAGTGGTGAGGTTGCAGTGGTATTGTTACGGAAAGCGCAACTTTCATGCTCTGCTCCAACTCAGTGAAGAATTTTGCAGTGGAATTAAAGGACCAAATACCCCAACATGCTTTACTTAAAGCTAAGCTACTGATGAGCCTACTTCTGCGAAAAACACCATGTGGGAGGGAGCCTATGCGACGCACTAAAGCAGTGGCCTCTTGCAATCGTTGGGCCGCAACTGGGCGGTCTGCACTTCTGGGATTGCTGGTAAAATCAACTCCAAGAATCCGCACAGTTTGCACTATCTGCTCTAAGGCGAAGTCCTGCAGTGATGAATGTGTCACATTGTTACCTGGACAAATTTTAAATTTGTTAGGATTTTCTTTTGATCCCACCTGGGCAGAAATGGTGGCCCAGGCATCGACGCAGCTTCGTGCCATCTGGGCTCCCTTTGCAATGAGGTTTCTATCATCTAAGAAGGTGACCTGTTGCATCTGTGTGCCAGTGGCTGCCTGCACTTCGGTTGCAACATTCTGTTCCACCACGGCCAGGATTGCAACCAAGCATAAAGGTGAGAGCGCATCTCCTTGCGGCAAGGATGAGCTGACTGGGATTGCGGCGGGCATACATTGGTACGTTCACCAGTTGGACTGGGGCGCCCATGGCTTCCAGCGCAGTTGCTGCCAGCTGAGGGTGAATATGGTCAAAACATTTCTGAAAATCTAAACTGACCAAAACGTTATCAGGAGCTTTACGAAAAGCCGCTTCAAGCTTGCTGATGGCATCCTGCACACCTCGGCCCGCAATGGACCCAAACGCATTTTTGGGGGCCCAGCCCAAAATCCATGTTCTGGTCGTAAGTCTTTTGACAAAGGACGACGCCAAAAGTCGCCAGAGGATGCTTTGCACAGCGATGGGCCGTGTTTGTTCACAAGGGATGCTGCCGTTGGCATCTCTTTTGCTACCCTCTTTAAATAAAAAGATTAGTCTGCAGTCTTTGAAGGCTGAAGGGACGCTGCCATTTTTTACAAAATGATTCGCCAAATGCGCAAAGGTTAACCAAGCATTGTGAGGCCAGTCGCAAAATTCTGACCCGGACCACCCGTCAATACTAATTCCAGTGAGCATCTAGAACTTACGGAATAGATAGCCATACCAGAACCGGTCTTGAAATAACCATGAAAAAATTGATCATCAAAAATCATGACTTGGAAGCATAAAATATTACGAGTGATATTCAAGGACCAGAAGGAAATAGTCCATGTGGTTTTGTCTTCTATGAAATTTGATATTTCTATAAAATAATGGTCATTTCCCCATATCAACTCTGGTGGCATATTCTTCCCCATTTTGTGGAGATACTATTGTTTTCAACCAATATTTTGAACCATGATAGCTTTGAACCATGATATACCAAGGTGGCAACCGTAAAAAACAAACTTTGGTGACAGGTAACCATCAATAAATCAAATCTTTCCCAGTCCCATACCATCACTACGGGGTTTTAATGGGTTTTACCTTACCGGGTCTACCGTAAGGTAATTCACAGCACCCAAACCCTTGATCCCTATATCCACCCACGCACCACACACCTATGTGTGTGTATGATTTTTTTTTGTCTCCACTCTGTTGTCTGTCTTACACAGACCAATTGGATTTATGGCTCACGCTGTGGCTTCATATTGCGTCTTGCAATTGCCACCTGATCATCTGAGCTTCTAATTTAATTTGAGATTGGTCCAACGCCCAAAAAGGAACTACACTGAATCTGGGCCATATTGATGAAAAAAAATCACCAGAGTAAACATAGACGAAAAATGAAACATAATTCAGTTCAGCAAATATGATGTATATATAATATATAATGATATACCTCGGAAGCCCTCAGCCAAGGTACTTAGGTAGTTCTACTTATTAATATGATCCCAGAACAGCCAGTGATATCGGTCCCAGAGCATTGGCTAAGCAAAGCGCACCTCAAGCTCTGCAGTTTTGCAAAGAACTTCAGTAAGCGTGAACACTGTGATTGCAATCTACATCCGGGGCAAATTCAAAACAAGTGTTAGACATATTCTCCTGCTTGGCATGATATGATGATAGTAAGATAGACAGATAGATAGATAAATATATAGATAGATAGATAGATAGATAGATAGATAGATTGATTGATTGATTGATAGATTGATAGATAGATAGATAGGTAGACAGACAGACAGACAGGTAGGTAGGTAGGTAGGTAGGTAGTTATGTAGTAGTATGTAAATAAAACAAATGAATAACATAGTTTAAACTTCGGACTTCAAACTTCAAACTTCAAACCATATGTATTTAAATGTCTGAAGACATATCCAGCTGCCCCTCTTATGCTACTTTCATTGCCAGTACGTACCGAGTACTACCGACTCAGACTTCACAAACCGTGACATTCCCAAGAGTCAAAGTTGTAGTCGCAATTCACCGCCTCACTTCTGTCGATGATGCTGCTTGAAAAGCTTCTCAACACCTCCGACTGGAACTGGAGTGAACTTGATGGGTTTCTCCTGGCGGCAAGGCTGATACCATGGTAAGTACTAGTAGCTTGTAATGGTTACTGTTGCGATTGATGAGAAAAAAATACCATCATAAACAAACAAACTGTCAATCCATAGACCTAAAACTAAAAGTGTGTTGAAAGTTCAGAGCATGAGTCGGTCTCAGACTTCTTCTTCTTTTTCTGATCAGCATCATCATCATCATCAAGACCACGTTTACCACGACGGGCGGGTGGCTTGGGGGATGCTTTGGCTTTCTTGGCTGCTGCTGATGGTTTGCTGGCTGATTTGGCTTTGCTCTTGGCTGCAGTGGACTTCGCTTTCGCTGTGGCCTTGGCTTTGGCCTTGGGAGTTTTGGGTGTTGTGGGCGTTGCTCGGCCTTTGCTCTTACCACCAGGCTTCCTTCCCCGGCCTTTGCCTCTGCCACGCCCCCGCCCCCGGCTTCCCTCGTCTCCTACTTCGTTTGCATCCTCAGCGTCCTCTTCCTCTTCCGCTTCCTCAGCCTCAGCATCCTCATCCTCATCCTCATCCTGGTGCTCCGGCTCCTGCTCATCATCATCACTGCTGCTGCTGCTGCTGTTGGACGAATCATTGCCATTGCCGCTGTTGTTCTTTGACTTTGCATCTGCAGCCTCTGCCTCTGCAGCAGCTTTAGTGCTTGTGTTTGCTCGTGCTGGCGTGGGGACTGTGACTGGCGGAGGCCGAGGCGGCGGATTCATGTCATCGTCACTGCAATCAGCTGCGTCACGGGCCATGCTGGGCTGCTGCTGTTGCTGCTGCCGCGGCTGTGGTTCATCGTCGCTGGACAAGACATCAAACACATTTTGACCATGCACTGGGTGCGGGTGCGATGGTGGTGGTGCTGTGCCGGCTTTGCTCAGCAATTGTTCTTCTTCTTCTTTGGGTTTTTGCTCTTGCTGCGGCTGTGACTCTGACTGTGGCGGCTGCAGCTGGTGTGCTACTGCAGGGGGAGTGGCCGGAGTAGCCTTAGCCGTTTGCTGCTGCTCAACTGTGTCTTGTTCCATTGTTGCCCCAGTAGTGGTCGGTGATGGGGCTGGCAGTTGCTCCTGCTCTGCTTCTGCTGGTCCTTGTGGCTGTGGCTGAGGCTGTGGCTCTGCCCCAGGCTGAAGTGCTGCCTTCTCTGCTTGTGCTGTCAGGTCGGCGGCGGCGGTGCTGCTGCTGTCTGCAATGCTGCTGCAGCTGCTGCAGTGTTCAGTGTTGCTGCGACTGCGACCGTTGCGTGCACTGACTGAGCTGCCAATGTCTCAGCGGCCGTCTGAATCTGAGTTTCAGTCTCAGCCTGAGCAGGCGTGGATGTGGTACCATCTTGTTCTAGTCCAGATGGTGGCAAACCAACCGTTGCTGGTACTGTTTCGGCTTGTGATTGCTCTGTTGATGCTGATGGTGTCTGTGGTGTGCAGACAGCTGCTGCATTGACATTGGGTTGTGACGATTGTTCTTGTGCTGGTCCTGCTGGTGATGGTGATGGCACTGTCTCCACTGCTGCTGCGTGCCCCTCTTGTGGTGCTGGTGTTGTTGCTTCTGCAGTGTCTGCAGGTGCTTCCACTTTAACGCTGGTCAGTGCCACTGCCACTGTTGCCGGTGCTTCTGTGTTTGTCATTGCTTCTGGCTGCACGAATGTTTGCCCTTGTGCAGCATCGTGTGTCTGTGGCTGTGGTGCTGCCTGTGCTGATGCTGATGGTTGCGCGTGTGCCTTGTCTGTCAATGCCAGTGCTGGCTGTGATGGTACAGCGGTAGTGCCATGGATTGGTGGTTTGTGAACGCTGCTGTTGCTGCTGCCTGCTGATGGGACTGACAATTTGTATGGAAGCGCTGTTTCTTTGGCAAATTGTAAGAAATCTACCAAATCTTGTCGAATGTCACCGGAATCAGGGGACAAACACTCATTCACATAAGATTCATCAATGTCATATTGAGCCCCAGCCCATGAAACGAACTGTGCCAAGTAGGTATCATTTCCCCTGATTTGAAGACAAACAGCTTCTACCTCTTCGTCTGATAAATCTTCAACCTGAAGCCCAGAAGTAGCAGTAGTCACCACTGGATCTGCAGCCACCACTGCTGTGGATTCCACTGGCTGAACTGGCTGAGCTTGCTCCAGCTTTGAAACTTCCTGAATGAAATAGGCTACTAGGGCCCCGGGCTATGTTTTAACGATAAAGAGTATCAATGGGGTGGATTTGATGGTAAATCGCAATAATAGGGTGGTTGTTTAATCACGTATATATATATATATGTGTGTTTTTTTGGAAAACATCAAGGTAATTACATATGTGAAAATCAAACCAACCTATTTATAGCCACCGGCCACCAGCCGTCCCGGGAAAATCAGAATGTCAAAATGAACACGTGAAAAAACACACACACACACTATTTACAGCCACCGGCCAACACTAGCCGTCCCAGTCCCGCCGCTAGTCCCACAGTATCTATATATATAATTTAAGCACATATATTATTATTATTATTATTTTTATTATTTTTATATATTATTATATATCATCATTATATTATATTATATTATATCATATTCTGAAAAATACATTATAATATTTTAATTTATATATCATTTTTTATATAATATAATATCATTTTTCTATTTTTATATTTTATTATAATGTTATAATATTTTATTTTATATTATATTACAGTGTTTAATATATATGTGTTAATATTCGTATTCAAATTATATATTTATCATATTATCATATATATACATATTATTGTTATTGTCATTATTATTTTTTATAGCAATGACAAGTAAAAATAAATTTAATTTATAGCATCCTAAAAATTCTATATTGATTATAAATATATATATATGTATGTGTGGTAGGAGCAGTGTGTGACTGCGTGACTATGATTTATGCAACACAAATTTACAGTCCTCATTGTCGTCATCTTGCAGCTTGACTCTTGTCAGACGTGGAAGACCAGGGATGATGTTGTACATGTCAAGAGCCACCTGTCGTGGTATGTCAGCCATTGAGTCATCATGAATCAACATACACATAGAATATATAATAATAATAATAATATAAATATATATATATAACGGTTCCGGTTATATACAATGTACAAAGTACAAAGATTCAAAATGTGAAGCTTTATTTTTTTCATTCACACTCCGCTGATCCACTACCAGTGTATTTCCAGAAAAATCAGACCTTCAGGTGATCCTCCAAGTGTTTTTGTGAAGGCTCACAACATCTCTCCAAGATCGATTTGACATAGGTCGTGCTGAAACGGCAGGAATCATTTGAACAATTGAATTCTGTCATAGCCACCCATGTCAATGAAGTCAATATATCCACATTCTGGTCATCGTCACTCCTCCCTGTGTTGAATTCTGCTACCAGTGAATTTTCCGGAATCCACAGGAAATCGCCTGGGCCCATCCAAACACAAAACCCTCCTCCGGTTTCAAAGTCTGTGGCGCTCATATTCAACATACAGGAAGACAGGGCTGCTATGGTTGGAGGTGTTGATGGATAGTTTACAGCTAGGCTGGAGATGACACTCTGCAAAGGCATCGCAAACACAACCTTCCTTCCCGTAATCTGGAACTTTGCGGTAGGGGCAAGCAAATCGGTCGTGGCAGCACAACTCCAAGATGGCTTTGAGTACAGCATCTTCATGGAAAATATCCTGACGATTCAACAGAATTCAACAATGCCGTGAAATAAAATGCTGCATAAAAAATGATAAAACCGAACTAACTAAGCGAACCTGGCTGACTAACTACTAACCTTACCAAAGCTGACTCTGCTTCGGCTATTGATCAAATTGTATTTGTTGAAATTGTCAATATCTGACTCGAAAATTAGACAAGAAACTTTCGAAGTTCACTTTGGCTGGAAAAGCTCTTGATGTTCTGATTCACTAGGGAAGCTCCGGCAAGTGTGAACCCGAGAACCTGGAGGTTGTCGACTGAAAATACCTTGGTCATCACAAGTCTCACAAGTCACACAAAGTCGCACAAATCAAAAACTAAACTAAACTCACTGACTCATTGTCATTAGATTTGATTTCATTGTTTTCTTTTGAATGCTTAAAGGTCTTTATGTCAAGGTACTTGCTCCAAGGAAGGAAAGTCAATGTCACGACGTTGCTTCGAAACTTTACTGTCATCAGCACGAAGTTCTTCAATGATTGCATCTCTAGGTAAAGGACCTAGCTTTGGTGTGGGCAACCCCCGAAGCATGTAGCCACAAGTGGATTGTTTCGTGGGATCTGATGGAAGACATTCCTGAATAGCTCCGGCACAGTAGAACTTGTCCTTCCAAGCCTTTGGGTCCAACAAAACCGCATTGATGAACACTTTGATCAGTTCAAACTCCTTGGGCAAATGCTCCATGATCTTTGGGACAATTTTGGGACCGGTACGAGTACGAGGTTTGGGGTTTGGATCACCACCCTCATCACCATCGTCATTATCATCACGGGGTTCAATGACATCGTCACCGTCTTCAAGTGCTCCTGCTTCGGCTTCGGCTGCACCTCATTGTCAGAATTGTCAGACTGGTTAGATTAGAGATAGAGATAGGTGTTCAGTTCAGACTCAGATTTGACGACAAAATTGCTGAAAGTCACAAAGCAAAAATCATATAGCAAACATGTAGAAAACAAGATACATTCTTCCCGATGAACTTCGTTGAGACGATCAGATGCATTTGTCAAAGACTGCATGTACCCGGCAAACTTTTTCTTGAAGCTTTTGAGCAAGGGAGCAGTAAGCTTTTTCTGATCATCCCCAAAAAAGTCGTTCTTCATGGATAATGACCCAGGAGATAGTTTGCCAGGTGATGTTTCGGCCAATGCAAAACCACGTAGCTGCTTCCACCTACCCTCCACTAAGTCCCGGTGGTCAACCAACGCTGGGTTGTTTGCGGTCGAAAACATTTGGTCCTTGATGTGATCCTCGAGCTTTCCCACTTCATCTGCCTGAGCTTGTAGGTGCAGTCGACTTAGACTAATACCAAAACACCATTACTACTACCAGTGTGGTCAAATCTAGTCTTAGCTCAAATTATGAAGATTGAATGTGAAAGTAATGACTTTCAGAACTGCAAACAACCGGCTGATCAGAACAATTCAGATAAGATACGAAATTGTTTTTCATGACCACTTGTTGACGCTTCAAGTCCAGTAGAAGCAATTCCTCATCACCTTTACGCTTCTTGGGCTGTTTTGGAGTTGTTGGCTCATCAGTACCGGCTCCCGCTCTACTCTTAGCTTTTGGCTTTGCCTTTCCCTTGACTTTTGGTTTGGCACCACCAGTGATCGCAAGAGATGGTTGCGAAGACCCAGGGAGCGATGGCATCTCTTTCAGGTGGTTGAGACCTAATGCAAAATGTGAAACGCAATTGTTGGCTTTTTAAAAACTAAATCAACTAAACCTGGACTGTTGGAAGTAGTCAAGGTGTCTCAAAAACAATCCAAGTAGGTAGCAGACGAGCCAAGTCAAAGGTCCTTGCTTCTTGCTGCAGTGCACTTCTCTCGATTGCACCTGAGCAAATGATACACACATATTATATATATATAGATTTACTCTTTTGAACCCAGTGCCAAACCAAAGTGAACTTTACGAATGACCATGTCAGGATATGAAGTTTGACACTCAAGACTCAAGATCGATATAAATATCAGATAAGGCACGTGAAAATGCACCCTCCAAATCATCTGTTTCCATAGTTTGCTTCCTACTTACTCCAGTCTCGTGAGACAACTTCCGGGCATTCTTTGCATTCACGATCTTCAGTAAGGAAACCACAGGCACCCCATAATCATCTTTTGCCCAAACAGCACATGGATTGGTTTTTGCTAACTCCCATTCTTTCTTCAACTCATCTTCTGTCCAGTCGTACCGTTCCCTCAGCGTAGTGAGGAACCTCAGGTGCAAAAGCGCAAAGAAGTGTCTGTGATGAGATGTGAACGCAACTTAGATTTAGGCAGCCTGGCAGCCTTAGGCATATCGTAATTGTAACTTGGAACTTGGAAACTATAGCCCTTAGCCCCTTAGCCCAAAAATATTCAAGGAAAAAATGTACTCACAAGCACTGCAGGGTAACTGTTTCTTGGTCATGAAAGGCTTGGTTGCGTTGAGCTCTAGGGAATCTTCACATTTGGATTTTTCCAAAAGTGTTACGTCTCGTTTGACTCCTTTTCCAGATCCCTTGTCTTTGTTGGCAACCACCACTTCTCGTCTTTCTTCAGAAGACATGTTGTCCCATTCCTCAACCCTCTTTGCCGACACATACCATGCACGCAGTTTCCTACGTGTTGCATGGCACTTCCTACACCGTCTGGTTTTGCAACGTGCCCCGCCACAATTGATGGTAAGGTCCATGGGAACCAGCTCCTCGCAGTCCACACACCTTAGATATATCAATGCTACGGCTACAACATGTTAAGTCAATACGGAATGCAACTGTATATTTGAAATTTATGTTGTTAGACAGTTCAGTATTGCGTCCAATTGACTCAACTGTTTTCTCGCCGTTGGGTTCCGACACGTCCGAGTCCTTCGGTTTCTCACGATCCTCATGTTCTCCCCCACTGTGATCGCCAGAATCTCCTACCTCTGCCGCCTCTGCTTCTGCCATGGTGTAGCAGCAGAGCGCACCCAGAAGACCCCAGAAGTACAACTCAACAAGTTCACTAGTTGAATCGCAAAAGGCTTTGCAGAATGCAGAGTATAATCAATGGAAGTGCAGGAGACGATTCACAACAGCTTGTCGGCCCAATGAAACCAAATCACCCACTAAGCAACTTTAGCAACTGCATGTTTTGACATAGCTCCACTGCTAGTATGTTAAACTGACACAGTTGTCCGCACATGTATGTGTAGGTCATGATCTGGTTTTTAAAACCGATCACGTTCACATCCGTCAGCCGGGTCATGGGCTAACAGTTGATGTTAATAATGTATTTGTTCAGTTGTTCATCCCCGAAACTCCCCAGACCCACAAATTTGAAGATGATCACCAACTGAGATTACCCCAGTCAGTTACCAGTCTGTACAAGCATACTACTTCTGTTTCTCACAGAAGAAAAGCGCGTAGATACACGCCCTGCCAACTGCAGCGGCATGCATTGAATTTCCAGCTAGTTTACCTTAGTTTGTTTCACCAGAAGGATGAAAAACGGCCTCAATCAAGAACATACGACTAATTGAAATCATAGTATTACAGTGAGTACGATTTTTTGATATATCCCACAATGTTCGTTCAAACACATTTCATGATTTCATAATGTTTTGCTAACAAGAGACACAACGCACGTTGAGGTAAGTCTCCAAAGCGCATGACTCGGCAGCCCATTTGATGGGCAGTACGGGGTTCAACAGCAAGTCCATGAGCGAAGAGTAGCTCCAATCCATCTTAGTTGGTTGGATATAAATGATGTTTTCTTTTTGATGTTGATTGTCGGGAAAAAAGCTTTATGTCTGTTTCAATCGATCATACCATTGAAATTTGCAAAGCTAAGGCCAAGTCGAATCATACGTTTGAAAGAAATTGAGTAGAGCGAACTTACCCCTGTTGTCAAGGTCTGGAGAACACCGCTTTTGGTAGCCATCCGAGGTCTAAATTCCGGATTCTGGTCAGTGTCATAGGCAAGGCGTCCAGGAAACTTGTCCATGTAGACATTAAGTCCTTAGCATTCACTGTCTCTATATAATGGTTTGGTCAGTCACTACAAAATGCAATAAAATCACATTACTTACATTCATAACCATAGCTTGTCTAAGCTGAGCATCTTTGTTGTTTCGATTCACTCATAGTCTTCAAGTCGTCCGGTATGTTGTCACAAACCAGAAACATGTCCATAGTGACTGATGGGTCCAGAGTCAGCTGTAGCTTGGAAATGACATCCGAGAACTCCCTGGTTTGCCTGAAAACAAAGTCAAATGTGCAAACATAAAACGACATTATAAATCAATTGTAAAGAGTATGAGCATGAGTCAGAGTCAGAGAATTCATCATTGTTAATATATCTATGTGCGCCTGATGGAACCCTTCAGGGTGAAAATACAGTAGCGACGTGTCCGTTCCACTGGCACTCCACAATGCTGAAAAGGACTCACGGTGGCATAGGTAGTGTCATAGTCATCTTGGTTGTTGTGGCAGCTTTTGTTTAGTTTTAATTTAGAAACATATCAAAACATGAACATGAACTGGACTGAACATTCACACAATTCCATGAAAGGTAGGCTTCTGACCAGCAAGAAGAGAAATGATGAGCTCTATGGGAAAGGCACATACATTCTCGTGTATCAAGATGTGCGGACGAGATTGTTTGATTGATTTGATAAAGATCAGCAGGTACATCACAGTCGGCCCATACAGACCCCTTCCTGATCCAAATTGTGAATAGTCCTTGGCTTTGACATCTGACTAACAATGAAAAAAACCAACTCAACGCAACACAATGAAAAACTTCTTTCAATGGTTTCTGAGAATAAAAACAAAGTGTCAACACATGGTGATCCCGCAATCACTACCAGGATTTCATCCCCGCCAGCACCGTTGAACAAACGACGACATTGACCTCCACATTTGTAGCACCTAAGCACAAGCGAAAACACTTTGTAATATATATATATATACACTGGTTGATTGTATGACGAGCCCCCCACTTGTCAAACTCGTGTAGTTTGACGCAATCCTTCATAATCTTGGAGTGATCGAGAAGTTCTTGTAGAGATCGCCTATCAATCAATTGATCAGCTGTCAAGTGCCAGAGTATCCTTTAAGAAGTATCTTAAACAAAACAGTTTTGTCTAACATACCAATAGTTTTGTCTAACATACTATAGTTTTGTCTAACATACTATAGTTTTGTCTAACATACCACTAGTTTTGTCTACCATACCAATAGTTTTGTCTAACATACTATAGTTTTGTCTAACATACATAGTTTTGTCTAACATACCACTAGTTTTGTCTAACATACCAAAGTTTTGTCTAACATACCAAAGTTATGTCTAACATACTATAGTTTTGTCTAACATATCACTAGTTTTGTCTAACATCCCAAAGTTTTGTCTAACATACATAAGTTTTGTCTAACATATGTCGAGCAGTTTTGTCTAACATTTGTCTAACATCTCAAAAATGCATGGAAATGAAGGAAAAGTTTTGTCTAACATTTGTCTAACAAAACTGCTCGACATATGTTAGACAAAACTATTGGTATGTTAGACAAAACTTTGGTATGTTAGACAAAACTATTGGTATGTTAGACAAAACTATAGTATGTTAGACAAAACTAGTGGTATGTTAGACAAAACTATAGTATGTTAGACAAAACTGAAGTATGTTAGACAAAACTAGTGGTATGTTAGACAAGACTAGTGGTATGTTAGACAAAACTATGTATGTTAGACAAAACTATAGTATGTTAGACAAAACTATTGGTATGGTAGACAAAACTAGTGGTATGTTAGACAAATGTATGATATGTTACACAACATTCTTTATGAGTAATGCTTGTTAGACAAATGCTAGACATACCATGTTCACCAATCACGATAGTTTGTTGACCAGCCTTCGTGTGACTGTCAGTGTGAGTCTTGATGTGGTCGACGATGCCAAGTCCTGGAAGTGTCAACACATTGTATATGTCTATATGTTGTGTATTGGTGTATCATCAACATGAGCAGTTGCAATATCATAAGTTTATACAATCATATATGTTCTTCAGAATCAGACTCAACTGGTTTGAGTCCTTCAGAGATGTTTTGATGTCTCGTCCATATGATAAAGTTGAATCTTTTGGAATGCTGCCAATCGAGAACTTCAATTTGCCTCAGATGTCATCCCCATCACAGAAATCTAGTGATTCAATATCATTGACAAATTTAAACATATGTAGCCTGTTGCAATCAAAGCTACCATCCTTTTGGAACAGGCCATCAACTGCCCTTCGAATTGCTTTCTGTGACGGTTTTGATGTCATCTTCATTGCGGAGAGTAGTTCTGACGTTGACACCACCACCTTCCGGAAACACATGCGAACAACAAATGTCAACATCTCATGTACTCTAACTTAATGAACTGAACCATATATAAGTGTGCAAAGTAAAAACAACTTATAACTGATTGATTCTGAACCAGGCCTTCTCCACCAGAGGTTCTTGTAACTTCTCTTGAAGCTTCGTTGGTGCTAACATAAGGATATCTCCAAAGATGCATGCTTCAGGATGGTTCAAGGAACATGCATGGCGTGCGTTCTGACACCAATCCCCCACTGACTCACATTGAACCGTGGTCTTGTTTCTCCCGTTTGAAAATTGTAGGTTCCACATTTCCGATGCTGCATACATAGATTCCTCTGCAGTACCAGCTCCAGAAAATTCGGTACGAAGCCTAATTTTGGTTGAAATTGGCGTCAACTTCTCACCCTTCAAAAGCGGTACCAATCTCATGTTCCAAGCTTGCAACTTCGCACTCTCAGGAGGTGCGAGAAGCTCTGTTCCGTCTTCTGGTAGAGGTTGATGTTCGGGATCAGCTTTGCATTTCCTAGCAGTTGGGTTATACTACAGGTTGACTTCGATTTTGAAGTATAGCTCATCATACCTTAGTTTTTCTATTTTAGTCAGTCAAAAAACAAATTAGACAAAGGAATAAATAAATCAGATCCGGCCTCTTCTTGGAATCATTGCCACCGTCAGTGAGGCTAGACCTTCAGATAACAATTGCAGTCGCCCAAAGAACATATGTTTTTTTTCATACAACACCATACTAGCTGAGAAGCCAGCCTTCTCTTGGATTCAGGTCCAATGGTACCGCTAGACCTTTGGGAATTAAAAAAAAACAATTGAAAACTGAGTAACTGAAAACCACTGCCAATGTTGGTTGGTACTATACAAGTGCAAATGTAAAACCTTCAGGTTCTGGCCCAGCGAACGAAACACGATGGTCATCACCGTCGAATGAATCGTCGTCCATGCTGATGTCTATTTCCGGTATGGCTGGGCCAGGTGGTTTGGAAAAAAAACAGCTAGTGCGAGATCACAGCAGTCTTCCGAAACTCTCAACATTTACAACTATTTGAAGGGCCAGGTGGTTTGGAAAAAAAAACAGCTAGTGCGAGATCACAGCAGTCAAACTACTTCCGAAACTCTCAACATTTACAACTATTTGAAGAATGAACCCAAGGCGAATGCATCCACATTCTGTGACAACGTGACTTGAGATTGGCACCCAGCAGCAGTGTTTACTCTCGGCTGCAAACCTTTGTCCTTTGGCCGCCACCCCCTTATAGGGGGGCAACCGGTCTACCTGCAACATAATCCTGCAACGTGCCAAAGTAGTGTACCACGATAGCATCAGCTGCACTTCTCTTTCTAGTGTAAACATCAAACGTTCCAGAACCCCAAAACTTGTTTCCATCAGCCTTGCATTTTTCAAGAGCTTGATCAACAAGTTCCCTGGGAGGTTTCAAACGATTTTCGGGAATTCTAAGCAATGTCCAAAGATTGGGCAATGCATGTTGGATAAGGATATCTCTGAACCGGCTTCGACGGGGATAGAGAACATCCCATGGAGGTTGCTCTGGAAGGTGGGGTTGTTCATCCTGATCATGTTGTCCTGGATCCGCATCAGCATCATGTATGTTTTCCATATGAACATCATCTGGGGCTTCAGCTTCATTGTCCAAACCAGGTGGTGGTGGGGAAGGCGTGGGAGATTCCAGGTTAGCTACTGCATCACTGTTGCCAACATCACTTGCCCCATCAGAAGAAACCACGGTGTCTGCATCAGGAATACGTTCAACATTTCCTGCAGGGAAAGGAAAAATACATCGGCTACTTGATCTACTTCGCTTGGCTACCAACAGTTTTATACAGTGAGATGTTTGATGTTTTTTTTATATTATTACTATTATATGGTTCAATGTGTCAATCCTTTGTGACAAATATGTGTGACTAAAACCATATCTTCCCACCCAACCTGCAGAAGGGCTCGCCATTAATCTCCTCCAAAACACAACTGCTGGGCCATCTGCATCAGCTGGTGCAGACTCAGAAGCAAGAGTTGCGGGCGGTGTGGATGGACCTTGCTCATCACCTGAGGAAACCTCTATAGCCACCGTTGATCGCTTAGACCCTCTCTTTGCTTTTGGCTGGGCTGGGGCACGTCGTTGGCGTTTCCTACCAATGTTTTAACAGCAATAAATTAGTAAGTACTTGTAGATTGTAGACTTGTAGCCTATAGCAGTCTGACTAACATGCTTAACATATTAAGCACATGTTCAAACTTAATCAACTGACATAGAACCGTCACCACATGTGTCCTTTTGGGCTGTTCAATCTCTTCACGTGGGTCTTCCTCCTTCTCCCCAGACAAAAACTGACGTAGGCGAACATAGAAATTTGCGTCTTTGTAAGTTGGAATGTCCACGATTTGCTCCGGGTCATGAATCAGTGCAGCTTCCAAAGCCAAATAATATTTATCGCTTTGGCGGTGATGAAAGAAGCCTTCCTCTTCATATATGAATAAACTCTCAGAAAAATTGAAGATCAGTGAGTAGTATGTTTTGCTGTTGTCACGAACCAACTTCTTGGAATTCAAGTCGGCTGATCGAATGTCATCAACAAATGTCCATCCATTTGTTTTAAAGTTGTCCTGAATTTCCAATGCACTCTTGACATCCCGAAGATTCGTCTCTAAAACCGCAGCACTCGCATAAATGCCATGGTTGATAGCTTCCCGCGACAATACAATTTCACCATTTTCGAAAACATCAATGGCCCCATGTCCATGGAGCCACTTCACAACTTTCTTGTTTGTGTTTCTGGGTAAACTGCCTCCAGAAGTAAGAGCCTGAGTGCAAACCTTGAACGCCTCCTCAACAACAAGAGAGTCAACAGGGCCGGAGAGTGACAGACCGTCATCATATGACCCAGCACCAGCACTCCCATCAATCATGCCAGTGGACAATTCCAGTACAGGGCTCACCTACAGGGATTTTGTAGAAGTTCAAGTCACTTCAAATGAAAAATAACAAAACCAAGCCCTAGCCTGAGCAAACGTCAACCCCCACCACACATAAAATAAAAAGTGGTGATTCGGGCCTTAGTAAACTCCCACATTTTTTTCCATCGATCTTTGTCGAAGAGAAAGCTGATTGAAAGGGGTTCCACTGAGCTTTCAAATGACTGAAATGTTTGCAGCTGAAACTCACCACGCTCATCTTCTAATCCCTGAACTGTTCCAAGAACGTTGATGGCCATGGTGTTTGCCCAATCCTGAGTGCGACCACTGTGGAACATTCTGCACATAGTATTTGGGTTCCAACTATTAATAGTGAATATTATATTATACTATACTATATTATATTAAATTATATTATATCAAATTATTTTATATTATACTACATTATATTATATTATATTATATCAAATTATTAAATAATGTTTCAAGTTTAACTCAAAGTTTTTCTTGTTTTCCAAACCAGTTCGTTGCATTCGGATCACCGCTACAGGGAAGACACCGCGGGGATTAAAACGATAGGTCCCCAACCACTCTTTTTGGGGACCTATCGTCTTCATGGTTGGTGAACATAATGTAATAACAAACCAGTTATACCGTTGAGGTTTTTTTAGGCCGTCTCATTTTTTGAAATGAGCCTTTCAAGTTTTACGCCCAAGAAGGTGCTATCCACGTTGTGTAAAATCCCATAATACAATTTATTTTTTATATATATTATATTGTATTGATTTCTTTTGGAAGGGGTCTTCGGCTTCGGGATGATATTTTATAATATCATATTGTATTAAATTAAAAGATACTATATTGCATTATTGCATTGAGTATTTTGTATATATATTTTATATATGTAATATTGTATATACTATATCAAATGTGTTTAATATATTATATGTAATATTGTATAATATATATATATATATGGTGGTTAAAGGGAACAACATTTTTTTGCCCCAAAAAGGGTACCAAACCAAACCAAACGGGAAATTGGTGCTGCATTGGTCTAAGAACTCATCACAAGCTCTTCCCACCCCCGCAGGGTCACATGTAACATACTGTATGCCGTATACAGTATTACATCTTGATGAGCATTCAATGTCACTTGACTTGAACCACATGGCCCAACACTCACCCCGGCACCTTTTTATTCAAGATTGGTCCTGAAACTGAGTCCTGACTGAGGAGCAAATAGCAAGTAATGTACAATCCTGGGAACTGTGCCAACCCAAATCAAAACCGCGTTAAGGTTCTCAATGCCTGTGAAGTTTGGAGAAGAAAGATTTCATACCAGCACTTGTCACTGGTCCGTAAGTGACACCCATATCATCACCACGAATTTTAGCACCATCTGTCGGAGGATTGGCTGTTGTTGTCATGGTCGTCGACCCTGTCGTTCTAGAAGGTTGTCCAGACCTCCCAAAAAAGTCAGTCCCTGGTCGAATTGGATGGTACTGGATTTCATCCTTCTCATGTCCAGCCAGCGGCACAGCAGCATCGGAACGTAGAGTCATGGGTTCACAGAAAGCTTGTCCAGGGCTACTAGGGATCTATGGTGGCAGTAGCATATCCAGTTCCATATCTTAAGCCAATCATGTGTCGGAGGAATGCGCTGTGTTCAACTGTGCCAACACACTGCATTGCAGACCCTAACAGCTCCAACCATCTCCAAAGCTATGATACTCATGATACTTGAGAAACGTAATTGACTTTGTGGTGTCCAAACCAAATACCAACCCAGAACCCAGACCCCCAACAAAAGACTTTGACAAGCGACGTCCCTTGCCAATGCGAATGCTCGTTGGAAGTAAGACCGTCTTTCAGGATGTAAACTCACAAGCTTGAACACAAGGAACATGCCAGCACCAGGTGATGGTGATGGAATTGCATATACTCCGGTAGTGGATTGGTCCTTGTGGAACACCATCTGCAAGTGATCCATTTGGATCGATGCCTAAGTTTGTTTTTTTGGTGGGCAGTGGGTGTGGGTTTCTTGAACCTATGTATTTGGCTCTGCGGTAATGGGATGGTACTGTGCATCGTTGGCATCGGATTTTCATTATTATAGGTGGTCTCCCAACGGTGAGAATATAAGGTTCCATGAGGTCTCTGGAAACCATTTTCGGGAAGAAAAACATATACATATTGGGGGCTATGTTGAGCCATGTAGGGGGCCCGAAAATGGTTTCCAGAGACCTCCATGGTGAGAAACATGATGGCTACACATGAGATTGCATATAAAAACTAAGCTACAGTCTTTGAAGTTGATTGCCCAAGTTGATCTGCCAGGGCAGCATGTCGAGCCATTTGTTGTTCCTCAAAACTTGTATTCGGGTGAAGTTCGTTGAGACCATGACCATAAACGAGTTCGAGAAGTTGTTTACGTGAGGACCATTGTTCAGGAACAAGTTCAGAAAAACGTTCCAAAAGCTCTGGTAATAGTTCTCTGAATTTGGGGTGATCAACATCGTGGTTGAGCCGTCTTCGCAAATTCGACATGACTGCTGGCGGACTGGATGCTCGACCGTGGCTTAATACCTGGTTAACCAGGTGATGCCTTGCCTCTAAGCGCTGCATAACACATAGACTGCTGGAATATCCAACCAAAAGTTGTTCCAATTCTTCGGCCAAAGGAGTTCCATGCATCCAGTTCAGCATGTGTTCTCTGTTCTTTGGGTGTCCAAAAAAGTGCCATGGAATTGCACCCAAAGATGTCTTTGAATTCGATGAGTCAAACTCTTGTAGCAACTCTTTTGCACAGGCCCTAGACACAGATTCTTCGATGTCATTTGATACGAAATGCTGGCACATTGTCAAAATGCTGAACGGCATTTCTTTCCAGAAGGACCAGGCTTGTGTTGCCCTAAACATCATCATCGATTTGCAATCTGAAAAATGTTGCAACAAACCAGATGCGAAGGCAACCATCTCATCATCTCCCGAGTTTGAAAGGTTGGCAATGGCAGCCAATGCGTTGTTGCTTAATTTGGTTTCCGCCAGTGAATTCATGAAGTCCATCCATGCCCCATTAGCTAGTTCAACTGCCCTTCGACCCTTCAATGTGCAATGCTGCCTCTCCTTGTCAGTCTCATGTTTGCAAGAGCACCCGTGGTACCACACACTGGTGGAAACTCCCCACTCGCTTAAACATTGAATGGTAAAACAGGTTGCCCAAAACTTCCAACTTGAAGCAGTATCCATTTGGGCAATTTCGCTAATCATATCAATTTCACGCTGTGACATTTCCTTGTTGCCAGTCGCGAAGGATGCATCTGAGAGCAAGAAAGCAAAAGCATCCTTCCTGCGGAGAATCCACCGAAGGGTTTCATACCTTATTTGGTTCATCCAGGCCAGTGCAAACTCGCAAACCCCAAACAATGGTAATTTTCCCGTTGGTTTGGCTGAGCTAAAGGGGTTAAGAAGGGCGACTTTTTTGCGCCCAAATAGGGTCCCAAAAACAAAGAAAAAAGTCGCCAGTAAAAATCCCAAACCAAAAGGAAAATTCCTACCAAACAATACTAATACTGAAAGTGCCCCACTAGCCTTATTGACCGAATTCATCAGTTTATTAACATAATGATCATACTGATAATGTAAAAACATATCATATGCATGATGTTACGCACGGTAATTGCACTGAGTGTGTGTGTGTGTGGCACTGTGTGTGTCTGTATGGCTTTGCCAAACATGCAAGCAAGAGACACATATTGCCACCTCTGGGAATACAGCGGTGGACACGTTGTGAGAAACATTGCAGCAAAACTGGATTTCAGCCGTGGGTCCTGGTGACCAGTGGTTTGTCTTTTTTTCTGAACCACCTCAAGCAAGCCTTAATTTGTAAAAACTACATAGAAACGATGTTTAAAAAGATACAGGTGTGAGAGGCTGGGCTGGTACTGGTACTTTTACTCATTAAACACATCCAAACGATATGTACTAACACCACCACTCTTGATACTTGTGTTGGGACCATGCGCGCAATGTAAGTTCGGGAGATTAAAGCAAACAACAAACACAGAAACAAAATTTGGTTGTGGTACAAACAAGTCGCTTCGATGTTCGGGTTCTGGTCAATGCAAATCTTACTGAAGCGGCTACATCGGCCGGCGTTGCTGAAAAACAATGCCAGAGAATGCAATCTTGGCTGAAAATAATCATCCCAAGAGAAGAAACTTTCCAAGCTTTCCATGACCTGAAACTCAAAGTATTACCGGAAGCATTGGCCAAAATGGCCAAGCAAAGCATAGGCAGTAAGCTACTTGGAGCATGCTGCAATGCAATGGAATTGGAATCTTGAACAACATTTGGATAAAAAGGGATCTGTATGTTCATTACTAGTATCTCAGTGTCTCTCTCCTATCAAAAGCATTCAGATTTTCTACATTCTACAACAATCCTGACAACTGGCAACCATATTTCTTATCAGAAACTTGACAGACTCTCTGGTCAGATAGCAAGACACGTGGTGTAATGCATGATC
This sequence comes from Cladocopium goreaui, assembly GCA_947184155.2. Lineage (NCBI taxonomy): Eukaryota > Dinophyceae > Suessiales > Symbiodiniaceae > Cladocopium > Cladocopium goreaui. Next base: position 112,412 of record CAMXCT020000107.1, read on the forward strand.
TGCGTCTGGCATTGGGAGCGCAAGACCGAACAGCGTTTCAAAGGGGAGGCTCTCTCGAATGAAACTGCTCGGTGACTTCCATACAAGTGATTCTGCCCCCCAATCGAACAATAGTGATACACACCTGCAAAGTGTTCCCGCAAGAGATTCGCTTTCCTTTCGCTGAAAACTGAACACAAACCAAAACACAATTATTTTGATTAATTGTCAAGTGTTTGTGAATAGTGAAATTGACCGACATGATATAACAAAAAAAAACAGTGTAAGTGTAAGTAACCAAAGTCAAAAAAATCAGACAAGAATCCAAGGCAAGCTGATGCAGCAGTTTTTTCGTCTTTATAGTAGCAGAGGACGAACGTGCTCCCAATGTTTGTCCAACAAGTAACCTAGTGTACAATACCCCAGGCAAAGCTAGGTCTTTCCAGGTCTTCACATGGCTCGGGTACACAATGTCCACTTCCGACATGAAATAATCACGTCCATACTGCAACGACGCATCCAATCGGCAATGCACATAAAAAGTGGTAGCCAGAGAAAAACGGTGCGATCTAGCGAAGAGCATGGTCGCCAGGTCTAAATTGATTCTGTAGAGATACAACGAGCTCTTCTTTGGCACAATAATACCCTGAGTTTGCGCATTCTGTCGCAGAATGGTATGGGTATTAGTATAATATTGATTTGATTGACATTATCTCTCCAGTCAGCAACAATAGAAATCCCCGGGCACTCACATAACCAATTGCCAATCACCCATACCGATACCAAGGAGCTTGCAAGCGCACATGATTGCAAAGCTCAGGGCACAATATCAGAGACAAAGACCTTAGTGGATACTGTGAGGTGAGGAGCGTGCGTGGGTAAGGTAATACAGGTGTTTTTTCTTTCTAAAATAACCACATAACATAATAAGCACCTATTTCAAAAAGGTGTTCACCAAGAAAACAAGCGGCTCCTTCATTGCATCACCCATGTCTTCCAGAACTTTGAGTCGATCAGAAAGCATGACCGAATCTAGCATGTATGAAGGTAAATACTCACGACCACCAAGTAGTCCTCTGCTACGTGTGCCTTTCACAATTTTCAACCAAGAGATAAGGTTGGAGAGGTGGCTCATTGCGTGCGAGTCTACCAAGCCCAATTGAACCAGAGTTGTACGAAGGGTTTCCAAAGCAATATCAACTTCAGACTTTTCTGACATGATTTCCCCATCTCCCTTCACACCAGTAGCAGTTACCAGTGCCAGTGAGCTGGACCTGGACCCTTTGGCAACCACGTCCTGGGTTTTCTCAATGTTCCTGGATTTCCTGGTGGCAAGAAGTTCTAGCCTGTGGCATTTCTCATCGTGCCAGGGACAAGACATGTTGAGGATGCCTTCAATGTCTGACAGTCCACAAGGAGATGGAAGACAACTATCGTTGAGAATAGTGCCCCCAATAACGGTCATAGACAAATTCCCAGAACATTCCGCTTTCAAAAGGACCAAATCTTCATGTGGTAGCGTTATGTTTTGTCTCCTCCCCCTGGCAGTTGATGCGGCTGTAATCTCCCTGCAAAAAGATGTCTCGCAAAGGTCTTGGTTGAGATTCATGTCCCTGATCATGAGACCAGTATATACCAAACCAATTCTTCTCCATGTAAACATCAACCCCACAGAAGGAAACCGATAACGCCCGCGCCCTGGTTTATCAACCTCCATTTGTCTCCCCACATCATCATCGAGATTATCTGCAGCAGAGGAGGAACCAGGGTGCAACTTCGAATTGCCTCTTCGCAAGGCATTTGCATAATCGTCATCATCATCATCCATGGCAGTGTAACTAACTAAGGCAGCTGTCGGCTCAAACGCATATTACAGTTTGTAGTTTACAGTTTACAGATGTGTTTCTTTTCGAAATCCACAGGTGAGAGATAGTCAGTAGCCAGTGGTGATGTAAAAATGTGAACCACAAAAACATGTTTGGTGTGCTGTAACCAGTCAAGAGTCAAGAAAGTCCCCTATTATAAAAACTGTTGTGGTATAGTGAGTAGTGAAAAGGAAGTTTGTGATTTGTGATTGTTTGTTTCAAAACTCATTCTGTTGTGAATTGTAAAATAACGTGATTGTGTGAAAAAAATGTGATGTAATGTGATGTGATGTCAGTTGAGTCAGTTGTGAGTCGTGAGTTGTGAGTATGGTTCACAGCGATGCCACCGTGCACGGTAGTTGGAACCCTCTTTGAGGATTTGTTCAACCGTGCTTGGGCTTAACAGCAATGTTGAGATTAGCCAGATAAATTTTGGTTGTGAAAGTATTGAGTATGTTTTTTGCGAGCTGTTTTGCTCACTTTGCGATGTCACTAAGGCAAATATGATATAAGTACGCTGGTACAATTGCAATTGCAAAATTGTCTAAAGGGGGATCTGCTCGACCACTTTTGGGTTTAAAATTTCTATCATGTATCCAAATTTTGGTTTCAAAAACATTGGTTTCCAAAGCCCATTTTTCCAGTACAAACCTCTACGTCTAGATGGTCAACGGAATCAGTACCCGTCAATGCCCGGCGCAAATGCTCGAAGTCTCCAAGCTTGCGCTGATAGTTCCCGAGCGTCAAAGGGTTTCCAATTTAGACAGGCTGTGGGCTGAGTTCTGCCCAAAGCAGAGAACATTTGGACCGCTGGAGCAAGAAAAGTGAGATCACGTTCCCAAATTTGTGCCCAATAGTTCCGCAAGAGTTTTAGTGCATCCTGTGCACAAGCTGCAACTGCTCGGCGTTTGACCCATTCGCCTGCCGTTGCATCGCTCCCAAGCACACTGTCGCGCCAACTTTTAAGGTGCTGTTTTGAGCTTTGTGTTTCTTCCTGCTGCACCAAAGAAGAAAGAACATTCACACATTGTTTGAGCATCCAAATCTTTGAGATTGGTGACCTGGTTGGTATGTAACTTGCGCAACAAATGCTGCGCGTCAGCCTCGCGTCCAGCTTGTTCTTGTCTGCGCGCTTCCATGGCGCGCCCCAGCAAATTGCGCTCTCTGAAAGGCAGAAGTTGCTTTGCACGGACAGTGTGGCACTTGTGTCTCGTGATTTTTGGCACTGAACTCTTGGCTCGAAAGGATCCACGGTCATTTGCAAGCTGTCCCCCTGTTCGCAGGGCTTCGAGATGCATATTTTCTGCTTTGCTGCAGAAAAGCTTCCAATCGGCATCAGCATCCCCTGTCAAAGGAAAGGTTTTTGTTGGACCCCAAGCATCTTTCAGGGCGGCGATCCAAACATCAATCTCAACATCTGTAGGTTTGTGCCACTTTCGAGTGGGAATCAAAATGCAGTGCGGAGCTTTCCGTTCCGTTGCCTGCAGTTCAAATTGGACGACCTTGTGGTCAGAAACTTTGCTTTCCCAAAATAGCAAGCTTTGTATCCATTCAGGATTGTTGCACCAGATCCAATCAAGTGAGCGTTTTCCTTGCCATCTTGTGGGTGCAAAAGTCCGGTCTTCATTTGTAGCAGCGCATGGTTTGGAAGATGGATGCAATGTGGCCAGCTCAGGCCAGGCAACTGGCTCCACATTCCAATCCCCCGCGATCAATCAAGGGGCTCCTTGGCGGGTAAAGAGTTGGCATTCCAATATTTCATCAATCAAAGCATGGTGGTTCGCTTCACGTGGTTTGTAAATGCCGGTGAGAAAATCAAACTCCAGGTCCACGCAGCATGCATCTCCTTCTGTGGAAGACCAAGATTTGACTGGTTTGGCTTTCAAACTTTTGTGAACCATGATGACAACACCTCCTGAGCAATAGGTTCTGTCATCCGCGCGGGCAATCGTGGGATGATTGGCCGCAAAAACCTGGAAACCGTTTTTGTGGCAAAAGGTCGCAAAATCAGCAAACTTCTGAATGCTAAATTTAGTTTCAACAAGGGCAGCTACTTGGATATGGTTGGCGATGACCAGGTTAGCTAATCGCCAGCTGTTCTGGGCACCTTGCGCATTGGCGGTAATGGCTTTTGTCGGTCCGGGGTGTGGTCCCACCCCTTCCTCTGTGAGGTCACGATACCAAGTGGTCTCAAGTGGTCTGAGTCAAAGCAGGGACTTTGTGACCAGTACCCAGGTGCTTTTCCATCAGGTTGGCTTCATCTTTGGTTGTTTTCCAGGCTTTTAGAGTCTGCACAAACATCTCGAGGTTAGAGTTGCTTAGTCGACGCTCTCGCCACCATCTCTGTCTGGCTTGGTTGGCAAAAGCTTCAGCACGGGCTTCTTTTTTCCACTTTTGCGAATATCGGCTAAAGTGGGCCGGGTCAAGGTACAAGCTGCACAGGTGAAGCTCCAGCCACGTCCGCTGGTGGCAAAAGGCAATATGACCAGCTGGTGTCCTGTGCAAGCGGACAAATCTTCCATGGCTTCCAAAGCAGCTTGTTTCCTTTGGGTAACAAGAGCATTTTGTCTTTGGCGGCAAATTTCGCGGCTTTCCTTGGTCCTCAAACGGACATACATCAGCTCTTTGGGGGTTAAACCAGTGCAGGCTTTGACATGGGCTGCCCTACTTTTACGGAAGCTCTCACCGGCCAAAAAGGGAAGGCCGAGCTGGCAATTGTGACAAGTCCATGCCCTTTGTTCTTTGGGAAGATCCGAAACAGGAAAAAAATCCGCTTTTTCGAAGAAAGCCTGCGTGGCAAATTTCCGATCTGCGGCATGGAAATTTCGTAGGTGGTGTCCTCGCGCGACCACGCAAGAACATAAATTGCAAGTCCATGTGAATTGATCTTTGAGTGTCCTGTAAGGGCTGTTCTTTCTGCTTGTTTTGCTGTCACCAATTTTCTTTTTTGAGGTTCGCGGCTTGGCAAGTTTTTTTCTGGTATCTGGCTTGGTCTTGGCGACATCTTTGGCTTTGGATGACCGGCTTGGGTTACGGCTACCAGAACTCTTCTCAGCTTGGCATGAGGGCGCCCCAGGTGATATGACCTGGGGGTTCCCATCAGGTTGGCCTACAGCGCGCTTCAGTGTTGGCTTGTATGTGTGCACCGAAGGGGTGCAATCGCTTTTCTTGCAGGTGCGAATTGTGTGCACTGACGGTGTGGCTTCTGATGGCACTCGTGAGGAGGGCTTTCCATCTCCTGTCAAATCAATTATGTGACTGTGCGACGTGTTTTTGAGCCATGTCGGCGGAGTCGAGGTGTTGGCCGGCGGTCTCAGGAATGTAAAACGGTGGTCTCTGAGAATCAGGGTCAACACCGACTCTTTCCTTGCACCACAAGCAATGCCGGTGCTAAATTTGGAGGCAAAGGTGGCTCTGGTCCATCCATCGGGGGTTTGCTCCAAACCACAAGGACTGCTCCTGTTTTCTCACTGAGTGCTTGCAGACCGATGGCATCTAGCCAAACCTTGGGGTCCGTTTGCAACTCACACCATTTTTCTATGTTGGTTGGCGCTGGTTTACCATTGTGGCGTGCAGAATTTGTGCTGGACTGGCCAGTGGATATGAAAGGCGCAAAACGCATTGCATGTTTTTCGGCATGGAGGCAAGTAATGGCGCGAAGGTCAGCTGCAGCTGCTTTGGCTTCGGAATCCGTGAGTTGCTGCGGCCCGGTAGCCGCAATCACCCGACCCTTTGTGGTCGGTTTCAATCCATCCCTGCGCAATGGCATCCGAAGGGTCATTGGGATAATGCTGTTGCTTGGGAACTGTGATGTTGTGTGCGCCCGTGTTGGTGCGGGGCGGTGCTGTGGGTTGTGTCTCTGCAGCCTGCGTTTGCTGGCTGTCGGGCTGTGTTGGTGCGACATCAGGTGTGTTCCGCCTTGGTGAGCAAGATGTTTCCCGCTTTTCGGCGTTTTCAGCTGTCTCGGTAGGTACATGGTTGGCCTGGGGAGCGCCTGGGCTGTGCTGCTACGACGTTCCTGATTGATGCTACCTTGCTGCGCATCCCTTTTCCACCAAGAGGTTGGTGCTCGAAGTGGTCTGAGCTGTTTGGGGGCCTTTCGACGGTTTGGGGCAATGGCAAGGAGGCTGGGGTGCCCTGGAAAAGCCATTCAACCCTGTTGCGGCCATGTTGTTTGCCAAGAATTCGTGTTTATCCCATTCTTTGGGAAGACCTCGAGCAATGATTTTTCTCTGGAAGGAGGCTGCTGTATCGGAGTCAACTTCCATGCCGAGGTTGTGTTTGCCTCCTTTCCTGTAGAGGAGCGGCTTTTTCTTGTCTTGAGCTGTCTTGGAACTTTTGCGAAAATAAGAATCGATGGATTCCTGAGGCTCGCGAGTGAACCATTGTATGTTTCGCCGGACGTTGATTGCATCTTGTAGGTTCAGAAAGATGCCATGTTGGCCACTATGTGTGCAAAGCTTGTCAGCTTCGGACTTGAGCATTTTGATCCATCCAACTGTGAGTTGTTGCGTGCCAAATTGCTGTTGCTGCCACGTGCCGCCAGTGAGGCTGGAGGTGGGACAACACTGCCAACTGGCCATGTCGCAAAGCATTTTGTGAACTGAATCTCTTGGTGTATGCAAACTGCGGTAATCTGCCGGCGCTGCCACACGAACGGCTGCTTTCTGGAAGACCGTGGCCGGTCTTTGCCATGGGCATTGTGCTTGGCTACCAAAGGCTTTTCAGCCGACTGTTTCCAGTCTCTGGCTTTGGTGTTGTCGGTGTCTCCGTTGTAAAGTAGAGTGAGAGGATGGGAACATCCATGTGTGGCGTATAGCGTTGCAATTTGCTCAGCTTCTGGAATGTTCTGTACCTCCACCAGGTTGCCTGTCAGGTCTTTGCCAGACCTGATTTCCTGCAAAGCAAGCGTGTATGCAAACACTGATGGTGTGACGGTCCATCCATTCGGGACCAAGGTTAGAATCTTTGGGCTTTTCCACTTGGTCCGATTCCAGCGTGAAGTCCATGTGTTGGGATAGCTATTCTGCCAAGTGGAATTGCTGTGTGGGCCATCTTTTTTAGCATGCCTCTTGTTCCATGAGGTGGGTCGTTCATCATGGATGTGCTGGTTTAAAGTTTTGCTGAGAGTATCAGCAACCTGACGGTCCGTTTGTTGCCCAACTTGCGCTGTGTGGAGTAGGTGCATCAGGGTGCCAATCAGGTTGTTGCTCTGGTTGCTCTGGGCACTGCCAGGGTGGATGTTCGAAGGTTGCTGGGCTGGCATAGCCCTCCTTCTCTTTTGGTCATGCTGGCCTACCCCATTTGGGTAAAAGCTCTGCCTGGGTTGTTGGTTGTCTCCTTTGCTTTGCCAGGATTCACGGGTTTTCAGCAGGGTGTGAGCAAGATCATGAGTTTCATCCTGCTGGTTCCTTTGCCATCTTTTCCTCTTTGTAGTGTGTGATCCTAAGGCCGCTCCTGACCAGAAGTCGGGGCTGTTTGTCGCAAATTGCTCCTGTCTAGAGCGCAGTTGCTGCTGGATTGGGTCCAAGTGGAGGACCAAACTTGTATTGAGCTGGACATGCTGTCTCCTTCGTTTCTTGCGCTGAGGGTGACCCTGCAGCCAGTAGGAGAGTCTCAATTGACGAATTTTCTTTACCCTGAGTCTGTGTCTCATTCGGATCTTGCGCAATCGGCATTTGCCTGCCTTTCTCGCTTCGTGAGCTACTTTGACACAAATGGGCACTTTTCTCAGCTTCCATTTCTTTTTTTGTTTGGATCTTTTCTGCGCCCTTCTAGGCGACTTGCTGGGTTCTGAAACCCAGTCCCATGCAAGTGCAAACATCCATAGCGTTAAAAGAAACGCCAGGTTAGTCACAGGATTGTCTTCATCAAGAAGTTTCAAATTACAAATTGCCGTCGTGTCAAAGACACGACTGAGTTGAATCATGCAGAGCAACAACACAGCCCACAGAGAAATTGGTGTTGCAGTAACTAAGCTGTTGACTTTTCGTACCTCAAATGCTGCTGAGGCCCGCCACCACTTGGATGAAAAACATCTCGGAAGTAGTCGCCGTCGGTGGCGTCTCCCCTGCAGCTTATCTCCCAGCTTGTCTCCCAACTTGTCTTCCGTCTTGTCTCCTAGCTCGTCTCCCAGCTTGTCTCTTTTCTTGTTTCCCTTTGCGTTGGATGGTCTCATTTCGCATTCTTCCGCAAACACTTTACTGTTAGGGGTTCTTACTGCTTTCTTAAGGTGTCCGCCTTGGTGCTGGATGGCGTGTCCGCCTTCCCGAGGTCTTGTCTCCGATCTTGTTTCCCAGCTTGTCTCCCAGCTTGTGTCTCTTCTTGTTTCCCTTTGTGGCGGGTGGTCTCATTTTGCATTTTCTCAAACAGTGTACTGTTAGGGGTTCTTAATGCTTTCTCATGTGTTTGACCCTGTTCCTCAAAAGACTTCTTGAATCCACCCACTGCTTGGGGTTCTATGGTGGTGTAATTATCTACCATTGAATTCAAGTTACAAATATATGTTCAAATAACAGCTAACTGCACATGTACAATTACCTCTAAACAAATTAAATTTAACTTTAAATGAGAATGGACCTGAAAAAGCAAGCGCGCAATACCGGGCCTTCCATGGCCAGGCAAGCATTTGCATTACCTCAGTGTTGTCCAAGGCAAGGATCTGCGAAGCACGTTGGCAGCTGCGAAAACTACAAGAATCAAAATTCGTGATCCCAATTCGTTGAAAACAAAAACTCAGGAGTGGGGTCACTCAACAACCGCTGGAATGCAACACGACACTAACCATCTTCTCAGCTACAACCCTATTGTTTACACCACCTTTCGCCCATGGGCCACAGTCTCTAGCAAGCCCCTTCCAGACATATGCTGCTGGTGATTGCAGGTTGGGTGATATAGTTAGTTGCATAAAGCTTTATCTATCAATATGCACTTCTTTATTGAGAACATGTCTTATGCAATGTCGTATTAAGCGCTTACGCGCGACAGCCGGCCAGGGGCCCAACTATGTTGGCCCATCTTGTGGCTACGTTGGCCTATGTTGGCCTATGTTGGCCTCATGTTGACCCATGTTGAGCCAAAAGATCCGAAAAATGGAAACAGCAAAAAAACATTGTAAAACGCAGGATATTGTGAGGGTCGGCGGCCTATCTTGGGGCTATGTTGGCCCATCTTGGGGCTATGTTGGTCTATCTTGGGGCTATGTTGGCCCAGCTTGGGGCTATGTTGGCCCATCTTGGAGCTATGTTGGCCCATCTTGGGCTATGTTGCCCCATCTTGGAGCTATGTTGGCCCATCTTGGGGCTATGTTGCCCCATCTTGGGGGCTATGTTGGCCCATGTTGACCCATCTTGAGCCACAAGCTCCCAAAAAATGGGAAAAAAAGGGAAGAGCACAAAACACCGTACAACGCGGGGGTTTTTGGCGGGGGGAAGTCTACTGCGGCAGGGCGGCGGCCCCTCTCTCCTACGGACAGGAGAGAAACGCCTACGGCAAGGACACGGCCAGGGGGCCCCTGGCCGGATTTTGCATGTCGTACTTTTCCTTCTATAGTAGGAAGTACATAGTACGACGTATGTACGTATACTAGCTTGTAGGTAGTGAAGCCTTGTAAAAAAGTATGATGCTAGACGACGACCACAACTACTACTACTCCTCCTCCTACTACCACTACCACTGCCACTAACACTACTACTACGACCACTACTACAACTACTATGACTACAACTATTTTACGACGACGACTACTACTCGACTCCTACTCCTACTCCTACTCCTAAGTAGCTCCTACTCCTACTCCTACTCCTACTTCTATACTCCTACTCCTACTCCTACTCCTCCTCCTCCTCGTAGTACTAGAACTAGTATTACTAGTATTACTAGTACTACTAGTACTACTAGTACTACTAGTACTACTAGTACTACTAGTACTACTAGTACTACTAGTACTACTAGTACTACTAGTACTACTAGTACTACTAGTACTACTAGTACTACGAGTACTACTAGTACTACTAGTACTACTAGTACTACTAGTACTAGTAGTACCTACTAGTGCTACTACTTCTACTACTTCTACTACTACTACTACTACCACTACTACTACTACTACTACTACTACTAGTACTACTAGTACTACTAGTACTACTAGTACTACTAGTACTACTAGTACTACTACTACTACTACTAGTACTACTACTACTACTACTAGTACTACTACTACTACTACTTCTACTACTTCTACTACTTCTACTACTTCTACTACTACTACTACTACTACTACCACTACCACTACCACCACTACCACTACCACTGCCACTACCACTACCATGCACTACCACTGCGACTACTACGACTACTACGACTACTACGACTACTACGACTACTACGACTACTACGACTACTACGACTACTACTACTACTAGTACTAGTACTAGTACTAGTACTAGTACTACTACTACTACTACTACGACTACGACTACGACTACGACTACGACTACGACTACGACTACGACTGCTACTACTACTACTACTACGACGACTACTACGACTACTACGACTACTACGACTACGACTACGACTGCGACTGCGACTGCTACTGCTACTGCTACTGCTACTGCTACTGCTACTACTGCTACTGCTACTGCTACTACTACTGCTACAACTACTACTACTACTACTATGATGATGACTACGACTACGACTACGACTACGACTACGACTGCTACTGCTACTACTACTACTACTACTACTAATGCTACTACTAATGCTACTACTACTACTACTACTACTACTACTACTACTACTAATGCTACTACTAATGCTACTACTACTACTACTACTACTACTAGTACTACTACTACTAGTACTACTACTACTACTACTACTACTACTACTATAGTACTACTGCTACTGCTACTGCTACTGCTACTGCGACTACTACTACTACTACTACTACTACGACTACTACGACTACTACGACTACTACGACTTTACTACGACTACTACGACTACTACGACTACGACTACGACTGCGACTGCGACTGCTACTGCTACTGCTACTGCTACTGCTACTACTGCTACTGCTACTGCTACTGCTACAACTACTACTACTACTACTACTACTACTACTACTACTACTACAACTACTTGTACTACTTCTACTACTTCTACTACTACTACTACTTCTACTACTACTACTACCACTACTACTACTACTACGACGACGACTACTACTACTACTACCACTACTACTACTACTACTACCACCACCAGTAGTACAGCACAAGGCGGTGGCGGAAATTTCAACTAGACGACCGATGGCCTGAGAGCGTAGAGGACCAGGGTCTTTTGTTGTTAGTATTGAGACACTATATTACAAGACAATATGTTAAAGATGTATTTTAGGCAGACGAGAAGAGTAGTATCAAGACAAAATATTACAAGTACAAGACACTAGTTTGCATCGTATCCTTCGTATAGTTTTTCACACACAGAACCTTTTACACACAGACGCTCTTGCACGCAGAAGCTTTTACACACAGAAGCTTTTGCGCACAGAGACTTTTACACACAGACGCTTTTACACACAGACGCTTTTACACACAGAAGCTTTTACACACAGAAGGTTTTACACACAGACGTTTTTACACAAAGAGGCTTTTACACGCAGAAGCTTGCACACACAGGGAGGCTTTTACACACAGAAGCTTTTACATGCAGACCCTTTTACACATAGACGCTTTACACACAGACGCTTTTACACACAGACGCTTTTACAGACAGACGCTTTTACACAAACACCTTCACACCCAGAGACTTTACACACAGACGCTTTTACACGCAGACAATTCTACACACAGACGCTTTTACACACAGACGCTTTTACAGAAACACTTTCACACGCAGAGACTTTTACACACAGATGCTTTTACACACAGACGCTTTTTCCCGAGAGCGTCTGAGCGCAGGGTTTTTCCAATAGTGGGGATCTGTAAAACATCTTCTCATCTTCAAATCTTCTCATCTTCACATCTTCTCATCTTCACATACTCACATCCTCACATCTTCTCATCCTCACATCCTCACATTTTCACATCTTCTCATCCTCACATTTTCACATCTTCTCATCCTCACAGTCCTCACATCCTCACATCTTCACATCCTCACATCTTTACATCTTCTCATCTTCGCATCTTCTCATCTTCACATTTTCACATCTTCACATCTTCTCATCTTCACATCTTCTCATCTTCACATCTTCTCATCTTCACATACACACATCTTCAACATCTTCACAGCCTCACATCTTCACATCTTCTCATCTTTTCATCTTCACATCTTCACATCTTCTCATCTTCACATCCTCACCTCTTCACACCTTCTCATCTTCACATACTCGCATCTTCACATCTTCTCATCCTCACATCCTCACATCTTCCAATCTTCTCATCCTCACATCCTCACATCTTCACATCCTCACATCTTCACATCTTCTCATCTTCACATCTTCACATTCTCTCTTGCCCTCTTGCTCTCTTGCCCTCTTGCTCTCTTGCCGGGGCAGTGCCAACGAGACGGCATGAAACGCAACCTTTTCGCACGAAATGAGGTTCGATCGCCAAAAACTGAAATAAAATTGCGATCTCTCGCGCCCGGGCGCAACCCTTTCGCACGAAATGATGTTCGATCGCAAAAACTGAAATAAAATTGCGATTTCGTGTTTTCGGGCACAACCCTTTCGCACGGAATGATGTTCGTTCGCGAAAAACTGAAGTAAAATTGCGATTTGTAGGTGTCCGGACGCAACCGTTTCGCACGAAATGAGGTTCGTTCGCCAAAAACTGAAGTAAAATTGCGATTTGTAGGTGTCCGGCGCAACACTTTCGCACAAAATGAGTTTCGATCCCCAAAAACTGAAATAAAATTGCGATTTGTCGGTGTCGGGTGCAACCCTTTCGCAGGAAATGAAATTCGATCGCCAAAAGCTGATGTAAAATTGCGATTTGTAGGTGTCCGGCGTGACCCTTTCGCACGAAAGGAGGTTCGATCGCCAAAAACTGAAATAAAATTGCGATTTGTAGGTGTCCTGCGCAACCCTTTCGCACGAAATGAGGTTCGAAACTGAGGTAAAATTGGGATTTGTAGGTGTCCGGCGCCAACACTTTCGCACGAAATGAGGTTCGTTCGCCAAAAACTGAAGTAAAATTGCGATTTGTAGGTGTTAGGCGCACCACTTTCGCACGAAATGCGGTTCGATCGCCAAAAACTGCGGTGAAATTGCGATTTGTAGGTGTCCGGCGCTACCCTTTCGCACGAAATGAGGTTCGATCGCCAAAAACTGAAGTAAAATTGCGATTTGTAGGTGTCCGGCGCAACACTTTCGCACGAAATGAGGTTCGTTCGCCAAAAACTGAAGTAAAATTGCGATTTCACGAGTCCGGTCTCTTTGTGTGAAAGTGTTTGTGTGTAAAAGTGTCTGTGTATAAAAGCGTTTGTGTGTAAAAGTGTTTGTGCGTAAAAGTGTCTGTGTGTAAAACGTCTGTGTGTGAAAGCTTCTGTGTGTAAACGCTTCTTTGTGTAAAAGTGTCTGTGTGTAAAAGTGCCTGTGTGTGTGTAAAAGTCTCTGTGTGTAAAAGCATCTGGCATCTGTGCGAAGAGCGTCTGTGTGTAAACGTCTCTGGGTGTGAAGGTGTTTGTGTAAACGCGTCTGTCTGTAAAAGCGTCTGTGTGTAAAAGCGTCTGTATGAAGGTGTTTGCGTGTAAAAGTGTCTGCGTGTAAAAGCGTCTGTGTGTAAAGGCGTCTGTGTGTAAAAGCCTATGTGTGTAAAAGTGTCTGTGCGTAAAAGCTTCCGTGTGTAAAAGTGTCTGTGTGTAAAACCTTCAGTGTGTAAAAGCTTCTGTGTGTAAAAGCATCTGTGTGTAAAAGCGTCTGTGTGTAAAAGAATCTGTGTGCAAAAGCTTCTGTGTGTAAAAGCTTCTGTGTGCAAAAGCGTCTGTGTGTAAAAGGTTCTGTGTGTAAAAGCATCTGTGCGTAAAACTCTCTGCGTGTGAAAGTGCTTCTGTAAAAGCGTCTGTGTGTAAAATTGTCTGTGTGTAAAAGCGTTTACACACAGAAGCTTTACACACGGACGCTTTTACACACAGACACTTTTACACACAAACACTTTCACACACAGAGACCGGACCCATGAAATCGCAATTTTACTTCAGTTTTTGGCGATCGAACCTCATTCGTGCGAAAGGGTTGCGTCGGACACCTACAAATCGCAATTTTACTTCAGTTTTTGGCGATCGAACCTCATTTCGTGCGAAAGGGTCACGCCGGACACCTACAAATCGCAATTTTACATCAGCTTTTGGCGATCGAATTTCATTTCCTGCGAAAGGGTTGCGCCGGACGCCTACAACTCGCAATTTTACTTCAGTTTTTGGCGAACGAACCTCACTTCGTGCGAAAGGGTTGCGCCCGGAAACACGAAATCGCAATTTTACTTCAGTTTGTGGCGGCCCGGACACCTACAAATCGCAATTTTACTTCAGCTTATTTTGGTGATCGAACCTCATTTCGTGCAAAAGGGTTGTGCCCGGAAACACGAAATCGCAATTTTACTGCAGTTTTTGGCGATCGATCCTCATTTCGTGCGAAAAGGTTGCGCCCGGACACCTACAACTCGCAATTTTACTTCAGTTTTTGGCGATCGAACCTCATTTCGTGCGAAAGGGTTGCGTTTCGCGCCGTCTCGTTGGCACTGCCCTGCGCCTTCAAGAGAGAAATAGGAAAGAAGGAGAGAGCAAGAGGGCAAGAGAAAATGTGACGATGAGAAGATGTGAAGATGTGAGGATGTGAAGATGTGAGGATGTGAGGATGAGAAGATGCGAAGATGAGCAGATGCGAAGATGAGAAGATGTGAAGATGTGAGGATGTGAAGATGTTGTGTTGAAGATGTGAGTATGTGAAGATGAGATGATGTGAAGATGAGAAGATGTGAAGACGAGAAGATGTGAAGATGAGAAGATGTAAAGATGAGAAGATGTGAAGATGTGAAGATGAGAAGATGCGAAGATGAGAAGATGTGAAGATGTGAGGATGTGAAGATGTGAGGATGAGAAGATGTGAAAATGTGAGAATGTGAGGATGAGAAGATGTGAAGATGTGAGTATGTGAAGATGTGAAGATGTGAGGATGAGAAGATGTGAAGATGAGAAGATGTTTTACAGACCCCCACTATTGGAAGAACCCTGCGC